>OY755246.1:14932152-15532152 GCA_963576725.1 Azorinus chamasolen | reverse complement strand
TCTTGTAAGGTGGAATGCCAGTTATTATAGGTGGAATGACATATCTATGAAACAATGTAGCACCCATATGACATTTGGGAAATAGAATGACACTGTTGTAAGGAGGAATGACAATTTGTATAGGCGGAATGACATACTATTGAGACATTGTAGTCGCTATATGCCCTTCGTAAATGGAATGACACTGTTGTAAGGTAGGATGACAGTTATTACAGGTGGAATGAAATACTGTTAGACATTGTAGCCGTTATATGTAAATGGAATGACACTATTAAAGATGACATGACTGATTATAGGCGTAATGACATACTTTCGAGACATTGTAGCCGCCATATGACATAACATTTGGGAAATGGAAAAATGAATGACACTGTTGTAATGTAGAATGAGAGTGCTTATAGATGGAATGACATTTGTAGCCCCGATATGACATTCGGGAAATGGAATGACACTGTTGTAAGGTGGAATGACAGTTTGTATAGGCGGAATGACATACTATTGAGACATTGTAGTCGCCATATGACCTTCTTAAATGGAATGACACTGTTGTAAGGCAGAATGACAGTTATTACAGGTGGAATGACATACTTTTTAGACATTGTAGCCGTTATATGACCTTATGGAAATGGAATGACACAATTTAAGGTGGAATGACAATGCTTATAGTTGGAATGGCATACTTCCGAGACTTTGTAGCCCCGATATGACCTTTTCGAAATGGAATGACACTGTTGTAATGTGAAATCACAGGAACTAATAGGTGGAATGATATATATTTGAAACCTTGTACCACCATTTGACATTTGGGAAATGAAATGACACTGTTGTAAGGTAGAATGACAGTTATTATAGGCGAAATGACATACTTTTGAGACATTATAACCCCCATATGACCTTTTGGAAATGGAATGACACTATTTAAGGTCAAATGGGGGCTACAAAGTCTCAGATGTATGCCATTCCGCCTATAAGCACTGTCATTCCACCTTAAATGGTGTCATTCCATTTCCAAAAGGTCATACCGGGGCTACAATGTATCCAAAGTATTCCATTCCGTCTATAATAACTATCATTCTACCTTACAACAGTGCCATTCCATTTCCCAAATGTCATATGGGGCTACAATGTCTCAAAGGTATGTCATTCCGCCTATAATAACTCATTCCACCTTAAAATAGTGTCATTCCATTTCCAAAAGGTTATATGGGGGCTACAGTGTCTAAATAAATATGTCATTCCACCTATTATAACTGTCATTCAACCTTACCACAGTGTCATTCCATTTCCCAAAGGTCATATCGGGGCTACAAAGTCTCAAAGATATGTCATTCCACCTATAATAACTGTCATTCCACCTTAAATAATGTCATTCCATTTCCAAAAAGTCATATGGGGGCTACAATGTCTCAAAAGTATGTCATTCCGCCTATAATAACTGTCATTCTACCTTACAACAGTGTCATTCCATTTCCCAAATGTCATATGGGGCTACAATGTCTCAAACTATGTCATTCCACCTATATTAACTGTCATTCCACCTTAAAACAGTTTCATTCCGTTCCCATAATGTCACATCGTGGCTACAAAATCTCAGAAGTATATCATTCAGCCTATAAGCACTGCAATTCCACCTTAAATAGTGTCATTCCATTTCCAAAAGGTCAAATGGCGGCTAAAATGTCTCAAACGTATGTCATTCCGCATATAATAACTTATATTCTACCTTACAACAGTGTCATTCCATTTCCCAAATGTTATATGGGGCTACAATGTCTAAAAATATGTAATTCCATCCATTATAACTGTCATTCCACCTTAAAACAGTTTCATTCCATTTACAAATGTCATATCGGGGCTACAAAGTCTCAAATATATGTTATTCCACCTATAATAACTGTCATTCCACCTTAAATAGTGTCATTCCATTTCCAAAAGGTCATATGGGGCTACAATGTCTAAAAATATGTAATTCCATCCATTATAACTGTCATTCCACCTTAAAACAGTTTCATTCCATTTACAAATGTCATATCGGGGCTACAAAGTCTCAAATATATGTTATTCCACCTATAATAACTGTCATTCCACCTTAAATAGTGTCATTCCATTTCCCAAATGTCATATGGGGGCTACAATGTCTCAAAAGTATGTCATTACGCCAATAATCACTTCCATTCGACCTAACAACAGTGTCATTCCATTTCCAAAATGTCAAATAGGGGCTACAAAGTCTCAGAAGTATGTCATTCCACCTATAATAACTGTCATTCCATCTTACATAGTGCCATTTAATTTCAAAAAGGTCATATGGGGGCTACAATGGCTCAATAGTATGTCATTCCGTCTATACTAACTGTCATTCCACCTTAAATACATGTAGTGACATTCCATTGCCAAAAGGTCATATGGAGGCTACAATGTCTCAAAAATATGTCATTCCACCTATAATAACTGTCATTCCACCTTACAACAGTGTCATTCCATTTCCAAAATGTCATATTGGGGCTACGATGTCTCAGAAGTATGTCCCTGTCATTCCACCTATAAGCACTGTCATTCCACCTTATATATTGTCATTCCATTTGCAAAAGGCCATAAGGGGGATACAGTGTCTCCACCTATAATAACTCATTCCACCTTAAATAGTGTCATTCAATTTCCAAAAGGTCATATTGGGGCTACAATGTCTCAAAAGTATGTCATTCCGTCTGTAATAACTGTCATTCCACCTTACATTCTATGGCCTATACAGGTGATTTAGTCAATGGAACCCTGCCTGTAGGCGGTTTAGGTGACTTATCCATTGGAATTCGGCCAATGGCCTGTATAGGTGAGTTATTCATTGGAATCCTGCCTGTAGGCGGTTTAGGTGACTTATCTATTGGAATTCGGTCTATGGCCTGTATAGGTGAGTTATTCATTGGAATCCTGTCTGTAGGCTGTATAGGGGAATTATCCATTGGAATTCGGTCTATGGCCTATACAGGTGAGTTAGTCATTGGAAGCACGCCTGTAGGCGGTTAAGGTGACTTATCCATTGGAATTCGGCATATGGCCTGTACAGGTGTGTTATTCATTGGAATCATATCTGTAGGCTATATAGGGGAGTTATCCATTGGAATTCGGCCTATGGCCTGTACAGGTGAGTTATTCACTGGAATCCTATATGTTGGCTGTATAGGTGAGTTATCCATTGGAATTCGGCCTATGGCCTGTACAGGTGACTTATCCATTGGAATTCGGCCTATGGCCTTTACAGGTGAGTTATTCATTGGAATTCCCGCCTGTAGGCGGTTTAGGTGACTTATCCATTGGAATTCGGCCTATGGCCTGTACAGGTGGGTTATTCATTGGAATCCTGTCTATAGGCGGTTTAGGTGACTTATCCATTTGAATTCGGTCTATGTTCTATACAGGTGAGTTAGTCATTGGAATCCTGCATTTAGGCCGTATAGGTAAGTTATTTATTGGAATTTGGTCTATGGCCTGCACAGCTGAGTTATTCATTGGAATCCTGCCTGTAGGCTGTAAAGGGGAATTATCCATTGGAATTCGGTCTATGGCCTGTACAGGCGAGTTATCCATTGGAAACATGCATTTAGGGCATATAGGTGAGTTATCCATTCGAATTCGGTCTATGGCCTGTACAGGCGAGTTATCCATTGGAAACATGCATTTAGGGCATATAGGTGAGTTATCCATTGGAATTCGGTCTATGGCCTGTACAGGTAAGTTATCCATTGGAAACATGCATTTAGGGCGTATAGGTGAGTTATCCATTGGATTCGGTCTACGGTATATACAGGTGAGTTAGTCATTGGAATCCTGCCTGTAGGCCGTAAAGGGGAGTTATTCATTGGAATTCGGCATATGGCCTGTATAGGTGAGGTATTCATTGGAATCCTGCCTGTAGGAGGTTTAGGGGACTTATCCATTGGAATTCGGCCTTTGGCCTGTACAGGTAAGTTATTCATTGGAATCCTGCCTGTAGGCTGTATAGAGAAGTTATCGATTGGAATTCGGTCTATGGCATGTACAGGTTAGTTATTCATTGGAATCCTGCATTTAGGACGTATAGGTGAATTATCCATTGGAATTCGGCATATGGCCTGTACAGGTAAATTATTCATTGGCATCTTGCCTGTAGGCTTTATAGGGGAGTTATCGATTGGAATTCGGTTTATGGCCTGTACAGGTGAGTTATCCATTGGAAACATGCATTTAGGGCGTATAGGGGAGTCATCCATTGGAATTCGGTCTATGGTCTATACGGGTGAGTTAGTCATTGGAACCCTGCCTGTAGGCGGTTGAGGTGACTTATCCATTGGAATTCGGCCTATGGCCTGTACGGGTGAGTTATTCACTGGAAACCTATATGTTGGCTGTACAGGGGAGTTATCCAATGGAATTCGGCCTATGGCCTGTACAGGTGACTTATCTATTGGAATTCGGCCTATGGCCTTTACAGGTGAGTTATTCATTGGAATCCTGCCTTAAGGCTATAAAGGTGAGTTATTCATTGGAATCCTGCCTGTAGGCGGTTTAGGTGACTTATCCACTGGGATTCGGCCTATATCCTATACAGGTGAGTTAGTCATTGGAATCCTGCCTGTAAGCGGTTTAGGTGACTTATCCATTGGAATTCGTCCTATGGCCTGTACAGGTGAGTTATTCACTGGAATCCTGTCTATAGGCTATATAGGGGAGTTATCCATTGGAATTCGGCCTATGGCGTGTACAGGTGAGTTATTCAATGGAATCCTATATGTTGGCTGTATAGGGGAGTTATCCATTGGAATTCGGCTAGTATAGGTTACTTATCCATTGGATTTCGGCCTATGGCCTTTATAGATGAGTTATTCATTGGAATCCTGCATGTAGGCGGTTTAGTTGACTTATCCATTGGAATTCGGCCTATGTCCTATACAGGTGAGTTAGTCATTGGAATCCTGCCTGTAAGCGGTTTATGTGACTTATCCATTGGAATTTGGCCTATGGCCTGTACAGGTGAGTTATTCATTGGAATCCTGCCTGTAGGGTATATAGGGGTGTTATCCATTATAATTCGGCCTATACCCTGTACATGTGAGTTATTCATTGGAATCCTGCATTTAGGCCGTATAGGTGAATTATCCATTGGAATTCCTTCTATGGCCTGTACAGGTGAGTTATTCATTGGAATCCTGCCTGTAGGCGGTTTAGGGGACTTATCCATTGGAATTCGACCTATGGCCTGTACAGGTAAGTTATTCATTGGAATCCTGCCTGTAGGCTGTATAGGTGAGTTATCCATTGGAATTCGGTCTATGGCCTGTACAGATGAGTTATGCATTGGAAACATGCATTTAGGGCGTATAGGTGAGTTATCCATTGGAATTCGGTCTATGGTCTATACAGGTGAGTTAGTCATCGGAATCATTCCTGTTGGCCGTAAAGGGGAGTTATTCAATGGAATTCGGCCTGTGGCCTGTATAGGTGAGGTATTCATTGGAATCCTGCCTGTAGGCGGTTTAGGGGACTTATCCATTGGAATTCGACCTATAGCCTGTACAGGTAAGTTAATCATTGGAATCCTGCCTGTATGCTGTATAGGTGAGTTATCCATTGGAATTCGGTCTATGGCCTGTACAGGCGAGTTATCCATTTGAAACATGCATTTAGGGCGTATAGGTGAGTTATCCATTGGAATTCGGTCTATGGCCTATACAGGTTAGTTATTCATTCGAACCCTGCATTTAGGACGTATAGGTGAGTTATCCATTGGAATTCGGTCTATGGCCTGTACATGTGAGTTATTCATTGGAATTCAGTCTATGGCCTGTATAGATGGGTTATCATTGTTATTCATTGGAATCATGCATTTAGGGCGTATAGGTGACTTATCCATTGGAATTCGGTGTATGGCCTATACAATTGAGTTAGTCATTGATATCCTGCCTGTAGGCGGTTTTGGTGACTTATCCATTGGAATTCGGCCTATGGTCTGTACAGGTGAGTTATTCATTGGAATCCTTCCTGTAGGCTTTATAGGGGTGTTATCCATTGGAATTCGGCCTATGGCCTGTATAGGTGAGTTATTCATTGGAATCCTGCATTTAGGCCGTATAGGTGAGTTATCCATTGGAATTCGGCCTATGGCCTGTACAGGTGAGTTATTCACTGGAATCCTATATGTTGGCTGTATAGGGGAGTTATCCATTGGAATTCTGCATTTAGGCCGTACAGGGGAGTTATCCATTGGAATTCGGTCTATGGCATGTACAGGTGAGTTATCCAGTCGAAACATGCATATAGGCCGTATAGAAAAGTTATCCACTGGAATTTGGCCTATGGCCTGTACCGGTGAGTTATTAATTGGAAACATGCATTTTGGCCGTATATGTGAGATATCCATTGGAATTCGGCCTATGACCTGTACAGGTGAGTTATTCACTGGAATCATGTATTTAGGCCGTATAGGTGAGTTATCCATTGGAATTCGGTCTATGGCATGTACAGTTGAGTTATTTATTGGAATCCTGTCTGAAGTCTGTATAGGGGAGGTATCTATTGGAATTTTGCATTTAGGCCGTAAAGGGGAGTTAATCATTGGAATTCGGTCTATGGCCTGTGCAGGAGAGCTATCCATTGGAAACATGCATTTATACAGTATAGGTGAGTTGTCCCTTCCAATTCGGTCTATGGCATGTACAGTTGAGTTATTTATTGGAATCCTGTCCGTAGTCGGTTAAGATGCGTTATCAATTGGAATTCGGTCTATTCAAAATCAGGTTATTGCGGGTCCCCAGTCCCGGTAAAGCAGGTTTCAAAGGATGTGTGTATGTCTATGTCTATGTCTCTGTCTGTCTGTCTGTCTCCCTCCCTCTCTCCCCTCTCTCTCTCTCAAATGCACGATGGAAAGAACAGGGACACATCCACCCTTAGCCAAGTGAAAACATACACATGCCGCAGCTCTGTCATATATAAATTGTCATACAATTTATATTGACGCGCACTGTAAGGCTGTTTGGGTTCGTATTCGCTAAATCAGAGTCGCATCTGGATCCAAACTGTTTAACACCCTGATCGTGTATGTTTGCAAATTCTTGTCATAGGCTATCACAAACCCATGCATAGTTAACAAAGAAAGATGGTAGGGTACGTTAGACTTTGACCGGAAAATAACACAGCGACCCTAGTCATAATCAAGTTCAAATCAGCATTCACCGTAAATTAAATTCTTTATCATGATCAATACCATTATCATCTTTATCATCCACCATCATCTTGGGATCTAAACTTGATTTTGAACAGTTAACTGCGCAGAGAAATGCTTAGAATGGACAAAACGTGTCCGGCCATGTACTGACGGAAGGCTCCCGGCACTTTGTGACTGTGTTTGTGCGGTTTGCTTGCGCCTGCCATTAATTCCACTCAGTCCACCATAGGACTTCCATTGCGTGTTTTCTTTCCATTTCTCCACTGGCGAAATGGAAAATGTTCAGTAAATACACGATTTTATGGTTATCTGTTGACAATTCGTGTTTTATTAGGTGGAATTCAATCGATCTTACCTTAAAGTAACCATATTGTTTATAAAAAACGGTTAAAATCTACCCAGAAATTACTTTTAAATTTTCCTTTGCGTGTTTTCCTTCTATTTCTCTAGTGGCAGAATGGATTTTATTAAATAAATACACGATTGCACAATTAATAATGGACAAATGAAACTCAGCATGGTCTAATTCGATAGAATTCGTGTAAAGAAAGTAGTCAGCCTGAAAAAATGACCAAAAAAACAACATATAAATGTCTACGGTATTTCATTTCCATTTCTACTATAAATCTCTATTTCTCCACTGATGAAATGGACATTTTTATGCGATTTTATGGTTATCCATTGCTAATTCTCGTTTTAGTTGGTCTAATTCAATTGAAATTTACCTTATTGTATACTCAGGGAGCCAGTAGTGCCTACCGTGCACCCCCCCCCCCCCCCCCCCCTAGACTTTTTTTCATGGGTACCAAAATGTTCAGAAAAGTGTCCTGAATCAGAATCGCGAATGTACTCAAACTTAAATTCTTTTAGGCTATGTGTATTTTAACCGTTTCCATGGCAACCCCCCAGTTTTCGTAATGATGACCCATACCTACAAATTCGCCCATATCACAGCCAGTTTTTGTCCTAAAACTATAAAACTGGTACCAAATGGAAGATAAGACATTGTGCTTTTATTTCTAACTTGTTTTTTTTAATTACCTTATTTGCATACTCATGAATATTAATGAGAACATTAAAAATAGTAAAAAAGTATAGAAATAACATAAACCTTTCATTGTTTTATCCTACAAATATCAGAAAATAACTTCAAATGCAGTTTAACATGATGACGAAACCCCCAGGAAACAAAATATCCAATTTGAGGACCATAGCATTAATTTTAAGCACCATTTTCACCGTTTCCATGGCAACACCTAGTTTTCGTAATGATGGTCCGTACCTTCAAAATCGTCCATATCACAGCCAGTTTTTGTCCAAAACCCCAAAAACTGGTACCAAATTGGAGATAGGACATTGTACTTTTATTCCCAGTTTTTTTTTTAAATTACCTTATTTGCATACTCATGAATATTAATGAGAACATTACAAATAGTAAAAACAATATAGAAATAACGTAAATAATGTAAACTATTCACTTTTTATCCTACAAATATCAGAAAACAATTTCAAATGCAGTTTAACCTGATGACAAAATCCTCAGAAAACAAAATATCAAATTTGAGGACCAAAAATTTAACTCTAAGTAACTTTTTAACTGTTTCCATAGTAACCATTCATTTCACTCTGTTCACACAGTTTTGTTAGTCGACACCTACCTGCAAAAATCTTCCATATCACAGGAAGTATTTGTGCTAACTGCATAAAACTGGTACCAAATTAAAGCTAAGACAGTGTGCATTGGTTTAAAAGCTATAATTAGGAATTACCTTATTTGCATACACATGAATATTAATGAGAATAATTAAAAAATAGCAAACAAATACAGAAATAACGTAAAACTCTCAATTTTTATCCTACCAATATCAGAAAACAACTTCAAATGTAGTTTAAAATGATGACAAAATACTCAGAAAGCTAATCATCTTAACTGATACCCAAACAATGAACTGTAAGTAAGATTGTAACGGTTTCCATGGTAACCGATCCTTTCACAAATTTTGGAAATTTGACATCCAACTGTAATACTCCGCTAGATCTCGGTTATTTTTGATGAATCATGAAATCAATTGTTACAAACATAGATATGAGGCATTGCTTTAATAGTAAATATTACTTTTCTGATATAAACTAATTTGCATATGTATGAATATTTATGAGAACAGTAATAGATGTTGAAATTTTCGACAGACACCAGTCTTTCTCTTATAAAGCAAACAAATATGGAAAATGGTTAGCTAAAGTTTACTATGATCACTGAATATCACCAAGATTATTAGATAAATAAATTTGAGACACATTATATAGCACTGATGGTGATATACATTATATTGTATCTGTTTCCTAGGCAACCATTCTAACCTCATTGTTCATATTACAGAGTGTTTACATACCTGCAACATACAAAGATATTGCTGCCTTCTTGGGCGATAATTATAAATGATATAAACATATACCCGGTAGTTGATGTATGAATCTTAATGTTAGGTTCACTTTATGCAAATTACCTTATTTGCATCCTCATGAATATTAATTAGTGATCAGAAAACAAAGAGAAACAATATTGAAAATAACATGTTTTGCAGTATGCCGAGCACAACATTACACCATTCTCCAAATATAGCTTGCAATGATAGATGTACCTTTTGGTGATAAATAAATGAATTTCAATTCTAAAACTGTCTAAAAGATGTTAAAGGGCATGTATACATCTAGTAAAGGGTTAATCCCACTCTCTGCTTTAAAACACCTTTACAGAAAGCTTCTTTGAGTATGCCGACTCAACAAAAATAGATTAATGATATCTCACTTAACCCTTTACCAGCTGAATATTTATGTTAGAAATAATGACATCATGGGTATTTATCAGCTAATTTATAAATTGAAGGTCTGACTCTCAGAGCATACCTTAATTAGAGGCTAAAATGGAACAGTTTATATTGGATCTTCTCAGGTAATACTCTGATAAGAGCTAGGTCAAGATGATAACATTGCTGTTGAATGTCTGTGGAGCATACCCTTATTACAGGCCATAATGTAATCATATCTGTTGATTGACTGTCAGAGTTACATGTTGACAACCATTCTTCTCTAAAACAAGGGGAATGTCTGGGTCGGGAAAGAGATCTCTTCCAAAGTATCAACTGGTAAATAATTCTTCAGATGTGCTGTATTAAGAAGGCCCTACAAGGGGGTAATGTTCCCATATCAGCATTGCGAAGTGCATCTGTTGGCTTATCTTCACACTTCTCCTTAATCTTAAACAATATCAATTCATTCACAGTGTGAAATCTTAGGTTGCCATACATTGCACACGTAAATTCATCCAAGTCTTGCACAAGATCTCCAGACACATCCCAAGAGTTGCCCAAACCTGCTAATGGTTTTATAAACATTGGTTTCTTTTCAATGGTCTTAGTGGGTGTCAAATGTTCTCAGCCATTGAATGCACTTGTAGAATCACAGCCACAGTACAAATGGAGACCCAGAAGTGCTGATCGGTAATCTTCTGTGTATGCTTGGGCAACTTCTCACATGTTTATTATTTTTTGATGATTGCCTGAGCCAGTATCAAACAAGACAGTAACACCTTCAAACCATTTAATGTAATACAGAAGAATGAAGAATATATCACTGTCTGGAGTTCGAAGATGAACAGTTTTGTAGCCTTGTTCTTTTGCATGCGTGGTGTAAATAACGATCCTTGTTTCAGTTTCTTCCTGTGTTGAATTCAGGGCATCAAGACTGTTTCTCACTGTTGATATACCATAATCTGGCGAGAACTGGTTAGGCTCACCGTCATAGATGTGAAAAAAATATTTCTGCCTTGCAGCTTCTAATCGTAAGGAATCAAGGAATTGTAGGAATTATTAGTGGTTCACAAAGACCCAATATGCAGATTGATACAGGTGAGACAGACAAATCAAAGGGTCTTAAAACAGGATTACCAGTTCTCGACAGATGATGGTATATCAAAAGTCGAAACAGTCTTGAAACCCTGAATTCAACACAGGCTTTATGGGCTTTAAAATCACTGACCCTTTAAAAACAATAACAGAAGATTGTTTGGGGTATCATAAGTACTTGGCTTTCAACAGTTACCATGGAAGCAGTACATGGTCATTTTGGTAACAGTTTTAGACATAAAATTTATTTATTCATCATCAAAAGGTACATTTATTATTGCAAGCTATACTTGGAGCATGGTGTAATGTTGTGCTCGGCATACTGCGAAACATGTTATTTTCAATATTGTTTCTCTTTGTTTTCTGATCACTAATTAATATTCATGAGGATGCAAATAAAGTAATTTGCACAACGTGAACCTAACATTAAGATTCATACATCAACTACCGGGTATATGTTTATATCATTTATAATTATCGCCCAAGAAGGCAGCAATATCTGTGTATGTTGCAGGTATGTAAACACTCTGTAATATGAACAATGAGGTTAGAATGGTTGCCTAGGAAACAGATATATCACCATCAGTGCTATATAATGTGTCCCAAATTTATTTATCTAACAATCTTGGTGATATTTAGTGATCATAGTAAACTTTAGCTAACCATTTTCCATATTTGTTTGCTTTATAAGAGAAAGACTGGTGTCTGTCGAAAATTTCAACATCTATTACTGTTCTCATAAATATTCATACATATGCAAATTAGTTTATATCAGAAAAGTAATATTTACTATTAAAGCAATGCCTCATATCTATGTTTGTAACAATTGATTTCATGATTCATCAAAAATAACCGAGATCTAGCGGAGTATTACAGTTGGATGTCAAATTTCCAAAATTTGTGAAAGGATCGGTTACCATGGAAACCGTTACAATCTTACTTACAGTTCATTGTTCGGGTATCAATTAAGATGATTAGCTTTCTGAGTATTTTGTCATCATTTTAAACTACATTTGAGGTTGTTTTCTGATATTGGTAGGATAAAAATTGAGAGTTTTACGTTATTTCTGTATTTTTTTGCTATTTTTTAATTATTCTCATTAATATTCATGTGTATGCAAATAAGGTAATTCCTAATTATAGCTTTTAAACCAAAGCACACTGTCTTAGCTTTAATTTGGTACCAGTTTTATGCAGTTAGCACAAATACTTCCTGTGATATGGAAGATTTTTGCAGGTAGGTGTCGACTAACAAAACTGTGTGAACAGAGTGAAATGAATGGTTACTATGGAAACAGTTAAAAAGTTACTTAGAGTTAAATTTTTGGTCCTCAAATTTGATATTTTGATTTCTGAGGATTTTGTCATCAGGTTAAACTGCATTTGAAATTGTTTTCTGATATTTGTAGGATAAAAAGTGAATAGTTTACATTATTTACGTTATTTCTATATTGTTTTTACTATTTGTAATGTTCTCATTAATATTCATGAGTATGCAAATAAGGTAATTTAAAAAACAAACTGGGAATAAAAGCACAATGTCCTATCTCCAATTTGGTACCAGTTTTGGGGGTTTTGGACAAAAACTGGCTGTGATATGGACGATTTTGCAGGTACGGACCATCATTACGACAACTAGGGTGTTGCCATGGAAACGGTGAAAATGGTGCTTAAAATTAATGCTATGGTCCTCAAATTGGATATTTTGTTTCCTGGGGGTTTCGTCATCATGTTAAACTGCATTTGAAGTTATTTTCTGATATTTGTAGGATAAAAAAATGAAAGGTTTAGGTTATTTCTATACTTTTTTACTATTTTTAATGTTCTCATTAATATTCATGAGTATGCAAATAAGGTAATTTAAAAAAAACAAGTTAGAAATAAAAGCACAATGTCTTATCTTCCATTTGGTACCAGTTTTATAGTTTTAGGACAAAAACTGGCTGTGATATGGGCGAATTTGTAGGTATGGGTCATCATTACGAAAACTGGGGGGTTGCCATGGAAACGGTTAAAATACACATAGCCTAAAATAATTTAAGTTTGAGTACATTCGCGATTCTGATTCAGGACACTTTTCTGAACATTTTGGTACCCATGAAAAAAAGTCTAGGGGGGGGGGGGGTGCACGGTAGGCACTACTGGCTCCCTGAGTAGTACCTATACTGCTTAAAAACTGTTAAAATCAACCCAGAAATGACTTTAATATTTCAATTGCGTGTTTTCTTTCCATTTCTCTAGTGGTGCAATGGACTTTTTAAAGTAAATATACGATTGCACAGTTAATAATGGACAACAGATGCTTAGCTTGATCTAATTCGATAGACTTCATGTAATTTTCTCCACTGGCAAAATGGAAATTGTTCAGTAATTAACCATTCCCCTGTTCTGTGTTTATTTCAAATTTCAATACCTACTGAATATTCATGGACAAAATAGTTATAATGAAATAAGGAAGGATGGATATTGTAGCCATTTTGGAAACTAAAGAACCAGATCTATCAAATTCTATTAGCAAACAGAGCAGACTCTGGTCAGACGGCTCCTGTAGAAGCCGTCTGATCTGGGTCTACTCTGTTTGCAAATGCGTGAAAACACGTTTGTATGAGGGAAAGGGTTAAGCGTTTTGTATTGTTATCTATTGACAATTCTTGGTCTAATTCAATCGAAATTAGCTTATTGTACTTATACTGCTTGAAAAAACCCTATTAAAATCGATCTATAAATGACTTTGCGTGTTTTGTGTTCCATTTCTTACTTAGCGTTACTTAGCGTTTCTTCCATTGCGTATTTTAGACTTACAGATTTAAACCGGTTTACGGTAGCCGAAGATAGCCGAAACATACATGCGAGTGCCGAGTGATTTAGTCATTAGTTTTAGCTCACTTATCCATTGGCATACTGACTCGACGAATCCTGTTTAGTACTAATCGCTACTGTGGTGTAGTCTTTGAAAGCATATGCAAACGTTTTCAATTAATTATTACCTGTCGCCCCTGTTGGAAAATGGTACGCTCCATGGTTATTTACGTACATGCGCACAACGTCATTCGGCGGCCATTTGCAAAGAAACAGCTGATCGAATTAGCATGTAGAAAATGTATTTTTGTTGTCTTCTTCCTTGTTATAGCATAGATTAGTGGGAAATTCAAGGTGAGAGTTCATAAAAAATGATGGGATCGAATGATATATATTTAATTTCAATGTGTAGCGGAATAAAAAAAAATCTCGATTGAAATCGATTGACAGAGCTGGGTGAAACACACAGTAGCTCCTTTGCAGTTTGCATTATTTCCGATTTGATTGTTTTTTCGTAACTATTGACCGAGTGTCAAACATATTTGATCCTGATGAAGCGCTGAGTTACGTCTCATCTGGGTTCAAGCTGTTTGCACACGTGAGTCAGGTTATGGTAAGCCGGAGAATAGTTAATGTTCTGTTCATAAAACCCGAAGAACATTCAATGGACAGTCTATATGATATTAGCATGGTGAAATAAGCTTTTGGATAACTAGATACGAAATAAGCATCGTTATAAAATGTTGCCAGCGTTGACAATAAACTATTACAGCGGCATCTAAAATCATACTTCAAAATGTTAGCATTTATCCCATGAATATTCTTGAGCGAAATGATGACTTCAAGAATGTTAATTAGATAACCTTTTTAAAAGTTATAACACATGAAAGTTTTGCAGAAACAATAAAACCAGATCTGTATTATTCCATACGCAACAGAGCAGACTCAGATCAGACGGCTACTACAGGAGCCGCCTGACCTGGGTCTACTCTGTTTGCAAAGGCGTAGAAAGTCGTATTCATTTCGCTACCAATGTTACACACAGCTAGATCCTGATGAGACGTCGAGTCTCATCAAGGTCAAAACTGTTTGTTAATTTGTGACTGTTTTCTTAAACAAAAAATGGAGAAAAATTAAAACAGGAAAAATTGTAGCAGACGACATATTTTGCAGAATACAATATTTAGCAACGAAAGAGTCACGTCCGATAGCCTAATCAGTTTAGGAAACGCATTTACATGTAATTGTCTGATTATCTCATGGTAATGCTGAACTAACACCAGTGGTATTCAGACAGATATGTACAGGATGATTAAATGCAAGATCATGGATTACCAATAACAAGGTTCTAAGATAATATCTTCTTAACACATCCCCTCATAGTGACGCCTTTGACGCCTCTTGAAACCATTGTGATAAATAGAGCATTTGCTCCATAGGAGCAAATGCTCTATTTATCAAAAACTACACAATCCCGACATTTTCTCTAGTAAATGCTCCTTTCGGTCAAAGAGGTTGGATCTAAAAATAGCCTAATGGGGAATGGGTTACATGTAAATATAGAACATACCGAAATGATAAATAGTAAATACGTGCTAATATCGACATCTCGCAGCACACTAAAGTTGGACGAATGTGAACTAAAATATTCAGTGAAATAGTTGTTGTATAGCTTTCAGAATCAGTAAATTCTACACTAGAATCTGTCGTAAGCGGTCATTTATATTTGTCGAACACAGGATTCTTATAAAGCAGGTGGCTGCTTAATACAGGACAAAAGTAATACAGAAAGCTCCTATAGGAACTTTCTGCATTACATTTTGCTGCATTAAGCTACCACCTGTCTTACATAATTACATAATTAGACCCTTTCTGATGGTCGTTTAAGAATGATTCTACTGTATTCAAAGAGAAAAAACACAAAGTCTGTCCATGCAATGCATGATTGAAATATGGATTGATGAACTGACAAAGTTCCAGACATGAAATCACTGGTATCCATGTTTGATAAGTGCTTAACTATTTATCATACATGTACCAGCTATTAGGGTGTTTGGAACACATATTAATTATAATGATACATACATTCTTAACGTTACCAAACCGTAGTTTTATCTACCTTTGGAAATCTGAAGATAGTCTGATCCATATCGATAGATCTGTCGGTAGAGAATAAACATTCGAAACAGGAGGTCTAAAGTTCGGTCTCCGGCCAGAGCATACATGTACCAAAAGGGTCAAACCGTTTGGATCCTAATGAGCCGCTGAGTTACCCGGAGTCTCATTTGGATCGAGCAAATGCAGTGATTAGCCGAAGACGCGTTAAAATGATACTCTCCCTCACTTAGTGTTCAGCATACGATGTAAAGCTAGAACTAGTTGGTTTGGTATTTGTAAAATGCATAGTACCTCCTTTACACTATACACGTGAAATATACAGGGAATCAGAAGAGCGTTAGCATAATTACCCAAAGATTTCTCATAACGAAACTCAGACATATCGTGCTGACCCGAATAAAATGGCCCAGTCGGGAATTGTTTGATCATGGTCTACACTGCTTGCAACTATGCCAGTTAAGCTATCAAAATGGGCGAAAGGTTTGACTTAATCAGCGTTATTAAAATAATTGACAAAGGAGCTTTTTGTCCGAATACTTGGTGTAAGTGGGGTATTATGCTTGTTTATTGCCATGTACACGTTATTTTTTTTAAACGTATCGTGTTTATCAAAATATACCCAATGCAACAAAACTGTGCGTATTTGTTGCTATTGACAATTTCCAAATTACCACAATAGTGTCAGAGCAGAAGAATAAAAAGTTCACCATAGCAATTTAAGAAAATATTAACAAGATTCAAGATTCTTTATTGACTTAAACTATACACAGTTCATCGTCATTTAACAATATTCAATGCATAATAATAATTGGTACATGTGATAGATTGTATGACAATCGTATTAATAAAACATCACCAATTCAATAACCAAGACATCCGTAGAATAAAAATAGTCACAATATATAGTATACCATGCAGCCTATGAGGATGGAATCAAAAGTTACATAATTTGATTGGATCTACGTAATCTGAAAGCTTCGTGGATGAATCGACTTAGATTTAAAACATTTCAGTCGGAAGAATTAAATAATTGGACGAGTTAATTCATGTTTGGGCTTGAAGTATAATACTTTTAATGAACGTTTTCCCTGAGTGGAGTAAAAACTTGGCATTCCAAAATAAAGTGATACTCGTCTTGTACCACGTTTTTATCACAGTAGTTACAGATTTTTAGTCTTCGTTGTAAACGTCCTCTGCCATAACGTCCAGTTTCAACCCTTAGTGAATGTGCTAATATTCTGAGTTTGGTTAAAAGAGTCCTAATTTGTCAACTATTGATAAATAGTAAATACTCCTCAAATTCAAAAGGTGTTTATAATTCTTTATATAGTATTCATTAACCTCATGGCGGTTATTGAGTTTCAACTAATTACAATGGTTTGAGCAATTTTTGGAATTCTGCCAAATTACATGTATAGTGAAATCTGACAAGAAGGTGTCATTGTTGTTTTGCCTTTCGGTTACCATTGCAAATCGGTTTTCTACACACAAAAAAAACTTTCTTAGTGTAACGTCCATGTCATGTCTTATTAATTGCCCTCGAGTGTCTCCCATCGAAGACGTACGAGTATGCTCAAGATCTGCCTTGTTTGACTATGGGGATTCTGTTATAGCCAAAATGCAACGTGTTCATATGTATACTTATACCATAATACATATTCAACTAATGACTACACACTGTGTCGTTATTTCGTACATGAATATACAGGAGATAAAGCGTTAACATATTTATTCAACCATTTCCTCTATAAATACACCTTTCTACGCCTCTGTAAAAGTCACTTTTGGAAACAATTGTTTCAGAACTAAAGAATTCTAAAAAAAATCCTTTTTCTCTAGTAAATGCTCCTTTTCGGTAGATTTATTCAAAGAGGTTGGATCTAAAAATAACCTATGAGGTAATGGATTAATGCATAGCCATGCACATATTTATGACTTCAGTGATATTGATTAAATTATTCACATAATGGCAAATGAAGCAAGTGACATTTTGGATTTTACCATGACAAAGCATAACAGAATAAGATCTATACTAGTATTTAAACAAATAATGCAGGCCGTGATCAAACAGCTCCTATAAGAGAAATCTGATAGTGTAGAGCTAGTCAGAAATATCTCTTGCAAGAAATTGCCTCAGCAAATTGCACACAGACTCTATTTCCAAAACTATTACTGCAAATGGTAAGATTATATCTATATGTAACATATATCTATTAGTGGCATTTGTGACATTTCTTATAAAACCTTTAATTATTACAATGTGTGCAGTTTGTAGTATGCAGTGACGTCGTGTTGTTACATAATCTCGTAACTTGGTCTAAATTATTATTATTATTGTTTTTACTTACTAGTATGCAATATGCAGCAAGGCTGTTTATTGTTAACCTTTGTACCATTTGGACTGGTATTGTTACATTAAATACATATATTAAACTTCTATAATAAAACACAAATATCCCTGAGGATAGTTAAACAGAATAAATTATTAGTACATGTATGGTATACATAATCAATAACTTAAAAATCAAATCCACCGTGGTTCAACAAGAAATTTGAAGAAAAAAACTGCGCCTCGCATAGCATTATAAGGTGAACATTTCCAGGACTATATTGTATTAATCTAATATTCATATATTAGCACTGTTCATTTTACCTTTATCATTTTGTCACAATGATTAGATTATTGCAATGATTATTTTTATTATAAGAATTATATTCATTTATTTATTTTTATCATTATTTTTTCTCCTGCCTGCGGCATATTCATACCGGAGTTTCGCCCGTTTGCCAAAATCACATCCGCTGGTTCATCGCTATGCGTCGTACTCGTTCCATGCTTCATCGTACTCAGTGTCGCACATGTTTATTTGTGATTTCGTCTCCACGGTTTTCTATCCTTTCTTGTCATGGCTCCTCGAGTGCCTTCGCATTCATTTTCGGAGAGACTGCCTCTCCATA
Organism: Azorinus chamasolen; assembly: GCA_963576725.1. Classification (NCBI taxonomy): domain Eukaryota; kingdom Metazoa; phylum Mollusca; class Bivalvia; order Cardiida; family Solecurtidae; genus Azorinus; species Azorinus chamasolen. The sequence goes on along the minus strand of OY755246.1, from coordinate 15,513,174 downwards.
TGCTGGTGGAACTACTAGCACTTATCTCTCACACATTAGCACTTACCTTCCAATCATGGTTAGGCTCTTTCGGACTCGCTGTCACAAGTCAATGTGGGCTATGGACTAATTTTCGGACATTTCAAGATTCAAAGATAGTTTTCCCAGATTTCGTGTAGGTGGAAGACACACAAAAGCGTCTCTAAAATTTCCGGGACCGGAATTTGTAACTCAGGACATCTGGATTGATAGTCAAGCGCGCTACCACTACACCACCACTAATTAATAATAATAATTGTTATTATTGTAAAAAAGAATTGATTCAGTATCGTTACAGTCCTGTTTTATTTATTAACGAGAAACCCCAATAATTACGCTGTTCCGACTGTTTCTGTACACGCAACCCAACGAATTTGTATATTCACGCATACACTTCAGTTTTGGGGTTTGCTTTCTTTCATAGACTAGAAAACGAACTAAGCAGCAAACCGAAAATCCGTTCTCAACGAAACAAATATTTCAAATAAAAACAATTTTGCCACACATGAAAATTAAATATTTCAGTTTTTCATCCGTCAGAACATTTTGTTTTAAGAACGAACAGAAACTAATCATTGCATCTTTACTTTGGTTATAATTTCAGCCACATTTTCTCGGCGTTGTGACGTCTTGAAACATAATCATAGTAAAATCATACCCTTTAACTCATTTGATGCGGGAAACGAGTATAATGGATTTGCAAACATTGTAGACCTTGACCAATTTTATGTCCTCTGATCAGGGTCTATACTGTTTGTCATTCTAACATTCCAATATTTCCTCATGCAAATATTACCCTTTCATACAGAATGGACTACATCGTTAAACAATGATGGATCATTCCACTTCTGCATTCAAAGGGTTAAACCAATACTGCAATATGCGTGCAAGTGAAGAGACATATTATGCAAATGGAGCCTGAAACATCGTGTGAAATACATCATATCTGTTTAGAATCAACAAAACTGTTTATTCATCAGCACTGTATTCACGAACAGCGAATCCTATTACTATTTTAGGCGAGCTTTATATTTTAATTTTTAAACGTTCATGTAGCCTTATAGATCAAACTTTCCCATTCTATAAGGCATTAACATATGTTCATAGTTCGGTCTTTATACATAACAAATAAAACATAAACCTTGTTGTCTCAATTTGGTTTTTATCACACAATCAAACTGTCACAAAAATGTAAATGGCTTGCAAATATTACTTTAAGGTTAAAATCTGGTAATTTCGAACTGTAGATAAATCTGAACATTCATATAACTGATAAACAGATGTGTAAATTAAATAGCTATAGAATCTCACCCCGATCTTGCGCAACAACAATACTATTTGTGTTTGTTCGTATTAGGGTTTATGCCGCCCTACAAATATTTGAAAATGCTATTTAGTGGATAGAATGTGTGCGGTCATTCGACATACTCACTCCCTTTAAGCATTTTTGTCTGTATTTGTCGCACTGTTTCTCCATACAAATGCCTCCTAAAATGTTATTCAAACACTTCAATGGACAACGGACAATTCAAGAAATATTCTTATATTGAATGACACACTTTTATTTCCTTGCGATATTTCACATCAAGTTTCGACTAATGCTTTAAGTGTGCAAAGCGAAGCGGTTATTTAACGATATGAAATGTTAAAATAAATCACTCCCTGCACATAAATTCGTCAGTGAAGTATATGAAATAGTTTCAACAGTAAATATTTCACCCATTTTTACTGGCACATGCCACCGAAACATTCACAGAACGTCCACTGAATTTTTTATTAATGTGAACTCTGGAAGAAGTTGGTTGGTTGTGTTGATAACATACGTTTCTGCCAAGTATGGGCTACCTGGACGCCCCAGAGAGGGGAGTGGATACAAAGAACCCTAGGCGCTTTGCCATACTTTTAATATATTGAAGGAGCACCGTAATCAGGAATTACATTGTTTGTTGAACGAATCAACGCAAACGGGGTTTACCAGCATAAATTTCCTTTGCAATAACTCTTCACACGATTTTTTTTATTTATTCATAATATTAATTTTTTCGTAAAATTATTCGTATAAAATTAAAATCCTCGTATGTAGTAAATACTTTTAGACGAAACAGTTAGTTATAATTGCATCACATTAGAAAGATGCAATACTTTCAGCTATCAGAGTACAAGTAGAGAGCGTCGTAAAGTAGGACAAGCGATAATTTAGGATCTTTAGTTAGACCTTACCCTGAATATTATAAACTCCATTGGAGCTCTTAGTATAATAAGATGAAGCATATAATACGATGAAGCAGACACCGTGATGTATCATCTTGTCTTCAGTAAACTGTGGTAACAAATAGCTGCGTAGACACGTTTAACCTATAACATATTCCATGCTACTATATAACATTTACAGTTGATGTCATTAACTCTTATCCCGCTGTCCTCGACTTGATTCCTATTTGCAAACAGCTTGGACCCCGAGTAACTCGGTGTCCCATCGGGTTCCAATCTGTTTGACACTCGATCAATAGGTTCTCATAAGCTTGGTCGATCGGAAACATACAAATTGCACAAGGTCCAAATTGGAGAAGACATTCTTTTTTCACAGCGAGGTAAGCTTTAATGTTTTGGACGCCACTGAACATGTAGCTGTCAGATTAACGATTTCCTACAGATAAATGTTGCAAACAGGATATACCCAGATCAGACGGCTCTTATAAGAGCCGCCTGATCAGGATCTACTCCGTTTGCTAGTGGAATTTGAAATATCTGTTTCTTTAGTTTCTAAAATGGTTACAATGTTCCACGTTCCATATTTTATTATCGTTAATTTATCCATGACTATTCAATAGCTATTGAAAATTGGAATAAACAGGGAAAGTGTTAACTTATTTATATAGTAATGCTGAGCTCACTCTAGTGACATTCACATATATATGTACAAAGCGTCTTGATGAAGGCCCACGGAATACCAAACATACAGAATTTGATCAAATGTTCTACAGTAATACATCTCTATAACGGCCACTAAATTACATAAAGTATTTTGTGTTAAAAGCAGGTGGCTGCTTAAAGCAAGGTGAAAGTAAAACAGAACGCTCCTATAGGAGCGTTCTGTTTTACTTTCACCTTGCTTTAAGCAGCCACCTGCTCTAAATACCAACTAATTAACACAATTTAGTGGCCGTTATAGTGATGTTTTACTTTACTCATTACACTACTAATGTGATTCATACACAGTATTTCAGTATCATTCAATAGCGTTCTGTGTTTATTTCGGCACATTTTAATATAATTAGTATCTTTGTATTCTGTGCTCCCCCTGAATTTGATGGCAAGGGCCCTTGCAGTTAATACCGTAGATTCTAAATGTGAATCTAATAAACTATTATTCTTTTAACATTTTCCCTATGGCATATTTCACCGTCTGATCCGGGTCTATTCTGAGATTTGAAAAGGCGTTGCTATGAAGCAAAGTGTTAATTATTGCCTTGTTTCACTTATTTTCTGTTATATATTTTCAAATTTAAATTTTCTCTTTTTGTGTTGCAATTTTTGCTCTCAGGGGATCACCTCCCTTCAGAATTTTTAATACAAGAGGTATCTCAGACCTTAGCTTTTAAATATCTAAACACATGAGTACAACACCATTTACCAAACCAATAAGCATAGACATGTTAAACCATTTTTTACAGCAAATTGAATGAGCCATTTATTCAAATGCTCATCATATGGCTGCTGATAAAGTAATTGGTTAAGTGACATAATATCTGAATCTTAATTAAGGACGGGTTCGGCAATTTTCAACTTTGGCCATTTTTTCGAAAAGGTTGATTTGTATCTACATGGTATACTAAAACGGATATAAAAACAACAACACACAAAACAGTCTTTAACAGCATAATATTATAGTAGACGACAACTTAAATATTTTATGTCAGCTTAAAACGCACCATTTATGGCAACTGTTAGTGTCGTTTTACCAATGAATCAGAGGAAGCGGATCTGACGGTTTACTTGATATTTAGATGGTTGATTTATTAAATAAATATTTTGTCAAAAGCAATTCACTAGATTTGGATATTGATTTTCATATTTTTACATCACTGAATTTTTGTTTAAAAATCTAATAACTTCTTTAGAATTATTTGGCTTAAAGTATCACTTCAAACCTGCTGATAGCTCTTTTAAATTTAATCTGCTTTAAATAGGGAACATATTTGCAAAACCTGCATAAGTGTTTAATCTAAAAACAAATTGCTATTTTTTGAAATTGTTTGTATATTTCAGCGTTTTGTTTAACTTTTAGCCAGCAATGGGGGATGAATGATCACCTATACAAACACTCCGTATAACGATGCGACGCCGTCTATTATAGGTAAAGATTTAGTTGATAAGTGTCATATAATCTAAATTAACAAATCGCTTACATATACCTGGACACGTAGAGCCACCCAATATAACACACTGTTTTTAAGTCCATTGAGATTTGTTCATTTAACCCTAAGTAAGAACTAATACACATATGAATATTAATTAGCTTAATATTTCTAACAGCGTAACTATGAACAAAAATAGGCTGACCCTGGTAAATTTGAAGAATCAGATCTACATATTAACTATATTTCCATAAGCAAAAAGAGCAGACCTTGATCAGACGGTTCCTACAGGAGCCGTCTTATCTCAGTCTTATCTGTTTGCAATCGTGTTAAAAGTGTATTTATGGAGTAAATGGCTAATAAAACCGTCATATACTCTGGAACGATATTCAAAAGCATGATTCATATGTTGTTATTGAGATAAAGTGTTCGTCAGACAGACACTTTTACATCACAACTTACTTAATACCAGTCTACAAATATGCAATGTCAGCCATTACCCCGCTATCCGCAAACTAACTCGTCGGCTCATTGTGATCCAAGCTATTTGACACTCGGCCAATCACTTCTCAAATTTTGATCGAATCGAAGTAGTCAAAATACCAGATTCAAATTTAAACAGACATTGTTTTTACACAGCACATTAAGGGTTAATAACATACACAGACATTGAAGCAAAGTGCTTCCTGAATATTAGTAAAACAGTGAATAATCAACTAGTATGTAAACTACAGTAATATTTCAAAATTACTAAACCCTACCTCGATGTGAAAAAATAATATCTGCACAAATAATATATATTGCATTTTGACTACCCCCCGACGAAGATATATAGAAACTAATTACCGAGTGTCTAACAGTTTGGATCCTGATGAGACACTAGTATCCATGTTTATAAAACTTTTAGTTGAGTCTGAGTCTGAGTTCGTTCTCAAGTTTTTGATTGGTCGGATTTGAACTTGAGAACGAACTCAGACTCAACTAAAAAGTTTTAAAAGCATGGACCCTGGTTACTCGTCATCTAATCTAGATCCAAGCCGTGTGCAAATGCTACCGAAGTTTTCGCGAATGACGAGATCAGGGTTAATCGGGATATTCACTGATATCTCACTTTCTAATAAGCAGCCAGAGTGAATAATGATGAGCGATGTCAGACAGCTGAAATGAGCAATGAAATGCAATGTCAGATAATGTACGTCAGTTGGGGTGAACAATGAAGAGCAATATCAAACAATGTGGATCAAATACAACAGCTGGTGTGCACGTGAACAATGAATGGACGATACAGCCAATGTAGACCTAGAACCTCTCTATAACGGCCACTAAATTATATCCGGTATTTTGTGTTTAACGCAGGTGGCTGCTTAAAGCAAGGTGAAAGTAAAACAGAACGCTCCTATAGGAACGTTCTGTTTTATTTTTACCTTGCAGGTTATTAAGCAGCCACATGTCCCAAATACCAACTAATTAACACAATTTAGTGGCCGTTATAGAGAGGTTTTACTGTATTTGAATGTTCAATATAAGCACCAAGCAACTAAAGTGCTTTGCAACACTTTGTTTTCTTAAAATCCTAAACTTAAATTCTATTTTGTTATATTTCTGGTTTGCGCATTTAAAACCTTCGTTCGAATCGTCAACGGACCAAAAATGTCAAACAGTAGTCTGGATTCTGAGTTACTCGACGTTTCATCTTGACCCAAAAGAAGTCTTTCAGGTAGGCAGTAGCTTAAGACAGTTCGAATGTAATGTACAAAGCTCATACGGGGGCTTCTGCATTACTTTCTATCTGCATTGAGAAGCCATCTGTTTTTAAAGACATCTAATTGTCATAATATTAGTGGGCGATTTAAAGGGATTTTACTATTCTTTAAAAGAAGAATTTAACCCTTACAACGCTGACTTTTCAAATGGACTATTCCAAATGTAAATAGACCAAACATATGGTGAATATTTAGGGACTTTTTAAAGACTTTTTAAAGAAATCTGTAACATAACAAACAGTACATACCCTTTAATGAGAGGGCTCATCTGGGAGCCATCTAAACTGGGTCTACACTTTTTGCAAAGGACATTAATGACTCGTGTCCCGCACAGTAGGGTTAAGGAAATGGAAGGTGTTTAGGTTTCACAGTACTTACTTCATTCAATAAGCCCAGTGACCCTTTGGACTGCTGAAATAGATTCAATTCGAAATGTGTGGCACAGCTGTGCATGTCTTGAAAAAAGGCCAGAAAGATATACAATATATATTTGGCTGAAATATGCTTACAAGCGTACCGGAACGGGAGAAGTAGTATTCTATGACTTTATCACATAAACCACCAAGAAAACCGTACTACAAGCTGTAATACTAATTTAGTTTTCCTGTTCGTTTATAAAGCCTCCAATGTAATTGGAATACAAATGAGGTCGTTCATTTGACGTCAAATATGACGTTGTGTCGAGGTACAGTAGAACCTGTCTTCAGCGGTCATTTAAAAGAGGTCTAATTATGGTTCTGTAAGCAAGTGGTAGCTTAATGTAGGTTAAAAGTAATACAAAAAGGTATTTCTATATTTGTTTAACTCTGCATAAAGCAATCATCTGCTTTTTAACCCATTCCCTCAAAGGTTATTTTTTAGATCCAACCACTTCGAATACATCTACCAGAAAGGAGCATTAGCTAGAGAAAAGGAACTTTTAGAATTGTGTAGTTTGAAAACATTTTGATAAATGGAGCATTTGCTCCTATAGGAGCAAATACTCTATTTATCGCAATGATTTCAGCAGGTGATTTTTACAGAGGCGCAGAAAGGCGTATTTATGGAGGAAAGGGTTAAGACTTCTATGTTCAATAAATAAATAGTCGCTTAAGGCATGTTCTATTGTATGTTTTAAGCAATTTCATATGGAAGGACATTACGAAAACAAAGTGTCAGTCTTATTCCGCCGAGTTTCCTGCGTGATAAGCAGAATCGCACATTCGCGTTTCTTTATTAACAGTATTACTTAAGCCCCCACGCCTCGTGTCTTGTTATTTTAGTCAACTAAAATTGATAAAAAGACACATTAATGCTTAAGTATCTATATAACAAACGAATACATATGAAAAACATTGTACCCCATTTATCAATTTAACGAAAACACAATGATAATGTAACAGAGAAAAAAATTGGGTTATTCTATTCACTAAAATGAATTTCGATTTTAATAATTTTACATGGAATTTATTTGTACATCGTTCTATTATCATTCCTGAAAATGTCAAGGATCTTGTTTTTTTTTAATTTCAGAGATAATGGAATTATATGAACTGCACAGTTATAAGTTTGACAAAATGTATCTATGATTTAGTTTTAATTTACAATGCCTGTTTTGGCCATCATGACAATTCAGACAAAAATATTCATGCAGTTTTTATTTCCACGTGAATATTTATGAGGTAAAGGGTTAATATTTATATCGTTTGATAAATTGAAACGTATTCATCAACACATTGACATTAGTCTGTTGAGATTCCTCAACATAATATTTAGTTCTTTCTAGTAGCTACTATTTTATAGCATGGCATTAGTTCTCATGGTGTTGTTACGGTACTAGGTATTAGACTACCACCTTTTCTCAGACAGCTACTTTCAAATTCTATAAAGCCATTATAATGTCAGTTCATACATTAACAGGTCCGTGTGACAGGCATTAGACACATCAGTGCTAAAATAACCAACATTGTTTCCAACATAATTTCAGTTTAAGTGCATGCAAGTCTAATCTTAACGTTTTACACTCTAAGTAGATTTTCGTCTACCATTCAAAAAGCAAATATATGTACACAGTGTCAAACAATTTGGACCCTGATGAGGACTTCAACTGACTTCGATTGTAATGGAACTGCAGAAGGAAAATTGACGCGGTGTCTATAAGCGGAGTAGGTGAAGTGTCTAAGACGGAAAGCAGGATGTCATAATACTCTGTAATCAATCTGTTGAAATTGTGTTTACAAAACGAGATGTTCTTTCTTGTGCAGTCGAGAGCCACTCTCTTAATTTTGATGGTGTCATGGTGTTCTAATTCTAGCTATCTGTCAAAAACAAACTTTCGCTCGTTATAATCCAAAATTACTAGCTCCCATGCAAATTGACGCCATTATTTCACGCTAATTTACGCCTGATGACTAAAGTATGCAAATGAAGCTTTTAATATCGAATAAACACTCAACTTTATGAAAGTTTTCAAATTGATTACTCTCTGTACATGAAGAAGTCAGCCAAACATACAAACTGGTTTTCAAATTTGGCTATACATTACACGCTTAAAAGTAACGCTCTTTACTTCCTGGTTTCTTACCTGACTCACATTTGCAAACGGATTGGATCCAGATGAGACGCCGAGTAACTCAGAATCTCATCGAGATCCAAGCTGTTTATCACTTGGTCATTTCTTTTATTCATATATATATATATATATATGTATATCCCCATCATTACCCCGATGTGAAAAATAATTTCTACTCAAATTTGGATGAGGAAATTTTTTGTCTACTTCAAGCTTTTGAAAAAGAAATGACCGAGTGTCAAACAGTCTGAATCTGATGAGACGCCAGGCCATTGCTGTTTGCAAATGCGAGTCAGGTCGTGGATAGCGTGATAAATGCTTATACAGATCCCATAAATTGGAAAAATGCATTCAATAATTGAACGACTTCAGAAGTAATTTCAAATGCTTTCAACAGAATATATTTGTTTTGCATGAACCCTGGCATGGAAAATGTTTCAAATAGTGAATTTATACGACTTTATATTATATTGTAAGGGAAGATAAAGAAAAACAAGACACACATAATCTTGTATTCAGTCAGTCCTCATAATTATGGTAAGGCAGACGTAACCATCATCCCCAATTCGTGATATGGCCTGCATTTGCAAACAGCTCGGATCCAAATGAGTCGCAGAGCACCCCGGCTTCTCATCAATATCCAAGTCGTTTGACACTCGGTGAATAGTTCCTCAAATATGAATAGTTCCTCAAACACTTAATCCAATCGGAGACAGTCACCATTACACCGGATCAACATTTGAGTAGATATTGCTTCCCCAATAGAGTAAGGGTTTAACAACATATTTCATATTGGTTGCATCTTGGGCACTCTTGAGCGTGTAACTGTCGGGGTATCTCGTTGTAATGCTGAATCTACGAGCTAATCAATCCTAGCCAAATAGAAATATCCATTCGCTTTAACCTGTTCCTTCATATAAACGTGTTTTCACGTATTTGCAAACAGAGTAGACCAATATCAGGCGGCTCCTATGGGAGCCGTCTGATCAGGGTATGTTCTGATTGCTAATGGAATTTGAAAGATCTGTGTGTTTACTTTCGAAAATGACTGCAATATTCCACCTTCCATATTTCATTATAACTACTTTGTTCATGAAGTTTCAGTAGGTATGGAATCTTGGAATAAAGTAGAACTGGGAAAGAGTTAACCCGTTCAACGCTGAAATGTTAAAGTGGAATAGCCCATCAATATTTAACTATAGAGTCGACTCAGTATCAACGCTTGCATTTGCTAGGGGATTTTCAATGACAAAAAGAGAATACCCTTCATCAGAGGACTCCTCTAGGAGCCATCTGAACTGGGTCTTCAACTGACATTGCATGCGTGTCCAGCATTCAAAGAGTTAATGAAGGAGTACAACGTCATGTATTCAGATAACTGTTTCCATTAAACTGCAAGTGTGATTTTCAAGCGCTAAATAAGACACATTACTCGTACTCTGGTGTGTTTATTTCGGGAAATAGCGATAGAAAAGCATGCACGATATAAATCTCATTGGTTCTATGATCCTTATCTTGAATAGAGTTATTTTCCATTTCAATCATTCATACCAATTGCTTATGTAAATATGCAAAAGAGAAACCCATAAAGTGTGATAAAACAATGCAGAGTAGGCTCCGACAATGGGCAGTTACTGTAGCAATAAAGCAATACAGCATGCACAGTGTATGTTTGTGTGCGTGTGCGCGTGCGTGTGCATATTCGTGTGGTTTGATATACTGTTATTAAAATAATTTTAAAAGAAATACCGAAACTACTTTCTGTAACATTTGCAAGCAATAGCAAATAAATTCACTTTTCAAAATACTGTAGTCTTCCTTGGTTGGTAAACCAAAATGTGGGAGGCAAACAATTGCAGAGAGACATACAATGACTAGAGTCCGATGGACTCTCGTTTAGTTAACATTGTAACAGCTATTTTGTTGAAACATATTTTAATTCAGAAAAGTATATAAATCTACAAATCACTAAAGTTATGATAAGAATTATATCATACAACACGGCTTTTGCATTTTAATCATACAGGTAGATAGCACATTGGGCGAAAATAGACTTGACAGGACTACTGTGAAAAGAACAACAAGTAGTGTTCTGGATATTGATAATTGGTGGATAAGGTGTGGAATGCAAGAGAGATGGGATGGACAAAATATGATAACGTACAAATAATTTTACGAACAAATTAATATTATGAATAAATAAAATTAAACTCATGCACATTAGAATTGAGAACATGTTATTGCAAAGGAAATGTATGCTGGTAAAACCCGTTTGCAGTGATTCGTTCAGCAAACAGTGTAAATCCTGATTACGGTGCTCCTTCAAGATATTAAACGTATGGAAAAACGCCCGGGGTTCTTTGTATCCACCCCCTCTCTGGGGCGTCCAGTTAGCCAATACCTGGCAGAAGCGTACGTTAATCAACACAACCAACAAACTCCTTCCAGAGTTCACATTAATAAAAGTTTCGGTGGACGTTCTGTGAATGTTTCGGTGACATGTGCCAGTAAAGATGGGTGAAATATTAACTGTTGAAACTATTTCACATACTTCACTGACGAATTTATGTGCAGGGAGTGATTTATTTTTACATTTGATACCGTTAAATAACCTGTTCGCTTTGCACTCTTCAAGCATCAGTCGAAACTTGATGTGAAATTTCGCAAGGAAATAAAAGTGTGTCATTAAATACAAGAATGTTTTTGACTGAGAGAATATTTCTTGAATTGTCCGTTGTCCATTGAAGAGTTTGAATAACATTTTGGGAGGCATTTTTATGGAGAAACAGTGCGACAAATACATATATAAATGCTTAAAGGGAGTGAATATGTCGCATGACCGCACACATGCTATCCACAAAATAGAATAACATTTCCAAATACGTGTAGGTCGGCATAAACCCTAATACGAACAACCACAAATATCATTGTTGTTGCCCAAGACCGAAGGTGAGATTATATAACTGTTTAATTTTCACATCTGTTTGTCAGTTATATGAATGGTAAGATTTATCTACAGTTCGAAATTACCAGATTTTAACCTTAAATGAAAAAGTAGTAAAGTCAAGCAGGCAAAGCCACCTATAAGACGCAACCACCACCAAAACATCGATAGATAACATGACACACACACACACATACACACCCAAACACACGCACACATACGCACACACACGAGATGAACACAGAAAACACCAATAAACACACAAGGACCAGAGATAAACATTCCACACATTAACAAAAGTACAAACACACAAGACAAACAAACAAAAACAAAGGTGACAAAGAGAGTACCGCCTTGGCACCGTCAGTAGCAAAATCACCACTGGGGGTTTCAACTGGTTTACGGACGTCCTAACCTCACATTTCTCTCAAAGTCGCCCTAGCTTTACAAATAGTGTAAATATAGGTATCCTCGCCGGACTTAACGTAATATTTGCAAGCAAATTACATTTTTGTGACAGTTTGATTGTGTGATAAAAACCAAATTGAGACAACAAGGGTTATGTTTTATTTGTTATGTATAAATACCGAACTGTGAACATCTGTTAATACCTTATATAATGGGAATTTTTTTATAAGGCTACATGAACTTTTAAAAGTCAACATATAGAGCTCGCCTGAAGCAATAATATGATTCGATGTTCGTGAATACAGTGCTGATGAATAAATAGTTTTGTTGATTCTAAACAGATATTATGTATTTCACACGACGTTTCAGGCTCTATTTGCATAATATGTCTCCTCACTTGCACGCATAGTGCAGTATTGGTTTAACTCTTTGAATGCAGAAGTGGAATGATCCATCATTGTTTAACGATATAGTCCATTCTGTCTGAAAGGGTAATACTTGCATGAGGAAATATTGGAATGACAAACAGTATATACCCTGATCAGGACATAAAAACTTGGTCATAGTCTACAATGTTTGCAAATCAATTATACTCGCTTCCCGCATCAAATGAGTTAAAGGGTATGATTTTGCTATGATTATGTTTCAAGATTTCACAACGCCGAGAAAATGTGGCCGAAATTACAACCAAAATAATGATGCAATGATTAGTTTCTGTTTTTTCTTAAAACAAAATGTTCTGACGGATGAAAAACTGAAATATTTAATTTTCATTTGTGGTAAAATTGTTTTAATTTGAAATATCTTTTTCGCTGAGAACGGATTTTCGGTTTGTTGCTTAGTTGGTATTCTAGTCTATGAAAGAAACAAACCAACCCAAAAACTGAATTCCATGCGTGAATATACAAATTCGTTCAGTTGCGTGTACAGAAACAGTCGGAACAGCGTAATTATCGGGTTTTCTCGTTAATAAATAAAACAGGACTGTAACGATACTGAATTAATAATTATTTTTTACAATAATAACAATTATTATTATTATTATTATTATTAATTAGTGGTGGTGTGGTGAGGTAAGGATATATATATCATAAACTAGAAAAACATTCGCAATACTTTAAAGACAGCATAAAAGGAAGTAATTCAAATAGTTTAGTTTCCTACAGGAACCACTGCATTACCTGGAAGCTTGTTAGACAGTGTATCAAGTAAGGAGTCGACATAAATAATGCCAAGTGTATGTAAAAGATGGATAAGTGGGGTTTTGTGATGTTAACAGCTAATGGAAAACTAGTTAAATAATTTCAATTTAATGACAAATAAATACTAGACAGACAAAAACGTTTTTTGAAACAAATTGAAGTTTGTCTTTAGTCGGGTATATTGCGTTTAACCCTCTCAACGCGGCAAGCGAGTCATTAATATACTTTGCAAACAGTGTAGACCTGGATGAGAAGGCGATTTCAACAGGCTAAGTACAGTTTGTTCAGTATGTAAAGTTACGCTTTTCTAACATATACCCCTACACATTCACGATAATCCTGACCTTATTGAAATTTGGAATAGTCCATTTAAAAACATTTTACCGCTGAAGTAACATTTAAAGACAATGATGCTACTCTGAGGGCCATTTGTAGATTTGAATGATGCCAAGGAACCTGTAAAAACAATACCTAGGGGTTCAAGCAATTGCCTGATGATACTTTGATAAGTATATCACTCCGAGCATTTTTACTATTATGACACATTTTAGTTTTAGCATAATCTTAGCCCATTTGACGCCTATAAACTCCTCTGTAAAAGTCACTTTTTGAAACCGTTGTGATGAATAGACCATTTGCCCTATAGCAGCAAATGCTCTATCATTCACACTGGTTTAAAAACTCCACAATTCTAAAACAAAAGTAAATGCTCATTCTCAGCAGGTTTATTCGAAGAGATTGTGTCTGAAAATAGCTTATGTGGGAACGGGTTAATACTTCCCAGGAATTAGATGTAATATAATCAATGTGTAATTGTCAAGATCCGCCATGTGAAATGTAGATTCTGAGATGTCCGTGTGATTTAAGCTCAGTAATCTATTTATTTAACTCTTACCCCGTTTCAACCAAATAAATGTTTGCTTAAATTTTGATTTGGTTCGATGTTGACTACTTCCGATTCGATTAAGCATTTGAGAAGCTTTTGTGCCAGTGTCAAATATTGTGGATCCTGATGAAATGCCGAGTTACTTACTGGATCCAGCCTGTTTGCATATGTATGCAATGTTGCGGTATAGGGTCTAACGATGTTAAATGTGGAGTACAGATTAGTAACATTTCTTGAGGTTTAATGTGACTCGATTTCTCCCGGATTATAGGAGACAAGCTAAGTTACAGTCAGCATGTTATTTTGTTTACTGTTTAAATGTGTGCTCCATTAATATTCATGTGAGTATAATGAATGTGTGGTCATCAATGAGCTGAACTTATATACTGGCCTTATAATCACATGTGTTTATAGATACAAGAGAAACTGCGGAATCGGATCAATATAACTTCATACGCAAATAGACCAGACTCTGATTAGACGGCTCCTGCATGAGCCATCTGATATTGGTGTACTCTATTTGCAAAGGCGATAAAAGGCGTATATAATGAGAAAATAAAAGAAAGCCGTTATATCCAATACTTAGAGAGGCTAGAAAGACAAAGAAACGTGCATCGTTGGTCAAGGACAGTTTTTTTTGTAGATGGCAGAGAGATCAATGTGCCGACAGATGGTGCAAAGTCCTCGACGTCATAGAAAAACCAACGGACAGAAAATACTAGTTAGGGGAGCCATTGGAGAGCAAGCGAAGCTTTATTTGACTTCAAGTTCCTATCCCTAAATGTATGTGGCTTAAAATCAAAACTCACTTGTCCCGATGCTACTGAGTACTTTTAAATTCAAAAATGATATTATTTCGTGTGTTGATTCTAAATTAGATGATCTTGACATTTTTGTTCTAGAACATATTAAGGTCTATATAAAAAAAGGAAGCAATCGGTACTCCGGAAGTTTGGTGGTATATCCGGAATAATATATATTTAAAAATGAAATTTATGATTACGTGAGCGAGGTACAAAGTGAGTATGAGTATGAGCTTTAATTTAAAATTTCAAAAGTTATGCTTATTAATGAATATGACGTATTGGTTGGCGGAAAATACTAGATTAAGAAAAGAAATATAAGTAGATCTTTTCTATGATGAAGTACATGTACAAATATTTCGTTTTTTCACATGGAGTACTTTTAGGTGACTTTAATGCTAGAACATCAAACCTGAAGGATTATGTTGTCACTGATGACACTATTTACATTTATATTGGCATAGACGTTGGCAATGTTTTTAACTTTAAAAACTATGAACACAAGTTCAAATATGAGTCATGCAGGAAACACCACATATAAGACTAACAGTCACACGAACAACAACACAAAAAACACAACAAATGTACAACCAAAACACAAAGAGACGCACAAAGACGAAACAAACCATCAATAGGGGGGGGGGGGGAGTACCGGATTGTAACGGTCGATGACAATAATCACTGGGGGGGGGGGGGTTAAACCGGTTTAGAGGCGCCCAACAACGCACTTATTCTATCCCCATCCTAAAAGAAAAACCGTGTACATAAACGTATACTCCTCTCCGATCTACAACAACCGCGATGGCAAATACAGTGGTAAATTGCATGTAAAATGAACACATATTTAAGTGAAACAAACTGTATCCACCTATAGATAGTGTACTCAATGATTGAGCTGCAAACAGAGTAACTGTAGAAAACGAATAAAAATATACGACATGAACGAGTACAAAGATTCGACGCCCTCCTTCCCTTTCTGGGTAAAAGAGGTCATCTTCATAGAGTACTAATCCTTTCTTGTTAGTGTTAATGAACAGAAGAGGACAGCGTAGCGTGATTGTCATCTGTAAAGTGGCTATTCACAGTTATTATGCTATGTTTTACATATTATTATGTGTTTACCGTCTTCTATGTTGTGGGTAAGTCCGGCGGGGATACCGTTATTTACACTATTTGTAAAGCTAGGGTGACTTTGAGAGAAGTGTGAGGTTAGGACGTCCGTAAACCGATTTAAACCCCAGTGGTGATTTTGCTACTGACCGTGCCAAGGCGGTACTCCCTTTCCTTTGTCACCCTTGCTTTTGTTCGTCTTGTGTCTTTGTACTTGTGCTTTTGTTCAAGTGTGGAATGTTTATCTCTAGTCCGTATATGTTTGTTGGTTTGTTGTTTTATCTTCGTTAAACAGGAAGTCAAAAGTATAGACAATTTTGTAGTTGTACAAGAGCTCGAATTTGCAATGAAAAGCGCTTTATATGATTTTTATGTAGTTTTGTTTATTAATACATTGTAGGAAGTTTATGTTGTGTAATCTTAATTTAAGTTGTTCACATGTTTTTTACATAGCTTTAAACGTCGGCCTTTTCGTCAGTAGCACATAAAATGTATGCCTTTGTATTAATAATGTACTGCTTCAAGACATCAATATAATGTAATCATGACATTATTCGATGCTTTATCAGCAGGAACAATGACGTATTTTGACTTGCAATCCTGTAAACCCTTTTAAAGATGTCTAAAACTCAATTTGATACTGAAATACACTCGGAAGATAAACGCGTTACTCAAGCAGGAAAACACTTTGTCGAATTCTGCAAGCACAAATAGATGGTACTTTTATTGGTAGGACTTTCAATGATAAAAATATCGGAACATTTACATGTAAATGTAATTCATTAGTAGATTATGGGATTCCAACTGTTAAACTGTTTTACCGATTTCGAAATACGAGAGTATTGTCCGTTTTATATCAAACGTATATTGTCCTGTTGATTTTTTTTTCAAAATACGAACTCGACAAAACAATAAAACAGTTCATATTGACAATAATAGCAATAAAACATAAATAAATTAAAACAATGGAAGAGCGATAAAGAGACCAATTTGTTAAAATATGTGGATCTGGTTAAATTGGAAATTTGTTACGCAAATGATAGAAAGGAAAAGATGATTCCAGTGTGGAGGACCTAAATCATATAATAGTCTGAAAGTGGGAGATTCCTTGGAAGCAAAATTAGCAATGAGAAAAGAGAAAATTGCAGACTCGGTTTAATGATGTCAGATATTGAAGTTACTTTCTCCGAAACTGCTTGGTACTTAACGACAAAGAACTATGAAAATAAAACTTAAATAGAATTTGGAATCTTTTTGTTTTAAAAAATAAAAAATTTGCGAGAGCCAAACAGTTGCATCTGAACAAACAAGGCAAACCATGTTTGGTCTGTTGTAAAAATATGGAATTTAGATATCCCTATAGATTGCCAATTGAAACTGTCTGATAACACAGTTTAAAGTATATTGAAAAGATTCAAACCGAATACATGAAATATATTCTCAATATTAAACGTAATACGCCACATGTAATGCTGTATAGCGAACTCGGCCTATTTCCAATTTCACTAGCCATTAAAGCCGGCAAATAATCCTTTAGTGCAAACTTACCACTAACCGACACTGTAAATGTAGTCGTTTAAACTGGTTTAACCCCCCAGTGACTTTTGTCACTGACCGTTCCAAGGCGGTACTTCCATCTCCCCCTATTGTATGTTCGTTTTGTCTTTGTGCGTCTCTTGATGTTTTTTTATAGTTATGTACATTTGCTGTTTCCTTGTGTTGCTGTTCGGGCGACTGTTCTGTATGTGGTGTTTCCTGCATGACTCATTTTTGTACTTTTACAAGGCTTTGCAAAATGATTACATTAACAACAATCATCAGAATGTTTGGAATCATTGCCCACAGTCAATACTGTACTATATCTGGCTAATTCAAAACACTAGAAGCGCGTACAGGACTGGAAAACAAGTGTAACGTGTTTTAGAAGAACAGTACAAATAGAACTGGCTCCAAGAAATAAATACATCGGACATGTACATTATGCAATAGCAATAATACAGGAGATGGGTTCCATTTTCTGTTCAAATGCACACCTTTAGATGATGACCGAAAAGGATTACCCCATTCATAAAAAAGGACGACAAATACTCAAATAATTTCAGTAATCTTTAATGACGTTAATATTTTGAAGAAAAAAATTGTCTGCTAGGATCATTTTAAAGAAGTCATAGCCTCCTGGATAGATCATAAATGTAGTGCACGTGTTTGTGTGTGTGTCTGTGTATATAGCGTATGTCTGTGTGTCTGTATGTATTTGTGAGTGTAGATGCATATGTTTCTCACCTATTCAACTGCGCCAATTACTAAATAGCCTGCCAAACTAGCATATCATGATTTATGATCGTCCTCATGGAACATGTAAAGCCCTGTTCTGAGTGCAATAAACTGTAAATAGTAACAACTGTAAATGGTTAAAACATTAATGGAAATACAATATTAAAATGGTATTATAACTGTAGGTCTCTTCACTATAACACTTTTCTTAGACAACTGATTTCAACTTCTACAAAATGTACGAAAGACATATTAACAGGTCTGTGTGACAGGCATTAGAAACACCAGTGCTAAAAAAAAGTCTAAGTGCACGCGAGTCTTGTATGAAATAGTTCGACACAAATTATTTGAATATTTCAGATTATTTGTAGCATTGATAATGGGTCCAATTATATCCTCCTAAATATTGCGAAAGAAATACTTATACATATTCTAAGCGTATCTTCCATTAAGCATTATTGCAAAAACGTTTTGTATGACAACAGAATATACAGCATTAACCCTTTCAGCGCCAAAATAAGTTCATCTGCCACGACTATCGCCTGCTTCAGGTTTAAAAGTGGTGTTTTCGACAATTTCTGTACAAAAAACATCAGCGTCAAACAGTTTGGATCTTGGGGAGACGTTGAGTTACACGTCGTCCCATCTGGATCAAAACTGTGTTCAAAGGTTGGTATGGGTTCGCTTATTGCGGCGAAATAGTTATTGGCGGTTTAGTATGAAAAGGTTTCTGTGCATGTCACCTATTGTTCATTCGCTTTATAAGTTCACATGAGCAAAGCTCAGGGTGAGCTTTTGGGATAGTTGAATGTCCGGCGTCCATCGTGCGTCGTGCGTCGTCAATTTGCTTGTGAACGCTCTAGCCGTCACAGTTTTAGTCCAATGTTCATGAAGGATTGTTTTGATAAAAGCTCAGACGAGTTCGAAAGTGGGTTACGTGGGGTTAAAAACTAGGTCACTAGGTCAAATAGTAGGAAAACCTTGTGAACACTCTAGAGGTCACATTTTAGCCCAATCATCATGAAACTTGGTCAGAATGATTTTCTTGACCAAATATGGGACGAGTTCGAAAGAGGGTCATATGGGGTAAAAACTATGTTACTGGGTCAAACAATAGAAAAAAATCAAATAGTAGGACAACCTTGTGAACACTCTAGTGGTCACAGTTTTAGTCCAATCTTCATGAAACTTAATCGGAATGATTGTCTTGATTAAAATCTCGGACAAGACTTTGAAAGTAGATTATGTTGGGTCAAAAACTAGGTCAAAAGGTCAAATAGTAGGAAAACCTTGCGAAGACTCTAGAGGTCACATTTATAGTCGAATCTTCTTGAAAATTGGTCAGAATTGCTGTGATAAACTCTTGGACGAGTTTGAAAGTGGGTTATGTGGTGTTAAATGTAGGTTACTGGGTCATATCTTAGAAAAATTTGTTTACACTCCAGCAGTCACACTTTAGCCCAATCTTCTTCACACTTGTTTGTCTTGGTGATATCTAGGATGTTTGTGATCATGGGTGGGGTGAGACAAAAAAGTAGGCCAATGTGCTAAATCTTAGAAAAATCACTCTAGAGGGCACAATTTGATCTCAATCTCCATTGGTCAGAATGATTGTCTTGCAAAAAAAAACAATAGTCTATATCTTTGAAAATCATGTTCTGCAGAACCACTGCTCATGGTCCACTATCAACATTGTTCACATATTGTCCCTTAGGTCAATATTGACCCCACCCAGGGGCTGTCCAGCTATAATCTTAAATATATGGTAATCAGGTGAGCGATTAAGGGCCATCTTGACCCTCTTGTTTTTAAAAAGAATCCTGATAAATCGCTTTCTGACTTTTACTAGACAAACTTTTAAATTCTATAAGAAGGTGATCCCCCGAGAGCAAAAATTGCAACACAAAAAGAGAAAATTGCAGACTCGGTTTTATTGAGTCTGTTCATGAACAGTAACTGAAAGTGCAACACTGCTCACGCCCCCTAGCACCGGCTTAAGCAACTCGAACCCTGCTGTGAAACAATGGTTCAATTAGATATTTGATCTGGTGCAGGTTGGACTATATTCGATTCGATTAAAATTTTTAGTAACCTTTGACTGTTTTGTCAAACAGCTTGTGTCCCTGCGAGACGCATCGTTACTCGTTGTCTCATCTGGGATTAAGAGTTTTGCAAATTTATGCGAGTATGTGTTCGAATAGTTGTATAAGGGGTAATTCAATAACAACAATATCATTACACATTTTATTAACTTGTCCCTAGTGAACTAGGTTTAGATAAGATATGTACATTAAAGCATCAGCAATTCCTTTGTGGCCAGTATAACGAGTGGTCACAACATAGGGGTTTGGTGGGAAAATTTCGAATTTGGTTATTGAGTACGCACATTTATATTTTGGTCTGGATTATTGACAATGTGCAAGGAGTTTACAGAAATCATTTCCTTTTATCCTCATCCAGGGCCCATGCTTATAAAACTTTTAGTTGAGTCTGAGTACGTTCTCAAGCTTTTGATTGGTCAGATTTGAGCCTCTGGCTCAAATCTGACCAATCAAAAGCTTGAGAACTCAAATCTGACCAATCAAAAGCTTGATAACGAAACTCAGGGTCAACTAAAAGCTTTATAAGCATGGACCCTGCTGTACAGCTGATGTAAACTCAAACTCATCTGTTGTATGTTTTACTCTCATTTCGATTAGATTACTAGTAGTGGAAATGAATTGTCCAGTGTCAAACAACTTGAATCGTTGTGAAAAGCTGACTTAATCTGGATCGAAGCTGTTTGAAAATACCATACGATTATCCAATAAGTATCAAAGACGGACAGTCTTCTTTATATTCAGACAAACTTTTACAAGATGACGCGAAGTATCTCCATACAATATAAAACATATTTAATAGAACAAATGTTTTCTTTCCATCAAATAATAACATGATTATTAATATTTTGCCTCATTATCAAAAATGCATTCTAACAAAGGTTCTTGGATCTAGATGATTTGGGTTTAACCTGTTTGCGAATGCGCCGACAAGCGTCATCTTTAAGACGTAAACGATACGTTATTATTTATATATGTAGCATATTCCAATTTTGAAATATAGACAAAATAGTGTAAATGGAAAAGTAGTAAAGTCAAGCAGGCAAAGCCACATGCAAGACGCAACCACCACCAAAACACCGATAGACAGCATGACACACACACACACACAACCACACACCCAAACGCACGCATATACACACACACACACACACACACGAAATGAACACAGAAAACACCAAAGGAGACACAAGAACCAGGGACAAACGTTCCACAACATGAACAAACCACAAGCACAAAGACGCAAGGCAAACAAAAGGAAGGGTGACAAAGAGAGTACCGCCTTGGCACGGTCAGCAGCAAAAACACCACTGGGGGTTTAAACCGGTTTACGGACGTCCTAACCTCGCACTTCTCTCAAAGTCACCCTAGCTTTACAAATATCGTAAATAAAGGTATCCCCGCTGGACTTACCCACAACATAGACGACGGTGAACACAGGACAACATGTAAAACATAGCATAATAACTGTGACAATCCGTCAAATATGTACTCAATGACTTTGCTGAAGTCAGAGCACCTGCAGGTAAGATCGTTAAGGGCACGACAGGGAAAAAATAATACATGAGTCTGGTAAGCTCCTCCTGTATCCAAGTTTAAGAGTATACCATCATAGAGTACTACCCTCGGCCTGTCATCGCGCAAGCAAAGAGGGAAGCGTAGCTACCGACTGTAAAAGGGTCGATAACCAAACATGCAGTGTGTTGCAATATAATAGGATCATAACCTTTCTTTTTAAATGTTTTAATGCGTTTTATAAACAAATCATGAAAATGGATATGACCCCGAATTTTCCTGAGTTTGTAGATAACATCCCCATAAAATTCTGGTTGAGAAATGCCTTGTCGCAGTAACGTCCGTAGATTGCAATTATATTTACTAATGAGAGGTAAATTTCGATAATAAAATTTAGAAAAGGTTTTCCGAAGTTTGTGATATCTGTAACCTTGCTTAAGAAGTTTATCAGTTATAACTAAATTACGTCTGTTAAAATCTTCAAGCAAAGAACAGGCTCGGGCAAACCTAATAAGTTGAGAAATATAAACACCATAAGATGTAGAACGTGGCACATCCCCATCTAGAAAAGGATAATTAACAATTTTAAAATTAAAATCTTCTCTTTTATCGTATACTTTGGACGAAACTTTATCATTTGTAATTGAAAGATTCAAATCTAAAAATGAAGCATTAATGTCAGATTGATTAGCTTTGTTTAAAGACAGTTCTTTTGGGTAGATTGAAGAAACCATAGTATCAAAATAAGAATTATCTAAATTCAAAATATCGTCTAAATACCTTGAAGTTTTATTAAAAGCATTAACAATATCGGTCTGTGTATCAGGTTTTAAGCTAAGCATAAAATCCCTCTCGTAGCAATACAAAAACAAATCTGCAACAAGAGGGGCACAATTTGTACCCATGGGTATACCAACAACTTGACGATATATGGTATCTCCATAACGCACAAATATATTATCTAAAAGAAAGGTAAGAGATCTACAAACATCAAGGCAAGTCCACATTGTGTAATGTTCAACTTCTGAATTCGAAAAGAATGAACTTTGAACATTACAAGCAATGAACATTTTGTTTTCTCTGGCAAAGGTTTTTTCTATTAATTTAATAAGTCTATCCTTTATAAGATGGTGAGGTAGAGTAGTATAGAGTGTAGAGAAATCATAAGAGCTCAGTAAAGAAATGTTATACTGTTCATTTTCAAGTTTTGTTAAAACATCATTTGAATTTTTTATGGACCAAAAAACATTAATACCAGAATTTTCATATATTGTATCACAGTAACGTTTAACATGTTCTTTGATCGTAGTAAGACAGGACGTCAAAAGTATAGATAATTTAGTAGTGGTACAACAGCTAGAGTTGGCAATTAAACGCGACTTATAAGGGTTTTTATGTAGTTTCGGAATCCAGTACAAAGTAGAAAGTTTATGTTGTTTTATGTTAGGACCAGACTTAAAAGTTAAATTTGGCCGTCTTTCCGGCTTAACCCTTTACTCCATAAATTCATGTAAGAAATAATAACATGTATATTTATCAGAGTACTTTTTACAATGAACACTGGGGCGTTTGACAATAGCAGAGACTATAGAACCATATCAATATTATTTTATAACAAACAGAGCAGACCCTGAACAAACGAGAGCCGTCTGATCTGAGTTTACTCTTTTTGCAATGTGTAGAAGGGCGTATTTATGGGGTAAAGAGTCAATACATTGCGCCTACTCAAATTGTGATCCGGATAAGCCTTTGAGATACTACTTTTGTTGACCGAGTGACACATAACTGGAATCCTTGTGATAGGTCGATTAGCAGTCGGCGTCTGATGTGGATCTAAAACTGTTTACAAATGCGAGACAGGAACCGGTTAGCAGTAGAAAGTTTAACTAATACTAAAGATTCACAGGCCCTCTAATGATCTGATGTTATTTGTACGTTTCAAAATGTCTTGAAATGGTATCCTAGAAATAGAACAATAGTTATGTCTTGCGGATTTAATATACAGTGTCGATAATAAATACCACCATAGAGGCTTATAACTAGAAATGCCATATTCCCATGATGTGTTTTGGGGAGTAGAACCGACAGGTTCAGTCTCGCAACTAACATAACAGATATTTTAAGAACGCCAAAGTTAATAAAACCTATAAACACAGTAGCAATATTTCAAATTAAGTGTGTACCATGGTGCCATAAAATTCAATAAGATATTTAACTAGTTTCCACTGTGAAACAATACTGCCTGCACAAAGTTCGAGCTGATGCAATTAGGACCACTTCCGATGCCATCAAGTCTTTGAGAAACTGTTGACCAGGTGGCACACAGCTTGGATTTTGATGTGTTACTTGGCGTCTCATCTTGACCCAAGCTGTTTGCAAACGCGAATCAGGTCGCAAATAGCTGGATAAGGGCTAAACATCTATAGGAATAAATTTCATTTGACATAATTTCTAAAACTGATATGATAAAGCAATGGTTTGTGGATTTGGATATTTCCCTTTAAACTGGTCATAGGTTTAAACGCGTTACAAGAGATTCTCCTGAGTATTGGTAATTTTTAGAAAGAAGTTCTGGGATTGGCTAGGTCATGTGACATGTATGGTCACGTGAGTAGGTATTTGTACAATTGTGTCACTGTTTTACAATATCAGTGAACTCAAATTTGGGTTCTGTATACAAAAACGCCCATTAGCGTCCATAAACGACGTTGCTACAATTTGGAATATATTTCACAATATCATTTTGTTTTCAAGTTATTATAACGGTCAAAATGTATATACATACAATAACTATACCATACCACAGTTTTGTGCTGCACATAGCATTAGTCATAGCTATTTTCTTTAGTTTGTGTGACATTTCCTTCTTGGGTATTATTTCTGCATCGACCGTCCGTTTGTCACCTATACTTTCCTTCTCTGTCTGCCACGCTGATTTTGTCACGCAACTGTGTCATACAATTTTAATCACGCCTTCAACTTGCAACAGGTGAAAGATGTATTCCTTCGAATATTCTTGTTCAAATATGACATACCAATGTATTAACTAACTTTTGCTTGTACGACATGTTTTCTCCTAGAAACTACTACCTTAAAAGTTGGAGAAGTAATTTATCAGCAAAAGATGACTTCACAGAGAAAGAACAGCAACGACAACATGTATGTGGTATACATAATTCTCCTTTGTAATATTTAATGCATTTCGTTGGTCATGTGACTGTTTTAATATACACCGCCTTATCCTTGATACACCCAATATTCTACTTTGTTATTTCTTATTTATACATACATATCTTTTATTCAACATTAAACGTACATAGTCGTTTATAGTCTACATTCAATAAACATAGTGGTGAAGTACACCGTAGTGAATAAACGGTCTCATCGGTTAACAGAGAAGTTCCTGCATATGAAAATTTACAACAGTAACAATTGAGAGTGGATCCATTATATATATACATATAGTTGTTATTAACAATCTGTTATTTGACAAACGGAGATAATCATAGGAGTCTTAAGCATTAGTTTTATGCATTCTAATATCGGCTGTTATCATATAAAAATAAGCATGATATATTTATCTAAGGAAGTTATTTATCTGATACAGACCACTATTGTTTTAGAAATCGTGGCGTCCATATGTGTTTAGTTAAAACTGCTAATCTCTGAGATATACTGTTCCCTTTGTTTAAATGCAAAATAGATATACTTCGATAGATTGAAGAGGGTTTTCGTGGATTTCGTCATCATGAGATTGTCAAATTTGTTGAGATTTGGCCATCTACAGTAATATCGCTGGAGGTATTTTTCTCTTATTTCTTTAAATCTTGGGCAAACTAATAGAAAGTGATATTCTGATTCTATGACGTCTAAACTGCATAGTGTGCAATTTCTGTCGTCACGTGGTATGTTTTGGTAGCGCCCGGTTTCTATTGTAAGTTTGTGAGACGATAGTCGAAATTTACTAAGCGTAATTCTGTACTTGTTATTTCTAATGCAGTTATATGGTAAATGTTTACTGTTTTATGTCTCGTGCGTTTCGTCACGTTTTGTCCTGTAATTGTGCTGTTTGGTGATTTTGTTGCTGTGCCGCCCTTTTGTTTGTGGCACACCCTATATGACTGTTTTTCTACTTATGTTATGTTTTGTTATATTATAATTCGTAATTGCTTCTTGTTATTAATTATTCAAATAATTATTTCTATTTCAAAATATCTGCAGTCTGCAATCGTTAATCTTTATGTAGTACCAGCTTTCTTACATTTTATGCCATTTGTAATGGCGAATCGACGAAGTGTGAGGTATTTAACCACTTACTCCATAGATACGCGTTTTAGAATAACGCCTATACAAACAGTGTAGAACCAGATCGGAAAGTTCCTGTCGGATCAGTGTCTGCTATGTTTGCTTATAGGAATAAATGTGCGTGGTTATACAGTTTATTCTATGAAAAACAGTTCTCTTGTTCACATTCCATCGTGAAAATTCAGCTAACCAATATTTATACATTCATTATTCCTTACGTTAGTTAGTTGACTATAATACCAGGTGTCCCGGGTCCAATCCCCCACCAAATCAAGTACAGACTAAATATACTTATATAAGTGTTTTAAGCTGGGCATGTGAAAAAAACTAACGAAACTCGTTATTAAGAGCAGGGCATCGCGCCTGGGTTTCTCTGCGTTCGCCTCTCTCTCTCTCTCTCTCTCTCTCCCCCCCCTCTCTCTCTCTCTCTCTCTCTCTCTCTCTCTCTGTCTCTCTCTCTCTCGTGCACCAAGTGCTTTGCTCACAATAGTTGAGGGTGCTTTTTAAAAAACAAACAGGCAAAAACCTTTTAGTGTCCAGTGTCCCTTAAAACGTAGCCCTCTGATCCTCCACTATTTGTTGATCTATCAAAGTCAATGGCATATTTTTGTTTGCTGTGCTCCTCCACATGTACAATATATGGATTTCAAAGTCAGATCCTGAGCGGTTACCTTACAGCATACGAGAAAAAATGTTTTTTTTGCGAAACCAGAACTGTTGTTTGCATTTTTTTTATCATCCATATTCAATTGTCTGGTTAGTTCAGTAGGTAGAATCAGCTTCGACTTCGACGTCGAGGGGCCAAAGGATATCTCTCCGTCTGTGGCAGCATTACATGTATATCTATCTCAGGAAAACATGTCGTCTCGATGTAGTTGAACATCACACACACGCATGCACGCATGCACGACGCACACACGCACGCACGCGGTGATGCTAACATAGTATATCTTTATGTACATGTACTTGCATTATGTGCCATGTGGCTTGGTGTGTTTTATTATAATAGATGTGTTTGTGATATGCAACGATATGCTTTATGAATAAATTACTAATAAACCGTATATCTCTCTATCATAAAATGTTCATCATTTCTTACTTTGTGCGTTATGGTTAAGCTTTAAGAGATATGACTGAGATGAGACACGGAGTAACCAGGTAACACCAAGAGTCCTAGTATTTGATGTACAGCAAACCCCTCTAAGCCGGAATTCTAGTTAAGAGGAATTTAGATACATTTAGGCAGGCAGTAGTTGAATGTCAGTGTGAAATTCATGTAGAAAGCTAAAAAATGAGTGTTCTGCATGACTGTCACTCACCATGCATTAAGCTGCCGCCTGTCTCCAAGACCGACATTTATACTAAATTACACCCCGGTTTAGAAGGAGTTTACTGTGCAGCACACGTTACACTTTTGAAAACATGCAAGAAATAGTGATTTGAAAACTGAATGAGGAGACGTTTCATATCACCGAATATGCTTAACGTGAACACCTGAAACGGCATTGTAATTTGTTACCAATATACATTTCAAATTTAGAAGATAGGACACCGTTAGGAGCGATGAACAAGCAATTTAGAAACCAATGTCAACTATGTTCATGTAACTTTTGGCCGAAATTTGCACTGCTTGTAAAACTTAAACACTTATTTACGCTAGCGGCGATTTCGTGATTACCAGGGTAAACAGTTTGGATCCAAGCGAGACAAAGAGTTGACGGGACAATGAGCAATGCGGCGTTACAACATACTCTAAGCTGTTTGACACTCTTAGAAAATACATGACACAAACTGAAGAAAATTCAAATCTGAACGTAATAGCAAACGGCATAATTGATGACGACGAATAAGAGCTAATAATTATCCTGAACGCCATCTGACTCAAATTTGCAAACAGTTTGAGTACAGATCAGAAACCGAGTAAGTTGACGTCCCATCATGATCTTAACCCTTCGCTTGCTATTTACGTCAATATACATACCTGAAAATAGTGAAGACGAAGATGAGACATCTCTTGTATGAGCTGTCTTATCTGGGTCTGCACTATTTACAAGTTGATCGTGCAACCAGTGCACTCCACAGCAGTGATTGCACAGCAATATACTTGTACACAGTGACGATATATGGAATTATATAACTAGGCATATGTAAAGAAAGAGAAATGTATTTTAAAACTCAGCAAGAGAAGGGTTAAGTGTTGACACTCTGTCAGCAGTTTTGCAGACTTTTGAACATAAAAATGCTTCAGACTTTAAGCACGCGCTAAATTCTAGTAAAGGAAAATAGTAATTATATATATTTTTCTGAAGTAGTAACAAAGATCTTGTTTAACACTTTACTCCGTGAATGCGCCTTTCTACGCCTTTGCAAGAGCTGTCTGATTAGGGTCTGCTCTAATTGCTTATGGTATAATATACATATAGGCATAATCATGACATTTCTGCCATGGCCAAAAAGGCGATGTGCTGTTGTAACAATTAGTCTATTTAATATCCACGATGTCATTATTTCCGACATGAATATTCATGGCGTAAATGGTTAATGATCTCGCTAGTAGGGTGATGAAAGATGGTGGTGATATCAGTTACCAAAGTAAATGAAAACATTTGCAAATGTGATAGAAGCAATTTATATTTGATATACCATCTGAATATGTAAATATCCTTTACAGGAGTCTCTGTTATCTGCTTTTGCCCTGTAATTGCAAGATATTTGCTTTGAACTTATACTGATAGTACTCGTCTATGGTTGTTGTTGTCTCTATATACATGTATATTTACATATCTATTAATTAAAAGAGATCCTTGTTTCGTACAAACTGTCTTTATTGTTGTTTCTGATTGATACTTTGTGTAACTGATAAGCTCGTCTCACATACCGTGCGTAATACAGTAATAGCTCATCTGTTATCTAACGTAAGATCTAAATAAAGGATCATAGTGTAAAAGAGTTTAGATTCAGCTCAGAGTCCGAGTTTCTCGGTTATCTAGAATATTTGCCGAGGTTATCATACTGGTATAGATAGGGTGCTGAAGGTTAGACCAGTTTTCAGGCTTGAGTTTGAAATTTGGGTTGCCCGTCCTCGTTTAACCCATTCCATCCTCTTGGTGCCTTTTGACGTCTCTGTAAAGGCATTATTGAAACCATTGTGATAAATAGAGCATCTTTCCATAGGAGCAACTGTTCCATTATCACGTTGGTTTCAAAACTGTAAAATTCTAAAACTTCAATTTTCTCTAGTAAGTGCTCATTTTCGGTAGATTGGTTCAAAGAGGTTAGGTCTAAAATAGTTTAGGAGCGAATGGGTTAACTGCAGTGTCCATCTATAATAAATGTTTACGATCATTAATGAATTTTGATTCGCAGATAGGGACTAGACCCTGACAAAATAAATACACAAATGATGAAATATAAGTATAAATGACTAGACAGATATAAATAAGTAAAGTCCACCCATGCCGGTCTACAGTGTTTGCAAATATCCATTGTTACATGGATTAATCTGATCTACATTTTCCCTGCGTGTGCCCGAAATTCTTTTTGATCAGGTATTGTAATCATATACTGGCCGTACTCGTCTATGGTTGGCTGAGTAAATGTTTAAATTTCGTCATACCTGTTAGATGATATTTAGTATTAATATCATCAGTCATCAGCTGGCTAATGCCATTCTGAAGAAATACTATCTAAGACAGTTTCAAAAGTATATGTTTTCTTCATTTCTTATCAAATATAAAGGGATCAATAGTTAGGACGATGTTCAGATGCCAAGTTATTGGGTATTGCATCTGGATTAATTTGTTTTGAAAAGGTAATCATGAATGCTTTCATAACATACGTAAAACTAGAACAAAAGTCAGGCAGGAGATGCTTCACTAAAATCTACTGCAACCCCAGAAGCACAAATTAAATACATGCGCACATAAACATACACACATAACCATTCCGTCACTGCTCACCAGTGAACGCACGTCTGCGCTTTATGATTAAGGTATGCTGCAGTGCCGTTAAGAATATTTTACTGCAGACGATGTAAGACAACGATTCTAAATAAGACAATGTCCAATCAATACATATCGCCCCTTTATTCTCAGACGAGCATTAAAACACTAGCAAATCTCTTGTTCATAATGATTACAACTATCGTCAAGTATTTTATTTGCTTGAGGATATGTGATCTGCAATGATGAAGGGTTTAGTAAGTTTATTGCTGCTGTTGATTTTTGGAGCGATGTGCATGTACAAAGGTGAGTCAGAAAAAGGTTGTAATATCGTTATCAGAGGTCCAGGAAAGATCATTTTCAAGACTGATTTCTTCATCCCCAAACTAACCTTATGTTGTGACCACTCTTTAGAGTCATCTCCCGGAGAAATGACGTTGTTAGCATTTGAGTACTCACCTTTATCTCTTGCTTTTGTTATACAACAAAGTTGAATACAGATGTGAGTAAACGGCTGAATAGTGAAATCAAGTACTGACTAAACCTGTTTGAAATTATGTTAAATTTGTTAATTCCTGTTAAGAACATTTCATAATATCTTTGGAATAAAAATGCAAATACACATACACCAACCCTTTACCTCATAGATACAGTAAAATCCCGCTAATGCGACCACCAAAAAGGGGCATAATTCTGGGTGGCAGAGGCAGGTGGTAGCTTAATGTAGGACGAAAGTTATGCAGAAAGCTCCTATAGGAGCTTTCTGCATAACTTTCGTCCCGCATTAAGCAACCACCTGCTTTAGACGACATCAGTTGCTGTTTATTAAGTGGTCGCATTAGCGGGGTTTCACTGTAGTTGCAGTGTACCGCATTTGCAATCATGATAGACTCGGATCGGAAGGTGTCTATAATAGCCGTGTGATCAGGGGTATCTCAGTGTCCGTATGGACCTGATTCCTATTTTCTTAAAAGTCAAACCCGTCCCTGTTCACTGTTCATTGGTCATTATTATTATTCAGTTGATGAATATTCATGAAGTTGAAAACTGTATTCATGAAATTCATAACTGTATTTATTAATATTCATAAGGTAAAGGGGTAGAGCTGTTCAACAAGCCCCTATAAACCGGACATTCAATTTATATCATGGAGATAGGTTGGAGCTCCTCTATGCGCTGTCTGCATGAATTTCATCCTGCATTAAGTAGCTACCTGCCTAAAAGTATCCTAATTCTGCTCTACAAGAATTCTGGTTTAGAAACTTTTTACTGTACTAGTAAACAGAGATATGTATTCGTATTGTGAACCCAACACGTAGAACCGACACCCTTATATGATACATGTAAAATCACCTGCTTGAACCCTTACTCCGCTACTAGTCCATAATGTCTGTTCAAATTCCGACCTGACCAAGCTTTTTAGAAACTATTGGACAGGCATCTAACTTGGTGTTACAACTCGGGTCCTGGTGAGACGTCGGGTTCTCTGACAAGGGAATGCATTGCACCATGCCACCTATATGATGACCGTAATATTTGTGACTTTGCAATATTATATGTTTATGTCTACAGCGTCAGGTACGATGACAGGTGGTACTGGAAACATAACGGGAACATGCGACACAATGCCAGAAATGACTGGACCTACACCGGGTAAGTTAAAACCCCACTTCTTAATGGAAAACGCCCGTCTTGCTTTACTGCCATTGCCATTTTCTTGGTAAGTGATACGACTGACTTTGTTATTCTATTATTCCAAGATGAAGACATTTGCATGTAGTGTTGACAAAGATATCATCTATCAATGAAACCACTTACTGTAATAAGCTCTTCCTACGTGGCCCTGCATTTATATTAACGCATTTTCACGCACTCACCGAGTAAACCAAGCTCAGACAGCTCCTATAGGAGCCATCTGATCAGGATCTGCCATGTTTACTTTTAACAGGATGTAGATCTGATTCTACAGTTTTTGTCAAAACAATAAATTCCCCATTCAAAAGTTTTTCTTATAAAACTTCAGTTAATGAATATTCATAATGTCATAATTTCGTACACGAATATTGAACAGGGGAAGGGCTAGCTATGTCCAAAATGAAGAGTTGTTCTACGCCCACATGGTGAGGTGATCACTATACTAGTACCCTTTTCAAAGTCGCCGCGTTGGTCGGAGATCAAACCGAAACTTTGAAATCGAACCTCTTTAGCCAACACGAGTCCTTTTGTCAGGACAAATGGATGAAGTCTACATAATTATATTTGTTAGTTTTAGATAGTATACATAATGATGAAGTTGTTGTTCAGATTATACACTGTTTGCAATAGATCAAATAACGTCCATCGAGGTACGACAATTAAACTAGTATTATGATATATGTACTCGCGTTTTACATTAAAAGAAACAGAGAAAATTAAGTTTAGAATGTTTGTTTTTGTTGTGTTGATTAATGTCCATTTCTGCCAACTATGGGCTAATTGGACTCCCCAGAGAGGGGGTAAGGCGGCGCAATGTCCTACTCTTATTATCGTTAGCGTTTCTCTGGTTTGTTAAGATGCTCAGTTTAAAGCACTGATGCATCGGACCTCGGTTGATAAAGCCCCATCCGGAGGACTTGGTCCGGCGGGGGATCGAACCCACGACCCCTAGTATTGTAGTCGAGAGCATTAACCACTCGTCCACAACCGCCAGTTAAAATTGATGTGAGCGGTATTTGCTCAGTTGTCTAATGACTAACTCTTACCCCGATTACCCTATCTCTCTTAACCCATTCCTTCATATTGACGACTTTGACGACTCTGTAAAAGTCACTTTGTGAAACCATTGTGATAAATAGAGCATTTCCTCATATAGGAGCAAAGGCTCTGTTTATCACAATGGTTTCAAACTACAAAATTCTAAAGCTTTCCTTTTCTCTAGTTAATGCTCCTTTTCGGTAGATTTATTCAAAGAGGCTGTATCTAAAAATATAGCCTATGAGGAAATGGGTTAAGTGGGAAAATGAATGTCTAATCAAATTTACATCTCATGCAATTTTGATAATCAGTACTGAAAATATTGACCAAGTGTCCAACAGCCTGGATCCTGATCGGTACATCGGCGTCTTATCTGGATCCAAGTTATTTGCAAACGCGAATCAGATCGCGAATAGCGGGTGAGTGTTAATAACATAGCGGGATGAGTGTTAATAACATAGCGGGATGAGTGTTAATAACATAGCGGGGTGAGTGTTAATAACATAGCGGGGTGAGTGTTAATAACATAGCGGGATGAGTGTTAATAACATAGCGGGGTGAGTGTTAATAACATAGCGGGATGAGTGTTAATAACAGCTATAGTTTACCTAGGTTGCGTTTTGGAGGGAAAGGTGTATCGGAAAGGACAGTACTGGATATATGAACGTTGTTCCTGCTGCACATGCACATCAACCGAGATACTGTGCTACCCCATGTATGTATGTGCCCCCACCCTCTCGCACTCTAACCTCTTCCTCTCTCTCTCTCTCTCTCTCTCTCTCTCTCCCTCTCCCTCTCTCTCTCTCCCTCTCCTCTCTCTCTCTCTCTCTCTCTCTCTCTCTCTCTCTCTCTCTCTCTCTCTCTCTCTCTCTCTCTCTCTCTCTCTCTCTCTCTCTCAATAACATCACTAATATAAATTAGATGATTTTTCATAATGGTATATGAACACAGTTTACAGAGAAGATTTGCCTGGACATTATCTACATAACCTGTATATTTCCATAAACAAACTGAGCTGACAAAGATCGGATGGATCATATACAGTTTGATCTGGTTCTACTGTGTTTGCAAAGGCGTCTAAATGTGCATCGATGGAGTAAACAAGCGATTGCTTAAAGCGTCTGTCGCACCTTGCCGGATAGCGTAAACGAACGTCACACGGATAAAAAAAATTGCAGCAAAAAGTTATTCGGTGATGAAAATCGTCCTCACTGCTGCTCGAGGCTCTTGCGACCGGTGTTTGGCGTGCATAAAACGCACAATGATCGCACGACTACCGGACACATATAGGGAAATTAAGGGTCAATTAACGAAAATCACCGTCGGGTAAAACGAAAGTGCAACGCGCGAGAAACTGACAAGAGTCTCTTCGAACGTTCGAGATACGTTTTTGTACCGAACATGTGGTCAGTGTCCAGAACACCTCAGGTTGTCCCGTTGCATATCAGGTAGTAGTCCTGCCACGAACCAGGTCCACTGGACCTCAACGGATGCGAACTGGACAACTACGGGAGAAGGAACGCACGAGTTCCGAACAAATCGCCTACCAGTGCATAGATACCGTACATCCAGCGGGTGAAGTCCGTTCTGAAATTTGTGCATGTTTAACGCTTTCCGCCGGACTGGATAACCTTGCCTGAAAAGAAGCGCAAACGCCGAATGAGAAACTGACAAGAAACGCATGCGGACAGAGACGAACGGATTAAACATGATGTTTTCCGTCGAACGTCCGTTAATACTATCCTGTAAGGCGTGACATACACTTATTGTATCTAATAAAAATAATGCAGTTATACTATATTGAGTATACTATATTAATTTATGTATGCATTAAGCTACCAACGCCTTTAAGTTCCAGTTTGACATACTTTTTCCTTCCATCCTTTTTATACGTTTATAATTTATTACACAAGTCATCTCAAGTCAGTTTAAAGATACAGTAGAACTTCTCTAAAGTGACCACTAAAGCAAGCTCAGTATCTGACCAAACAGATGCTTGAAAATGATCTCAGATTCAAGCAAAAACATATAACCTCGGGGTCAGGTGTCTTCATTTAATCAAAACGGTTAATATGTGTAATTAAACTTTGCTGGCACGCAAATATTTAATTACGCGATGTCTACTTAGTGTGTGTACATGTTTAGTATGTGTCCGACTGTTTTAATGTGTATACGACTTTTTAACCGGGTTAACTGTTTAGTTTTTGCTCGACTGCTTATTAGAGTATCTACGACCTTTTTGTGTGTATTACTGCTTATTAGTGTATCTACGACCTTTTTGTGTGTATTACTGCTTGTCAGTGTATCTACGACCTTTTTGTGTGTATTACTGCTTAGTGTATCTACGACCTTTTTTGTGTGTATTACTGCTTAGTGTATCATACGACTGCATTGTGTGTATTACTGCTTAGTGTATCATACGACTGCGTTGTGTGTATTACTGCTTAGTGTATCATACGACTGCATTGTGTGTATTACTGCTTAGTGTATCATACGACTGCATTGTGTATTACTGCTTAGTGTATCATACGACTGCATTGTGTGTATTACTGCTTAGTGTATCATACGACTGCGTTGTGTGTATTACTGCTTAGTGTATCATACGACTGCATTGTGTGTATTACTGCTTAGTGTATCATACGACTGCGTTGTGTGTGTTATTGCTTAGTGTATCATATGTCTGTTTTGTGTGTATTACTACTTAGTTTATCTACGACTGGTTAGTGTTTGTTCGACTGCTTAGTGTATATACCACTGTTTTGCGTATATTATTGCTTAGTGTATCTACGACTGGTTTGTATGTATTACTGTCTGGTGTTTCTGTTACTGCAATTAATGTGTCTTTACCTTTGAAATACGTCACAATTATTTATTGAACTGTTATTTTTAATCAAAGTTCTGATTATACACGCTACTACAGCTAACAGAACGTTTAAAGTCCCATTATATCTTTATGTGCATCATTTCCACAACCATTCAGATGGCTAAAATGAGGTTTAAGTGTGTGTTAGGTGCTTGTGTGGCGGTCGTAAAAGTCTCCCTGTACCTCATTCTCAGCGTTGTTATATTTTCTGGTCCTTCGGGATCGTTAGTTTTGATGTTATTAGTTTTTGAAATATGAATACTGCTTAAGTCGGTGCTAGGGGGCATGAGTAGTGTTGCACTTTTAATCACTACTAATGAACAGACTCAGTTAAACCGAGTCTGCAATTTTCTCTTTTTTGCATTGCTACTTTTGCATTTGTAATGACTCAGTAGTAATACCTCTTCGCGGGAAGACCAATGTTCGATATGCACATTTTACTACGCTTGGGGAAGTCGCCGATCAAACTCCTCATAAGCGGAGATGTCTTCCTTGTTTCTTGACTGGTTCCACTTCCCCAATGGATTAAACGGACTTTGTGTCTCCATGGTGATCACTGTCTCTTTTGATCGTTTCTACTCTCTGATATAAGCTTTGAATACGAACCCTGTCATGGTAATCACGGATAGTTCTGGCCATGTTTTGTTTACGTTCTTGGAACGCAGACGTCACGTGGTGATCACTTTACAGTTGCATATAGTGGACGATATGTCCAACTAGGCATTCCGGTGGTATATCCCGTTATTTTTTCTAAATGAAACATTTTACGAGCATCGTGAATGATTTGAAAGAAAGTTTGGACAACAATCGATATGTTCAGTTATTCACATGGAGCACTGACAGTAAAATATAATGGGATTTGAACCCCAATATTTGAACACCAGACCGTGTACCTGGGTATTATCCCACTACAATAATTGTGTTTTGGTAACCATACATCTAACGTTAGCCTGAATGTTTTATGACGTCACTTTGTCACATGACTTAATTTGTGTTTCAGCTGTAAAAAGTAAGACTAGGAATGCCATAGGAAGTCAGCGGCCACCCGATATTACTCTCCGACTCCCGACTCGATGGTTATATGGGAAAGTAAAGCGTTACAGCTTGCTATTGTCTCAGTTATTTGTATTGACATATATCCAAAACTTTTTTTTTTGCATCGGAGCTCTACGTCACTGTTATATCGCGACGTCTAGCTAATTACAGGCAGAGGAAAGCCCCAGGAATATTTTGGGCATGGAACATGTTTGTAGTGTCTCGTGCACAGAAGAACATCCAGCTAGAACCACCGATCTACCATAGGCCAGCTTGACGACTTCCTGACATGACAGGGTGTCGAACCACAGCAGTGAGGGGCTAAGTGAGGGATTGTCAGTCTAAGAGCATAACCAGTTGACAGCGGTATGAGGCTAAGTGAGGGATTGTCAGTCTAAGAGCATAACCAGTTGACAACGGAGCCCAACTATATTAAAAATGTTTCATAAAATTGGAAGTGCATGTATATTGATACACACACATCCACAACCCCACGCCAACCCCATACCCATACGCACACACACGCACGAACACGCGCACCCATCCTGTATTCTGGTTATTAAAGGACATATGTGTAGTTACTACTATATTAATCACATAAACCATTCTATAGTTTTGTATTTGAGTTTCTTTAAACCGCAACACTAAACGTTTGTTTACCTTACCAACAGTTTTGTCCACTACTGTGGATATCATCAGAGGCACTGTCCGTTTGGCGTACGCTCGGCTGAGCACAATATTTTCCGTCAATCTCGGGTAGACTGACGAAAACCTCGAGAGGTACGGTTCTTACAAGGTATTCTATACACAACTTCTGATCTATTCTCAATGTCTTGTTTATCTTTTGGATGTTTATCTTTATCGATCTCGGAAGTAGTCATATATTTATACAGATTCTATGTTTTCAAATGCAGGGTATAGGCTAACATGTGACTCGTGTTTAACTACTGTAATTATGGTAACCCTTTCCTTGTTTATTTCAAATCGCAATACGTACTGAATATTCATGGACACAATATCATGGTATATGGAAGCCATTTAAGAAGCTTAAGAAACAGATCTATCAAACACTCTATTAGCAAACAGAAACTACCCTAATCAGACGGCTCCTATAGGAGTCGTCTGATCTAGGTCTAGTCTGTGTGCAGATTCGTGAAAACACGTTTATATGAAGGAAAGGGTTATCAGAGTAATTAGGCAATATAGAGAGGACTAATAAGCTAACTTGCAAAATGTTTTAACACTTATCCTACCCATCGCGACATGACTGTCTTTGCAAACGGCTTGGATCCTGATGATACGACGAGAAGCTCGGCGTCTCCTTAGGATTCAATGTGTGTCACATCCGTTAAGTAGTTTCTGCTTTTTTGTAACAAAACGGATACATGTATTAGCCTATAGCAGCATATCAGGTATTTAGTAGGCCTATTGTTATCGACAGATTACGAATTAATGTAGTTCAATATTTTTATAGTTCACCCACTGCAGCTTGAACTTAATAGACAGAGCGTTTATGACATTATATTGCCTGTTAATACTTAATTATTTATTCCAATTATTCCCCATTACCGTTCGTCTCACATTAGTTTCCCACGCAAAAACAATGTATAATGTGA
The DNA here is from genome assembly GCA_963576725.1 of Azorinus chamasolen. Lineage (NCBI taxonomy): Eukaryota > Metazoa > Mollusca > Bivalvia > Cardiida > Solecurtidae > Azorinus > Azorinus chamasolen. The sequence goes on along the minus strand of OY755246.1, from coordinate 15,474,750 downwards.
CATACAGCCGACTAGATTATAAAGCACGTGAAGCATAAACTATGCGTATTTGTCTACAGTCGATTGTCCTGAACCTTTTACTCTATGAATATTCATGTAAGAAATAATGACATCATGATTATTAAAGATTATTAGTTACACGGTTATTTGGCAGGGTGTACGGGCTGGTATGACCGGGTAAGATCCCGTATTTCCTGAGGCGTTAGCCGAAGGAAATACGTGGTCTAACCCGGTCATACCAGCCCGTACACCCTGCCAAATTACCGTGTAACGAATTTATTACCAGTCAGAGATCCGATTTACCTAATTAAGAAACGAACAACTCTTATTTTGCTGACATTAGATATCTAATTGTATGACGACATGACAAAGAAAATAACGTCATCACAGAGCAAATATGACGTTGTCTCAGAGCAATTTCGAAAGAGGAATTGAGACTTCACTTGTAAACATTAACGGTAACACGTTGTACTGATAAGTTGATAGTGTTAAATTGAGGAACGTATGAGGTACAGTTTTTTACGTTTATTATCGATTATTTGGTCGTAATCCATCCAGAATTATTGGAGTAAGGACGATATGAAATTTCGAATCGACGCTAAAAATAAAAACAAAACGAATGACGTCATGCGTCAAATTTGAATAATTCTGTATTCTCCGTGGAAGCCGCTGAATACGGTACTGTACACCCCGGCAGTTTTTGGCAAACTGACCAATCAAATTCCAAGGATTTACTCTGACTGGTAATAATAATTTGTACACAGGTACATGAACACAGGAACATTTGACCATTGAAGAAACTAAGGAATCAGATCTATGTACAGTAAAACCTCTCTATAACGGACACTAAATTACATTAAGTATTTTGTGTTAAAGGCAGGTGGTAGCTTAAAGCACGGTGAAAGTAAAACAGAACACTCCTATAGGAGCGTTCTGTTTTTACTTTCACCTTGCTTTAAGCAGCCACCTGCCCTAAATACCAACTAATTAACATAATTTAGTGGCCGCTATAGAGAGGTTTTACTTATGTAGTTCCATAAGCACACAGAGCAGACCTGATCATTCGGCTCCAGTAGGGGTATACTGATCTGGGTCTACTCAAATAAACATTGAAGTTGGCACAGAGTTTCAATCTTTATCGATGAAACATGTAGTAGTATTACAGGTTATATATATGATCGAATAGGTGGAATACGTTTGCTCTAATTATCGTAAGTACTCGGACACCAGTTTGTAAAGCTGAACATGTCAATTTGACACCAATTAGGCTGGCATACTGTAGCAAATAGTAAAGACCCTGATCAAACAATTCCATCAGGAGCCATTTGATCTGGGTCTGTACTATTTGTATATGTTGTTTTTGAATACTTATTGTAATTAGGATATGTGGTAATGAAACACATTTATCTGAGAAAGCGAATGTGTAATGAGAACATGTTGGTCTGAAGATATTTCTAGAAGATTTTATTTTGTTTCTAGACAAATGCAGTTCAACCATATACACACTGATGTTGTTGAGATTGTGTCTCGAAAATAAATATTTTCTCTCTAGTAGGTCGAATGCCTATGCGTTCAATTCCCATGACGTGATCGGTGTAGAGTTATATTCAGACCGATGCCTTTCATCATGCATCTAAATTCAAAAGTTACAAAAACGGCCAAGTGTATTAATGTCTGTAGACACCGTAACACTTCTGCATAATAGAGGTTAGAAACATACGTCCCGAGGGGACATACGGCCTTGTAAAGGCATTGCGTTTTAAATACAACTTCCCGGAACTATCTCTTCTAGAATTAGTCAACATGCTTCATAATGCAAATTTTATCCATCACTTTATTTTGTTAAATATGTAAATTAACCCTCTTTATTGCACAACTCTCAACGTCTAGCAGACCAAATGTAATTACTGTTTATGATGTATATACTACTTCATTATTTCGCTGCCAATTATTTAGTCTGCAAAAATACCCTGTCGTCTAGTATAGTTTTCGTTTTTTAAAGCCTCTCCCTTTTTATACCCCCACCATTTTGAAAAGTGGGGTATATTGATTTGCATATGTCGATCGGTCTTTCGTTCAGTAGATCAAACGGTTTCAAATCAATAACTGATAAACGGTTTAGCGTAGGATCTTCAAACTTGCTGTGGTGATTGGTCATGACCACTAGATAAGCCCTATTATTTTTAGGTCACTAGGTCAAAGTCACTATGACATTAACTGGTGTAATGATATCTGATCAATAACTGCTCAAGGGTTTGGCTTAGGACCTTCAATATTGCTTTGGTGGTTAGCAATGACCACTAGATGACCACTATTGTTTTTGAGGTCACTAGGTCAAAGGTAAAGGTTGCCATGACCTTAACTTGTGAAATGGTTTCCGATCAATAACTGCTCAAGGGTGTGGCTTAGGATCTTCAAACTTGCTGTTGTGATTAGTAATGAACACTAGATGACCCCTATTGTTTTCGAGGTCACTAGGTCAAATGTCAGTGGGTCGGGTATATATATATATATATATTTCACAAACATCTTTTGTCATTTTAAAAGCAATACTTAAGAAACAGTTTGGATCCTATTGAGACGCCTGGTTGTTCGGCAGTTCATATATATACCTGAGTAGACCCAGATCAGACAGTTCCTGTAAGAGAAGCCTCGTCACTGTATGCTCTGTTTGCATGGGAACGTATTCAACTAATTTACTGTTTCTGCCGCAACCAAACATTCCCCTGTTCATAAACCATTACAAAACCTACAGCTTATAAATATTCATTTATTCATTATTCTTAATAACATTTAGTCACCTAAAAGTGATTAAGTGAATTGTTGTAATAAATTGTTTGCTGTTTCAGACTAGATGAATACACGTTTAACATTGTATTTCTGCTGGAGGGCTAATCTGAAAATGAACATAAATATTCAGAGGGATGGGATGCGGCGATAACTTTGCTTAAACGGGGACACGGAAATCAGAATTCTATCGGCAACGTTGAATTCAAACACACATCATCCTTCGCTAAAGTCCTCTTTACTATAATTTGCTTAGATAACACTAATTTATGGTTATAAATGTGCCGGCTGTATCCGTCTGTCTAATTTCTTTTTGATCACCCTGGTGCTTTTGTTGTGGCATCGAAACCACAAGGCGTGTCGTATACTAGTCTCCCACACAGGACCGAACCAATTTCCTACCCGGGTCAAACCAGTGTCGCACTGGTCTGCTATCTGGGAAAGAACCAAAAGCGCAATGGTATGAAGCGGATGAGCTCAGACAATAGGTCATTCATTTGAACGAGTACCACTTCTTAACTGCATATCAAAAGGTCATCAAGAAACCTGTTTATACTCATAGAGTAGAAGATTTTCAAGAAATATTGTGTCCTACCAAAACTGATCTAGCCAGAAGTAAATCATTCTAACTTACATGCATACTTTCACTATTGACGCATAAAATGTGCAATGAACTTTTCAAGTTTTCATAAATACGTAACAATATAAAAGTGCTGAAATTAATATGTCACTGCATAAAGTGTAGTCAGCGAGTAAGAAGAATATTTCCAACAGTTTAATCCATATATACCCCCTACCAAATGTAGGCGGAACTGCCAACGCTTTAATTATAAACGCTACACATCCGTTGTATTATACTAATAAAGTTCATGACGAATAATGTTGACACTTCGCATGTTGTGCACAACCTTATTCGCATTTTCACAGTCGTCTGAATTGTCAGGTTAATGGTCAATATATGATCTCTCTCCGTACTGGACACTCATCAGCATGAAATATACAGTAGACCTCTGCTATAAATATCATTCTAGGACACAGGTGACAGCTTAATACAGGGTGATAGTCATGCAGAAAGCTCCTCTAAGGGTTTTCTGCATGACTTTCACTCCGCATTAAGCAGCCACCTGCCTAAAAGTATCTAAATTATTATCTACTAGCATTGCGATTTAGAGGGGTTTCACTGTAAATAAAATCCAATTAGTCTCTGGTAAGAATCGAACTCAAGACCGACACATGCAAGTCCACAACTATGTTGAAACAATTGCGGCTTGCTAAGGCTTTTAAAAATAAAGAAGCGCTGTAGTCACTTCGTTTTGTTTACACTACAGTAGGTCATGTTTTGTTCCAAAATAAGTTGGTCTATCTGTACGAGTACAATAATCTCAAGCAGTCGTTTCTATAGCTAGATTCACATAGCTACACTTAAATACACACACATTGTTTATACGATTTACTTCACACTAGTTTTATGTCGACATCCTTGACATTTCGGACGCTTTTGAACATGTAATTGTCTGATTATCTCATAGTAATGCAGCACTCACATCACTGGTATTCAGAATAAAATACACAAGACATCCTTGATAAAGGAACACGGAATACCAAATAGGCCGAATGAGATAAATAAGGTAGAATGTCCTATAGGAGCAAATGCTCTATTTATCACAATGGTTTCAAAGTACAAAATTCTTAAATTTTCTCTAATTAATGCCCCTTTTCGGTAGATTAATTCAAAGGGATTGTATCTAAAAATAGCCTATCAGGGAAAGGGTTAATGCCATGCATATCCATAGTGTAATTACCTTGGCAAAATGTGGTGAGGATAGTAATGATTTTAGAAGTCCGACAGATTATTTCTATTCTGTTTCAAATTTCAAATTTCTGCGATACTTAACATCTCTAGTTTGATTATTGAGAATCCATCTAATGATAAAGTCTTGATGGTAATGTAATATATTCTTATTCTAATGGCTTAAAGCTTTGTTTTAACTAACATGCTATTGTAGAGTGTTACATGTATAGTAGATAGATCGATCGTTATTAACCTCTATTAATTTAGAGCTACATATAACACATTCATCGAAACATATACAAAGTCAAAATACAAGAAGAAAATGACAATTACAGAATTTACATAACAACACAAAAATCCATGGGAGCAGCACACAGTCATATAGACAAAGGCAATAACGAAATATATTTACAGATAAGTAGATACTATAGCAGGTTCAGTACAACATGATAAATTAAATTTGGTGTAAGGTCTATGTCCAATTATTACAAGAACCGTGTGCGTTTTACTCTGTGCAGTAAAACCTGTCTTAAGCGGCCATTAAAAGAGGTCTAATTATATGCCCTTAAAGCATGTGGTAGCTGAAATCAGGGCAAAAGTAATCAGATAACTCCTATAGGAGCTTCTTGTATTACTTTTCGCTGCATTAAGCAACCACCTGCTTTTGAAAACTCCCATGCTCAACAAATAAATGGCAGTTTAGGACAGTATATGGCTTCATGAATGTTTATACAAGAAATCATCACTGATTATAAGCTGTAATTTTATAATGGTTACCAAACAAAAGACACCTTATCACGACAGAAACTGTAGAATCAGATCCATATTGTTTCAGCAATGGGTTTTACAGAGACGCAAAATGGCGTCAATAGGATAGAATGGGTTAAGTAATAGATTAAGTATTATCCACACGAAACAATAGTGTGACCTCAGATAGTACCAGCTTTATGGTAATTGAATTGTTTAAATATGTATTATCTGTTAAGGGAGGCACAATCAATGTTAAAATCGTATTAATTGATTAGTGTTTTAATGTTGTATACATTGCTTTTGTTAACTCTTAGGAATGATATATAACCTGATCATGTCCATATCATGATTAACAGAATGAAACATTTTCAAAGTTCTAAATGGCATAGTTGTGGACGAAATGTTTGGAAGTCTGTAGAACCGTTAAGAAATACCTGAACGCCTGCATAAACGTTTATAAAATAACTGGACGCTTGCAGAACCCTTAAGAAATGTTTGGAAGCCTGCAGAGAACCGCTAAGAAATGTTTGGAAGCCTACAAAGAACCGTTAAAACATGTTTGGAAGCCTGCAGAACCGTTAAGATAAATATCGTGTGTTGTAAAAACCCATAACGAAAAACCGCCTACACTTGATAGATATGTCTGAGACATTAGCCGTTTAGCTAAGAAAACATTGCCCTCATCCCATGATTTATTTACATAATAAAGCAATGATGAACCTGATTATCAGAACGAGCGCCATCACTACTACTCCTGTGGCATTTGGAATATAGAAACGGACTATTCACGAAAGAGACATTGTCAATTAACGTAATCCTTTACCTAATGAATATTCATTTAAGAAACAATGACATCATTTTGTAGATTTTGTAGACACCACGGACATCTCTCAATAAGAACTGAGAATACATTTGACTTTATCATTAAACTTTTTAAAATCGATGAATTGAACAAAACATTCTTCTAAGATATCTTACGAATATCGGTAATGTTGTTCCATTTTTGTCAATATAGAGTTCTAACTTCTGCATTGACTGCAGTTGCTCAGCTGAATGTCGAACATCCCGTTTATTGTTTTGGAATTGTTTATTTAAACTAAACATCATATACCAAGAACATATTATATAGCTCAACCAACACTTTCGCGTCTTTATCATGTGGCACATGGACATGTCATATGCCTCAGTATATACTGATACTGATACTGTGATATATATCATGGCAGTTTTTGTGTTAACCATTTATATATATATATAAATGGTTTCTGTTTAATCTTTCATTGTTTATACCGGTTTGTAAAAATATATAGAACACAGTTATAATGACGACATACATAAAAAGAACGCAGAACCTTAGTTACGTTCGTTTGTACCCTGACACTTTCACCTACGCCTGAAACATATTTTCTTACTTTTTATATTGACAAATGGACACAAGATTGTTTGGTCGTGACAAAACTGTATAATTAGATCTATATTATTCCACAAGTAAACATGACAAGACCCTCAAATATGATTCTACCTTGTTTGCAAATGTGTATATGTATGGAGTTAACCCATTCCCGCATATTGACGCCTTTTGACGCTTCTGTAATTGTCACTTTGTGAAACAATTGTGATAACAGGAACCAATGCTCTATTTATCACAATGGTTTCAAAATTACACAATTCTGAAATTGTCCGTTTCTTTAGTTAATGCTCCTTTTCGGTAGATTTAATCAAAGAGGTTAGGTCTAAACATAGCCTAAGTGGGAATGGGTTAAGAGTTAAGGAGGAAGTCCCTACAATGAACATTTATTAGTTGGGCATCTAACTGATGAACATGTGTCGAGCCATGGCATTGGATAGTAGAACTTGGCATGCACTGGATATGTAATATTTGATATCTGAGTATTCAGAAACTGCCCAATGCCACCTCGAGTTTTGCGCTTAATTCCCTTAATTAGGTCAAAGGTCAACTAAGTGCATATTTTATATACTCATTATATCTTGATATGCGTCCTGTTATGTTTTGTCTTGTGGCTATACCGTTTCTTGTTTGATGGTGTTTGGTGCGGTTTCATTTCGTGTGTGGCTCTCCCTGTTTGACTATTTTTCCATCTTTATCAATTTTAGGTGTAATATCAAACAAGGTACCAAAATGTAGGATAAACAATGGCCTTTAAGTTGCACTTATTTGGTGTAAAATATATTATTTGAATATTCATGACTATTAGTAAATTCATAAAAAAACAGTAAAACATCGTTAAAATCAACATGTAACAATGATACATAATGCCACATCTTCGTCATTGTTGCTATTTAACAAATATAAATGACATTTAAATAAAGGTCAGACTGAATGCTACTGGAACAAATAACTGTGTGCAATCATACCAGCTAAGTATTATGCACATGAACGTCTTGATGTGGGTGGGGTAAATGACCGCCTAAACTAAACTTTCAACTCTGTTGAAAGTTGGTAACCATTTCAAAGCAACTTATAAGGGTTCAGCACCGTTTGGCTATGCGTTAGTATCAATAACTTAAATTTCTGTATCATCAGCTGAGATCTATATACCTGCTTGGCAGTTTGCTCTAGTATAGTGCAGTTCTATGGCACCCTTTGTTGGTGGAACAGTTCATGTGTTTTCTTAATCGTAACAAATTGTGAAATTCTTGAATCATCAACGGATTCTCCATTGACACCATACATCGAACATACAGAATATTCACCTGGATATAAATTGGCGTCTCATCAAGATTGATAGATCGGAAGTAGTCTGATATGCACCAGCCCAAATTTTTGCGCAAACATTTTTCCATAGCCGGGTAATATTTAACCCATTACCTCATAGCCTATTTTTAGACACAGCCTCTTTGAATTAGTCCACCGAAAAGGAGCATTAACTAGAGGAAAGGACAATTATAGAATTTTGTAGTTTGAAACCATTGTGATAAAAAGAGCATTTATAGGAGCAAATGCTCTATTTATCACAATGGTTTCACAAAGTGACTTTTACAGAGTCGTCATAAGTCGTCAATATGAGGGAATGGGTTAAACAAGGCATCGTCTGAGGAAGTGTAATTCGACATGTTGCTTTTAGTTTACTGTCAACATAACAGAAAAACAGCATATTAATATGGTAGACTGTCATGGATTTAAATCCCCCGGTATGTTTTCGCTATTCTATCATCAGATTAACACTTTTTGTAAAACAACTACAGTACACCCTGTACTAAGCGACCATTAATTCATTAGACACAGCAGTCTTAAAAAGCGAGTGGTTGCTTAATGCAGGTCAAACGAAATACAGAAAGCTCCTATTGAGACTGCATTTCTTTTGACCTGCATTAAGCTACCACCTGCCTTACACTTCCATAACTGGACCTCTTTTTGATGGCCGCTTAATAAAGACAGGTCCTACTATACGTTAAAATCTTAATCAGACAACTGCGTTATTAAATGCTTTAACCCATTACCTCATATTGACGCATTTTGACGCCTCTGTAAAATCGCCTTTTGAAACCATTGGGATAAATAGAGCATTTGCTCCATAGGAGCAAATGCTTTATTTACCACAATGGTTTCGAAATAACACAATTCTAGAATTTTACTTTTTTTCTAGTAAATGCTCCTTTTCGGTAGATTTATTCAAAGAGGATTCATTTAAAATAGCCTATGAGGGAATTGGTTAAAGTCACAACTCGCAATAATGTCATCAGGCACATTATCCTTTGTCTAGCTAGTCTCGACCTAACTTGTATAAATTTGCAATCAGTGTTGATCCCGACGAAACGCCGAATTACTCGGCATCTCACCAGAATCCAAGCTGTTTGACACAAGACCGATGGTTTCTGAATAGCTTGATCGAATCGGAAGTATGCAAAATTGAACCATATCCAGATTTGGGCAAACATTTGTTTCGCAGTGGGATAAGGGTTTTTTCAAGTTTGTGTTGTAGACGTTAGAAACACAAGTAAAACCCATCTGATACATTAAATAATCTAAGTGCCTCTTCCCTGAAACGTGACATGTAATTATGTGAGATTAAGGAACGGTGTTCCAACAAACATAATGGCTTTATGACACCAAGTACTATTTAAATCCTTAGGTCCCCTGTCATTAAATAATATCTGCTCAAATTTGGATATGATACAATTTTGACTTCTTCCAATCCGATCTAAGTGTCAAATAGCTTAGATCCTGATCAGAGTCTTAGTTATGAGGTGTCATATCTGGATTCAAGCTGTTTGCAAATGCGAGTCAGGTAGGCGATAGCCAGATAAGGGTAAAACGGTGTGATCTTACGTTTTGATGTAGCAATCTGAACTTAATTTTGGCACACAATTTAATACAAAAACGGTGCCGGTATAATATGCACATTTAAATTCTGAAAATAGGAGATCCTAACTATCATGTTAAGCCTATCTCTCGTGTGACTTTGGGAATCTGGTCCAAATTAAAACCCATATGTTTTTCATGGCGGCGAGAACCTGCAAAAGAAATACGCACTAGTGATAACATTTGACAATACGCACTGGTGATAACATTTGACAATACGCACTAGTGATAACATTTGACATTCATTGGTAAAACAAACAGTGCATACCCAGTTCAGGGGGTTCTTTCAGGAGCGCTCTGACCAGTGTCTATACTGTCGGCATATACCCCATGCATGGGACCACGGGTGTTTATGAGTTACCTTTCCCTGTTCTATATTTATTCCAAATGCCATACTCTCTGAATATTCATGGAACAATACTTATAATGAAATATGGAAGGTGAAACATTGTTGCCATTTTAGAAACTAAAGAAACAGATATTTCAAATTCCATTACCAAACAGAGCAGACCCAGACCAGGAGGCTCATATAGCAGCCGTCTGATTTGGGCCTACTCTGTTTGCAAATGCATGAAAACACGTTTATATGAAGGAACGGATAAACCGGGAACTTATATTATACATGTACTTTGAGTTAGCTGCTCCAGGAACTTTAATCGACAGACAGCAGACAACAACAGCGTCTGTTTTGTACATTGTTACATTCTACATGTTAGCTTTTGCGAAACACGGGGAGTATTCCATACGGCTTTCTGGTGTCTTGTTTTACAATTAAGCATTTTCCCTTTATTGCTGCAGTGTTATAAAAAGAACAGCGACAGCAAACTGTGCTATGTTTAACATCATCGATGTTTATGAATATAATTATATTCCGTCCAACCAAACCACAAGTGTATTGTACTCTTTAACCTTTCCTTCTTGACTATTCATGTGAAAAATAATGACGTCAGTCATATTAAATAGATTAATTTTTAAGTAATAGCACATGGAATTTTCGCCATGACAGGCACTTAAGAATCATATCTATATTGTATCACAAGCAAACAGAGCAGACCCTGATCAGACGGCCCCTATAATGTGTCAACTCTGTTTGTAAAGGCGTAGACAGGCGTATTTATGGAGTAAAGGGTTAGAATAAAGCATTGTCTTGTAACTCATACACTCCTATCATTTATATTTAACCTTGATCCGGCTGCACAAAACTATACTTAAAGTTGGATCTGGTGCTACTTTCGAATCGATTAAGCTTTCGAGCCACGTTTATCATGATACAGACTTTTGAGAAACTATTAACCAAGTGTCCAATAGCTTCGATTCCTGAATCCAAGCTGTTTGCAAATGCGAGTACTGCCGCTGTTAGCGGGGTACATGTTAAAACAATTCATTGGAATTTTGTTTAAAAATTAAAACACGTGCGAATAGGTTTTCAGAGCAATGATAATTGCTGTCCCAAGCTAGTTAATGGTGATTACAAATAACTACACAAACATTTGACAGAAATCTTCATCTTATTTGAAGCCGATAGTCTTTTCCATGTTTGACAAGCCTGAACACGTAATTCTCGGAATATCTAATGATTTCCAAGAACGTAAATCATTTATATTGAGAGAGAATTGTGCAATGGCAAAAACGTTTAATTGAATACATAATACATTACGGTCCTCTAAAACGGCCACCAAAAAGAGGTTTGATTCCCGGACTTATTTGCAAGTGGTAGCTTAACGGGGGACAAACGTTATGCAGAAAGCTAAGAGCTATCGCATTACTTTTTTCCTCAATAAAACCGAGTCTGCAATTTTCTCCTTTTGCATTGCATATTTTGCTTTCGAAGGTTCTCCTACTTTCAGAATGTATGTACTTCACAACAGCAGGTGTTAAGTGCTAGTGTGGCGGCCGTAAAAAGTCGCCCCGTACTTTATGCTCAGTGTTGTTTTACTTTCTGGTCCTTCGGGATCATTAGTTTCGATGTCATTTGTTTTGAAAAAAAAAGAATACCGCTTAAGCCGGTACTAGGGGGCATTAATAGTGTTGCACTTTGAATTACTGCTCATGAACTGAGTCAATAAAACCGAGTCTGCAATTTTCTCTTTTTGCATTGCTGCTTTTGCAGAATTAAAGCAAAACAACATTATAATTATTCATAAATCATTTGTTTTATATGGGTTTTACGGTACTTAAACGCGACCAGAACAGGCCATGTTTGAAACTACTGTCATGCTAGTTCTCACCTTCACATTTCTGTCATACCTTGTGGTGTCTATATATTGGGGAAGGAGTATACAAATATATCTCTGAAGTAAATTGAGATGACAGCAATGTGGCTTTGATCACATGTGCTACCGTCGTGGCGTGCTTGATAAGAACAATATTCGTGATATCGTTATCATCTTCATACATAATTTTCTTATCCATCATCAGCAAATTTAATTTTGTCACTCCATCAATCATCGACACCATCGGACCTATTAAGTGTCGAAGTACAGGTATACTTATACAGTTATTCTCATGCACTCACTTATGGAGAAGTGACTGACGATATGATAACAAAACGTCAGTGATATAGATATCAGAAGTTTCCACTAGTTATAACTAAGACAAGAACGAACACAGTGAAATATTTTGATCATAATGAATCTATCAAACAAGTATATGTTACATTAACTAAACATACGCCATCTATTTACTGTCATTAGCTCATATTCTCAAAATACTTAAAGTCATATCTGTGTATCACTCATTCATGTAAAACAATTCAAAGATCAATGTTTGGTCCACATATGGTTTCAAGTCACTTGTGAACAAGTCGAGATACTTGCAAAATGTTTCATTCCGAAGTGTCCCTAGTTCGACAGAGCGTCCATTAAATGCAACGAGCTTCTGTAACGTAATAGTCATGTGACGTCTGCGCTCTAAGAATGTAAACAAACATTGCGACTAACAAGCCGTGAAAGAAAGAAGAGAAAAGAAACGACCTTAAAAGATAGTGTTCCCAGTCGAGACATGTCGCCCGTTTAACCAAAGAAAAGTGGGGGGGGGGGGGGGGGGGGGGGAATGGAAACCAGTTGCGGGACAAGGAAGGCATAGCCGTTCAGCGACTTCTCCAAGCGTAGGTAATATATGCATGTCGAGCATAACCCGTTCGATATTTTCCTATGGATTTTTTAGCAAAGCAAAATACAAAAATACTCATGTGATTGATGTACGTTAAATAAAATAAACACTTGAAAGGAGTTTAACTTGAATTTGCTGTTTAGCGGTGTCAATGAATAGACATTAAAATAATTTAAAATGTTTAATTAAATGTAACAGCAACATCCTATAAGCCAAAGTTGCAACTGTATAAATAGAATAAATCGAACATATTTACTTTATTCATCTTGGGTCAATTGGATTCAGATATTATGTTATAAGTACCTCGATAGGATTGCTGATACTTCATTGTGTTATGATAGAATATTTGCATTGTATATACAAATACAGTAACGGTATAGTAGACCCTGTCTTAAGCGGCCATCAAATGGAGGTCTAATTATGGGAATGTAAGGCAGGTGGTAGCTTAATGCAGATCAAAAGTAATGCAGATGGCTCCTATAGCCTTATGTAGGACAAAGGAATTGCCGGAAATTCCAGACTGAGGAGCTTTCTGTATAATATGTGTCCTGCATTAGGATACCACTTGTTTTAAAAGCAACCAAGAATTTGACTTGTTGAAGTGGTACGAATTCATCACACTGAGTCTATGATGATATTGTTTGTGTAATAAAATTTCTTTCTTGGATCAATCAAGGAGAATATAAGTTCCGATGATGCTCCAGAGAAGAGTACAGTAAAACCTGTCTTAAACGACCATTACAAAGATGTCTAAATTCGGGTATTTAATGCACGTCAAAAGTAATGCAGAAAGCTCCTTTTGGAGTTGTTTGCAATACCTTTTTCCTGCATTAAGCAATCTACTGATTAATAATACTTATATGTTCAATAAAAGCATTGTTGCTCAACCCTTTCCTTATTCTATATTTATTCCAAATTTATTTACCTACTTAATACTCATGGGCATTATAGATATAATGATATATGGAAGATGGAGTATTGTAGCTGTTTTAGAACCAAATGAAACATATCTATCGAATTCCATTAGCAAAAGGAGCAGACCCTGATCAGACAATTCCTATGTCTGATATGGGTCTTGTTTGATTGCAGATGCGTGAAAAGGCGTGAAGGGCGTGAAGGAAAGGGTTATGACAGGTTCTAATGTACTAGTAAGTGTATTACAGACAAAATCAGTAACTTAACTAACTAGGCAGACAGTATATAAATGCCAAACTTAACGAAGTTCGCAGACACTGTCGCAATATTGCAATATTGGTGTTAAAACCATGCGTGTCTCCCCAAAGCCTATAAAATTCCATTAACATATTTCATTCTAAAAGGAATATCAAGAATAAATTTAAACCTATACGATTGTAATATTATGGATGATTAAATGAATTTTGAAGCACTGTGTCACTTGCTAAGTCGCTTTATGACGAGACTAACTCTTACTCGGGTATAAACATTTAATGTCGGTCCAAATTTGGATTCAGTACAAGTTTGACTTTCAGGGTTTAGCCGGGTGTTAACCCATTATCTCATATGCTATTTTAGGTACAACCTCTTTGAATAAATCTATCGAAAAGGAGCATTAACTAGAGAAGATATTTTTATTTTAGAATTTTGTAGTTTGAAACCATTGTGATAAATAGAGCATTTGCTCCTACAGGAGCAAATGCTCTATTTATCACAATGGTTTCACCAAGTGACTTTTACAGAGTCTTCAAAAGTCGTCAATATGAGGGAATGGGTTAAACAGCTTCGGTAAGTCCTGTAACTTGACGTCTCATCTGGATCCAAACCGTTTGCAAATGCCAGTCAAAATCACGCTTAGCGGGATAAGGGTAAGTTAATGTATTATACATTAAGACCAAAATATCCCCCTTTACTTCGAAAGATCTTGCCGGGGAGGACAACACATGCAGACAGAAAATCCAAATGACCATTTAGTCCCACAACCTCAACAAGGTGGGGTTGTTGTTGGATATAGAGTATTTAAACTTTAATATAAATTCCATTGTGTTAAAGCAGTGCTTAATGGATAGGAACATTCCCCATATTTCAAATATGATTCATTCTCGATTTATTTAAGACATTTAAGTAAATGTTATACGAAAATGTGGCTCGATATACAGGGTTTATGATGAAGTATCATGTTTTGCCCGAAAAGTGAACTTTCAGTATTAGTGTGGGCAGTAAGGAACCCGTTTGTATAGATAATATAATCAATTCATTAATTAATTGTTTGCTCTGTTACATCGGACAAGCCATAGTTTGTGTACCTATGAAGGCTCACCTACATCGTGATTGCAATTTATGTCAATGTATGCCATAAAAGGTTTGAAAATTTCAATTTCTTTCAAATTAATTCAGGTTTAGCAGTATAACAAATTGTTCACATAAATATTGCAACGAAGTGGCTTGGCCACTAATGTTTTGAACGTTTATAACTCTTGTGGTCCTTCAACGAAAAGCGGCTAACTGTCTCGAATCATTACGACAACAAGAACCCTTTACGACTAATGACAAATACCCACAATTTCTTAAGTCGTAGCGATTCGCAACCTACTGTCATGACGGTGTCTCTGGAGCTTTGCTTACGACGATCGTAATACTCATCTGCTCATACTCGTCGTCGTAGGTTGGAGCTTACGATAATTTCAATCGCATGATCTATAGTAAGACGAGCCCTTGCTTTAACATATTTGCTCTACCCTTTTAATGCTAATTGAATCAGCTGATGGAACTAGGAACCAGCTAATGGAGCCGGCTAGCGGAACCAGGAAACAGCTAATAGAACCACTATTCAAAGTCCCATAATAACTATTCTGTTGACAACATGACGGTGGTTTTTAGGGATTGGTTAACACTTATTGTCGCATTCAATTTATATATATTCTTTATTTGTATCAAAGTAATTAACAAGCCATTGATCAATTACCATAATCTTATAGTGTCGTCTGGAAAGATCACACAATTTAAACAAACAATTCACGATAATCAAATATTGGTTACATTACGATATGATCAGTCCGGTTGACTATTTCGCTGCTAATTCGCATCTGTGATTACCTATGCAAACAGTTTGGATCGATATTAGATGTCAAACTGTTTGTTACTGTTGTAATGTTTTGAACGAAAGGGTGAGAAAAAATAAACAAACGAACTTGCAGCAGACGACAAGGTTTGCAGACTTCATTAAAACCTCTCTATAACGGCCACTAAATTACATCAAATATTTTGTGTTTAAGGCTGATGGATGCTTAAAGCAAGGTGAAAGTATAACAGAACGCCCCTGTAGGAGCGATCTGTTTTACTTTCACCTTACTTTAAGCAGTCACCTGCCTTAAATACCAACTAATTAAAACAAGTCAGTGGCCATTACAGAGAGGTTTTACTGTACACTATTTGTAGTTGGTTTACTGTAAATTAGACGTTACAAGAGTGCCAGTGGGCACAGTATACACCCGTCGAGGTCTTGTTCAACATAAACTGGGGTTAACGTATTTGCTAAACTCAAATTCCAATTTTGCGACCAAGTTTCAAGGTTATAAATAGGCATACTTTAACCAAACACCTTAACCAAAATTCTAAATTAAAAAGGGCCATAATTGTGTCTAAATGCTTGACAGAGTTACATTGTATTTACTCTTGCCTACAGATGAAGCTTCTGATGGTGAACTAGTGTTCCAAGTTTAAAAGCTTAATCTCAAAGGGTTATGTAAATAAGTGGACTTTAACCAAAACATTAACCAAAGTTTCTAAGTTAAAAGGGGGCATAATTCTGTCAAAATGTTGGACAGAGTTATGTAGTCTTGCCTACAGGTGACGCTTGTGATGGTTAACAAGTGTTCCAAGTTTAAAAGCTTTATCTCAAAGGGTTATGTAAATAAGTGGACTTTAACCAAAACCTTAACCGAAAATTCTAAGTTAAAAAGGGGCATACTTCTGTCAAAATGCTTGACAGAGTTATGTACTCTTGTCTACAGGCGAAGCTTGTGATGGTGAATAAGTGTTCCAAGTTTAAAAGCTTTATCACAAAGTGTTATGTAAATAAGTGGACTTACAAAAATGTGTTCCACATAAATTGAGGTTAACAGTTTTGCTTAACGCAAATGCTAAACGCAAATTCTAAGTCCAATTAAGCGACATTGACCTTAGATAAACGAACCGGGACTTGGCAGGCTATCGTAGCATGTCTAGATAAACATTGTGGTTAAATTTGAGAAGGTTCCACCAAGCAGAACTTGAGTTAGAGATGTTACAGACACAACAAAAAGAAACAAATGACAATTCCTTGTACTATTACTCCCCATTACATTTTTTCCTATACTGTTGATTTCTGCAATTTATCATTTACGTATTGTAAGATACAGAATCGTTGCACAATTGTTACACTCATCATGCCCAAATAAAAATTTCCAAATATACTTCTAAATCTTCTATTTATACGAGAAAATAATCCACTCTTGCGTTTCATAGAAGTACAAAAATGAGTCATGCAGGAAACACCACATACAGAAGAAATAGTCGCCCGAACAGCAACACAAGGAAACAGCAAATGTACATAACTATAAAAAACAACAAGAGACGCACAAAGACAAAACAAACACACAATAGGGGGAAGATGGAAGCACCGCCTTGGAACGGTCATACTCATACATATAAGGGGGGGGGGGGGGGCATTTGCCTTTGATGTTATATAATGAATATCTAACAGTTCGATGTATCTCCACAAAACAATTATAACTCAATGCTTAGATTTTATCTTTTCTTCATCACATATATACGAGCATACTACCTCAAGTTTTGAGAGAATAACTATATAGTAGGAGAGTAAAACGGTTTAAATCAATAGGAGTCGTCCAACTATGGACATAAACATCATCGAAACATTTCCAGATATAGTGTAACTGTTAAATTCAACGCTTTATAGACTTATCCCATTCGTTCACATTGCCTTGTCAATTAGACACAGGCAAACAGTTTAGAGCTAGATCAGAGAGCTCCGGTAGGTGCCTTCTGGGGTCTGCACTGTTTGCTGAACCCATCAATGTCAATAGCTTATTCCAATAAATATTTTGTTTGCTGTATCCGCTCACCATTACCAATGTATGGGTTATAAAGTCGGGTCATAAAGTCACAATACTTACGACAAACAAGGTTCAATAAACCATAGTTTCAGAATATATGAAATCTACAAATGATGCAAAATGTAAATGAAGCATTTTACAACGACATAACACGCGCCATTGAATGCATGAAAGTATTAGCTGTGATTTACACCCAATTTGCGGAGACATGGATCGTGAGCATATCATTATTTCCAGCTTTCGATCTGTTCTGTCAAAATATTGCGAAATAAATCATGTTTAACAACATACAGCATCCACGCAAAATGAGTTGTATCCCATGTTTTAAAGTCAAAAGTGATAGCAGCTTTAGGAGCTTTCTGCATTACTTTCTTCCTATATTAAACAATTGTCTGCTCTTACAAAACCCTATGTTTATCATTTATAGTCTCGCAATGGGCATACTCTGTTGTATTACCATAACTAAGAGGAAACTCAGGATTACGAAGCACTGGGTTGTTTATGAAATGCAATTTACTGTCTAAAGACAACATTTCAAGATACTTGTCTTTACAGAACCATTCGTTGTTTTCTATATATTTGTTTCACACTGTCTTGTTAACACATTTCCTCATACAGACGCCTTTTGACACCTCTGTCAAAGTGATTTTGAAACCAATGTGATAAATTGAGCATTTGCTCGATAGGACTAAATGGTCCATTTATCACACTGATTTCAAAACTACGCATTTCTTAATAGCCGACTGTACATTTACTCCCGTCATTGAGTCATTCGCCTATAATTCAGCACTGCTAACATATGGTGCAATCATACAGCCGCAATACCGGCTAGTGATCCTCATAAGTGCCCTTTTTAACCCCTGGGCAGACTAGACCACCGCACATCACGCGCTCCTTTCCAGTAGACTTTTTCAAAGATATTGGATCTGAAAAATAGCCTATGAGGTAGTGGGTTAATGGAAGCAATATTCAAGAGTTTCCGAATTTCTGTGCCGGTATTTGTCTTCCTTTTTTTTTTTTTTTTTTTTTTTTTTTTTTTTTTTTTGTTATACATGCACTTTACCACTGTATTTGCTGTCGCGGTTGTTGTAGATTAGTCGGAGAGGGGATACGTTTATTTACACTGTTTGTCTTTTAGGATGGGGATGGAATAAGGGTGAGGTTGGGCGCCCATAAACCGGTTTAAACCCCCGGTGACTTTTGTCACTGACCGTTCCAAGGCGGTACTTCCATCTTCCTCCTATTGAATGTTTGTTTTGTCTTTGTGCGTCTCTTGTTGTTTTTTCTACCCATGTACATTTGCTGTTTCCTTGTGTTGCTGTTCGGGCGAGTGTTTGTTCTGTATGTGGTATTTCCTGCATGACTCATTTTTGTACTTCCTAACGCTTATTCGGGTATTTGACATGTATATGCAAACAACGACATGACTCTAATTTGCAAATATCCTGGGTTCAAATCATACGCCGACTAACTCGGCGTCTCAGTAAGATCCAAACTGTTTAACTCTCGGTCAATGGTTTCCACAAAGTCAATACTGCACCTTGTCCAACTTTAAGTATGCGTTATTCTTTCAGTACCGGGCAAGGGTTAATGAAGAATAAATGATATCGACATTTCAAGCAGCACACAGGCTCCTTTGTTCATGTAAACGCCAGAATATCCTCTTGTTTTCAGAACATATGTCAATGATTTTCAGACAGATACAGGTGAACTTTGATATCTCAAACCTCACGGAAACATACAAAGAACTTCGAGATAACGGAAGTGTGATTCGTCCGATTTCTAATCAGAACAAATTCTCAACTTCACAGCTTAATGCAGGTTTTAAAAAATACTGAAACTGTAGGAACTTTCAGCATTACTTTCGACTTGAATTTAGATGTCCAACGTGTTTCTAGATATGCATAGTGACACATATGGAACAGTTCTGTTTTGTAAACTTTGCAAGAATCGAATTGTTACCTCGAGTTATCCCAAAATTCAAGTTATCAGAGTCGGGATATCGAAGTTCAACTGTGTATATATAGTTCGATATAGGAACATGAAAACAAAATAGACAACATGAGATCAATTGGCCCTCAATTAAACTACCACACTGCCCCTGAAGCCCTCATACCGCTAACCGTGACTTTAGACACATTTGCAAACAACTTTGGTCCATGCTTATAAAACTTTTTAGTATACCTTATTCAAATACGCTCCTTCTTTACTTATGTAAACTGTACCGGTCACTAAATTACGATAGTGCCCGCTGGAACATTATAGTGCCCTCTACGCTCGGTAAGTTCCGGTAGTTTCCGCGCACACGGAAACGCACATACCGGTAAATGAATTGTATAAATAGTATACCTTATCCCAGAGACATATAAATACATATACATATGGCTCTACCTATCCACATACGCTCCTTCTTTACTTATGTTAAACGTACCGATCCCTAAATTGCAACTGTGCCCACTGGGACACTATATATGGACCGCTGCGCTCGGTAATTTCCGGTGCTCGGTAATTTCCACGCATACGGAAACGCACGTTGATGTATTACGTCATTCTAAATTACATATTAATTAATACATAAATACTTGAATAGCATGATCTAATATTTGGATCACTAAGGGCCCTTTTCAAAGATTATCGTGTCGAAATACACGTCACATTCTTGTTACATGCATTCAGCCACAAAGAAAATAATGTTGATCCAGCGTCGTGGTGTTTTTACAGATGTCATGACGTCATCAAATGACGTCATTAGCGCAACGACATCATGCATGCATTAGTGCATTATCCTCCTTGATGTTAAGTACTGCCAAATGGTCTGTAAGTTCTCCATATCCAATCAGTTTGATGGATCTGTCTTTCAATTCTACATGCATTGAACATCGGTTTCAAAACTATAAATCTAACATCATCACTGCTATGACCACCGACTCCAGTGATGAGTTAGCTACCCGACCACGCTCTAGATTGAAAAGATAGATCTACTGGGTTTTGCACATTTCAATCCAAGAAATGTATTTAAACAATGCATTTTTCGAAAATAAATTCTGTGTAAAATAATGATTATTATTCAACTTGAATAAATTGATACTAAAATGTTTTTTTTTAACTTTAGTAAAGGAAATAGATCTAATTGTAATTTGATTTGAAGATTAATACGGCTGAAGGAAAAACTTATTAAACTGAGGTAATCACGGAGCGACATAGAACTGCTAAAATACTTACGTGAACAAAGGAATGCGGTATACTATAAGAAATAGTACAGCCCACTTCGGGCCTAATTGCATTATAGTTCTCAAGCTTTTGTTTGGTCAGATTTGAGTTCTCAAGCTTTTGATTGGTCAGATTTGAGCCAAAGGCTCAAATCTGACCAATCAAAAACTTGAAAACGAACTCAGACTCAACTAAAAGTTTTATAAGCATGGACCTTGGATCCAGATGAGATGTCGAGAAACTCGGCATCTCACATGCTTACAACATATGCATTTCAAGCTTCTGAGAAACAGGTGCACGAATGTCAAACAGTTTAGATCAAGATGAGACGCATGTGACCAAGATATGACCAAGATGCATAAGCCAAATGTCAGATCGCGCTTAATATGATAAAACTTTACAATTGTCAAAAAAATAAGCAAATATGGCCACTAACATAAAAGTACAAAAATGAGTCATGCAGGAAATACCACATACAGAACAAACACTCGCCCGAACAGCAACACAAGGAAACAGCAAATATACATGGGTAGAAAAAACAACAAGAGACGCACAAAGACAAAACAAACATACAATAGGAGGAAGATGGAAGTACCGCCTTGGAACGGTCAGTGACAAAAGTCACCGGGGGTTTAAACCGGTTTATGGGCGCCCAACCTCACCCTTATTCCATCCCCATCCTAAAAGACAAACAGTGTAAATAAACGTATCCCCTCTCCGACTAATCTACAACAACCGCGACAGCAAATACAGTGGTAAAGTGCATGTATAACAAAAAAACATTTAATTGAACATACTGTATCCACCTATCGCTAGTGTACTCAATGATTGAGCTGCAAACAGAGTAACTGTAGAAAAGTAATAAAGGGTACGACAAAAATGAAATAGTACAGATATCCGACGTTCTCCTTCCATTTCTGGATTTAAGAGGTCGCCTTCATAGAGTACTAAACCTTTCTTACATTAACTGTATTACAAACCGTATTCATGCTACTACATACTAGCTTTAGATTATGCTACAATTAGACGCTGTTTTTCATAGAGAATATGATTACATAGTGCGGAACAAGTGTTCACTAGGTACACTGTTATTGATGTTTACACATTCTTTGACATCCGCTTCAAGTTTCTAAAACTAAAGTTGTGTGACAGCAGTAGGAATCTTGATGAGATGGCAAGCTACTCGAGGCTTCATCTTTCAGATATTAATTGTTTGCAATGGCATCCTTATACGCACATTACAGCAATCTTTTAGCGGTTAAAGAAATAATAATACAGGTAGGAAAGTCATGCGAGTGCTCCAAGAGTTTTATTCATTGTGATTTTGCTTCCCTGCAGTTGCTCCGACTTCAGCAAAGTCATTAAGTACGTATTTGACGGATTTTCAAAGTTGTTTTTATGCTATGGTTTACATAGTATCCTGTGTTAACCGTCTCGACCGTTGGGAAGTCCAGCGGGATATCTTTATTTGCATTGTTTAAATGGGTGACATTGAGAATAAGTATGAGGTTAAGACGTCCGTGAACCGGTGTGGTGGTACTCTCTTTGTCACCCGTGTGCGTTTGTTGATATTTGAAATGTGAATGAGTGTGTCACTTATTGTCTTTCGATGTTTTGGCGGTGGTTGCGTTTTTTGTGTGACTTGTCCTGCTTGACTTTAGTTGATCCTGCATTAGGCAGCCACCTCCCTGAACCCAGACAAATCTAAATTCTTCTTTACTAAACTTCCGCTCTGAAGAAGTTTTACTGTAAATATTTATACGTTGATATAACATAAATATTACGTTGACATGACATAATTACTGTTACTGTAGCTATCTTTATCTTTGCATTTGAGCTAATGTGCATATTAAACATACTGGTTAAAATATTATTAACTTAGAGATTAATACTTACAGCCATTGAAATACGTCTAAAGTTGAGATGATGTTTACATTAATTAAACTATTTTAAAACTATTTTCTGGAAGCTCTATTCCCGAACTATTTTGTCTGATCTTTCAGCCAGCTTTTAAACGCCGTTGTTAAGCGTCGCAAATGGCTTGATTCATTTTTGTACTTTTGCTACAATAGGTGGATTAGTGATTACCGTTGCATACATTTTGGAGCAAGACTGTTCCAGACTGTTGGATACATCATTCACATTTTAGAGGAGCCATTGAAGGAAGGACAACTATGAAACTTAAAGCAAATTACATTGTTTTGGGAAACAAACTCATTTGGCGTCAAAATGCCTGTACATGGTTCGTTAGATACGTAACTGCTTGTGTGGTTAAGTATAATGTGTAAAACGTCCGTTTCTCATTACGTCTCATGATTTATAGTATTCTGCCTAAATTGTCACTCCGAAATCAAATTTGCATCCATCATCCCTGATAATCAGAATTCAAATTATTTTTTCACTCAATTATGTTAAAATCATCCATAAATATTTCATATCAGTTGTCATTCCTAATGTAATTGACTGCCTCATA
This sequence comes from Azorinus chamasolen, assembly GCA_963576725.1. Taxonomy (NCBI): domain Eukaryota; kingdom Metazoa; phylum Mollusca; class Bivalvia; order Cardiida; family Solecurtidae; genus Azorinus; species Azorinus chamasolen. The sequence continues at coordinate 15,451,231 of OY755246.1, read as the reverse complement.
AAGAGGCATTATGCTCATTATATATGTCAAGCACCAGACTCTTATATTATTTGAAGCAGGAATTGGCAGATAGTATAATTTAATGCCTATGCTTCAGGGACAAAGCAGGAAGAAAATCACTTTTAATGACCCAGCATGTTATACTGAAAATACTTTGTAAACTGCTGTACCGATTTAAATGAAATTTCGGCAACTATTGTTCTTACATTTTGTTATATAACTGTGTTTGTAACTCTGTGTAAAATGTATCCCTGATATTTGTTTATCACCACCCTTCAGAATTTTTAACCTTTATTATGCTAATCGGCGTCTAATCAGGATCCAATCTGTTTGATATTCGTCAAACTGTTTCTCAAACTCCTGTGCGAAACAGATCAGGGCAGACATACTCTTCGGTACGGTAAAGGTTAAGCCATGATTTACTGATTAGAAAGATAAGTGTCAAAAAGTGAATGGTTGTTGCAAAATAATTCAGAAATCATCTACTTTTGGAATTTTCTACATTACCTTGTCATTCATTAAGGTACCATGAGGTACCATGAGTCTTAACCTTTTACCACAAGAACAATTATGTAAGAAATAATGACATCATGAATACAAAAGTACAAAAATGAGTCATGCAGGAAACACCACATACAGAACAAACACTCGCCCGAACAGCAACACAAGGAAACAGCAAATGTACATAACTTATAAAAACATCAAGAGACGCACAAAGACAAAACAAACATACAATAGGGGGAAGATGGAAGTACCGCATTGGAACGGTCAGTGACAAAAGTCACTGGGGGGGGGGTTAAACCGGTTTATGGGCGCCCAACCTCACACTTATTCCATCCCCACCCTAAAAGACAAACAGTGTAAATAAACGTATCCCCTCTCCGACTAACTACAACAACCGCGACGGCAAATACAGTGGTGAAGTGCAGTATAACGAACACATTTAAGTGAACAAACTGTATCCACCTATCGCTAGTGTACTCAATGATTGAGTTGCAAACAGAGTAATTGTAGAAAAGTAATAAAACGAAATAGTACAGATATCCGACGTTCTCCTTCCATTTCTGGATTTAAGAGGTCGCCTTCATAGAGTACTAAACCCTTTTTGTCGGCGCACATGCAAAGAGGCCAGCGTGATTTCCAACCAAACATGCAGTATGTTGTAGTACTACAGGATCATATCCTTTTTAATGAATTTTTTAACATTTTGATGAACAAAGTGAGAAAATGCGTATGTAAGTTAGATTAATTTGTATGATCTCACTATAACACAAAAGTATTTTGTCATAACAGAAGCCGTGGAATAATATTTTAGGAGTACTGCTTAAGCCGGCGCTAGGGGGACGTGAGTGGTGTTGCATGTTTTAATTACTCATGAACAGACTCAATAAAACTGGGTCTGCAATTTACTCTTTCGCATGGCTACTTTTGCTTTCAAAGGATCACCCACTTTTTGCTCTAGGTCTACTCTTCTTTGCAAAAGTTTAAGAAGCGTATTTATTGAGTAAAGGGTTAATGACCTCTGAACTAGTAGAGCAAAGTACGACAAAGACACCTGCATAGAATACAACATGGATTTCAGTTTTGCATTCATGTATATAAGTAACATTATTCGAACACTAAAATATGTATCACAATCGAGTTTTAGACAGATGGAAGCTTAATGCAGGTTTTCGCTCATGTCGATAGCTCCTTTACGATTTTTCTGCATGACTTTCACCCTGCATTAAGCAGCCACCTGCCTAAAAGGGCATACATTCTTAATGTTCGAAGTTTTTACTGTATAGTGATGATAACACGCAATGATTGAACTCTATACAAAATACATACACGTTATTCCGTTTCAATTAATGGCTAAAATAAGTCACCATAATCTACACAATAAGATATAGTAAAACACCTTCAAACCGGGCACTGCATTTACTATCAATGCCAATATTTCAGACGGGAAATTCAAGCAGAAAGTCCTATAAGGCTTTTCATCGTGCATTAAACAGTCTCTTGCGTAAATACCTATAAAACCATTCTTTATTAAAACTTCACAGTAAAACCCCTCTAAACTAGATGATAAACTTAGTATCAAGTCCGAGTATCAACACACGCTTTTAATAAATATTGCCTGCAAGGCAGGTGTCCTCTCTAAATCGTAAAAAGATTTTTATTTAGATTTAAAAAACCCACGCCCGATTGGACATTCAAATAGTTCAGATTTCGAAGACGATTTCAAATTTATTTACGTTGATCAAAATAGTTTGCATAATTTTTCACAACTGTACAGTGTTTGTCTTCATTACAAGACAATCCTATCGCAATACTAACATTGATGGCCTCGAGATCACGTAAAGTGGGATCGCACTACGAAATATTTAAAATAAATGTATTTTCAAACAGACTAGTACATACCGATCACATCGCAGCTGTAGGAGCCATCTGATCAGGGTCTGCTCGGCTTGCTAGATCTGATTCTATAAGTTTTGAAATGGCCACAATGTTTATTCTCTTTAATTGATATTCTTGAGGACATGAATTTGTGTATTAATATTCACAGGGTACGGTTTTTTCTCTATTAGATATGTATATTCGCACTAATGTTTGGTTAGCCATTTACTCCATGGATATTCGCGTAAGAAATAAAGACAGCATGAATATTAATGTTGTAATGGAAGTAAAAACAAATAATATGTTTATCTTGACACAATTTGTAGAATTTCAGAAGTAATCAGAGCAGACCCTGATGAAATTGATTAGTTTGTTCCGAGTATATTCTATTTGCAAAGGCGTAAAGGTTATTCATTTTTACACGATTAACAAAATATCAAATGGTTTGTGTTAAACAATTCATTAAAAAGGGATATGATCCTGTAGTACTACAACATACTGCATGTTTGGTTGTGAACCATTTTACAGTTGGCAATCACGCTGGCCTCTTTGCATGTACGCCGACAAGAAAGGTTTAGTACTCTATGAAGGCGACCTCTTAAATCCAGAAATGGAAGGAGAACGTCGGATATCTGTACTATTTCATTTTTGTCGTACCCTTTATTACTTTTCTACAGTTACTCTGTTTGCAGCTCAATCATTGATTACACTAGCGATAGGTGGATACAGTTTGTTCAATTAAATGTTTTTTCGTTATACATGCACTTTACCATTGTATTTGTCGTCGCGGTTGTTGTAGATTAGTCGGAGAGGGGGTACGTTTATTTACACTGTTTGTCTTTTAGGGTGGGGATGGAATAAGAGTGAGGTTGGGCGCCCATACACCGGTTTAATCCCCCAGTGACTTTTGTCACTGACCGTTCCAAGGCGGTACTTCCATCTTCCTCCTATTGTATGTTTGTTTTGTCTTTGTGCGTCTCTTTTTTTTCTAGTTATGTACATTTGCTGTTTCCTTGTGTTGCTGTTCGGGCGAGTGTTTGTTCTGTATGTGGTTTTTCCTGCATGACTCATTTTTGTACTTTTAGTCGTTGTCAGATCACCCGGCTTTTATTACTTGGCGATTCCTCTAAATCCAAACTGCTCGAAACATGTAATATAACCTTAAATTGTTGCAAGCGGATCCATGTTTATACTTGCAAACAATTTAGATCAAGATGAGAGACCGAGTAACTAAACGTCTCATCAGGATCTAATCTGTCTGGCTGTCTAATTACATTCCTTAGACATTGCATTATGCAATATGCATTGAATTATGAAAATAGAAACACAAAGTTCATTCAAAAGGCAAGAGGTTAAACAGTCTCAGTATAACAAAGGGGAAAGTCTAACTTGAGAACTTGCAAAATGAGTGCACGTTTAGTTGTTATGAATGCCAGAGGTTATAGTGAATGTGTTTTGATTATTTATGACGTAACAAAGGTGTAAACGGTGGCATTATAACGACAAAGAGGAGCCAAAGTGAATCCAGATTAATCACGAATGTAGCATACTATTACCAGGCCTTATTTGGTAGTAATTGGTCAAATGTGTAACATTACTATATTAGCTATTGCACGGAATACAGAATAGCCTCTCTGTGGATCTCATACATAAGGGAGCAAACTTACTTCCATCTTCCTCCTATTGTATGTTTGTTTTGTCTTTGTGCGTCTCTTGTTGTTTTTTCTACTTATGTACTTTTGCTGTTTCCTTGTGTTGCTGTTCGGGCGAGTGTTTGTTCTGTATGTGGTGTTTCCTGCATGACTCATTTTTGTACTTTGGATATGGACCATTGAGCAAATAGACGGTAGAAACGTCACTATGGATCTAGCGCAAGAGGTACCAAACTTTGATCGGAAGAAAGAGCAAATAGACGGAAGAAGCCTCACTGTGGACCAGGCGCAAGAGTCACTATGACTCAGGTTCAAGAGACAGCAAACGTGGCCGATGCATCAATTAATGAGCCTCACTGTGGGTCTGGCGCAAGTGGACGCAAACGGATGCCACGGAGCAGGTGGACGGAAGAAGTATCGCTGTTCTGACACATGCAAACGTTGACTACGCAGGTAATAGGCGTTGATTGTTGATCTACCGCAAGGAAGGGTAAATGTGGATCGGGGACAACGGTGCAAAACACACGTAAGAAGCTTCACTGTGGTAGACCCAATACGAAGCAAACATGGACCACGCAGCAAATAGACAGAGAAGCCTCAATGTGGATCTAGCACAAGAGGGGCAAACGCTGAAATGCTCATTGTATGCAAAAACAGCCTCTGTATGGTGCAGATGGTAGCAGCATAGATGCTGTATCATGCAACTTCACGTACTGGGTAACCAATGAATGTTAGGAAAGACCATCTGACAACCTGACTAGCTTGAAAATTTGCCACCGTGAACAGCCTATCTTAGCATTTTATGCTACATTCCTAATAAGAGGATACCCGTTAAATCACAATAGACAGATAATAGAGGCATGCTACCGGTGTCACCTAGAGTGTGATACAACCAAAGGGCCGTCTGTATCAGATCGTGCAAGAATGGGCCATGCATTAAGAGACATGTTTAGCTACTCATATCAAAGTAAGTCAAAATAAGATTTACCAGCCTTCTTAGTACACATGTCATAATAAAACCGAGTCTGCAATTTCTTATTTTGCATTGCTGTTTTTAACAGCATGTGTTAAGTGATTGTGTGGCGGCCTTAAAAAGTTAGCCCGTATTTCATTCTCATCGTTATCTTTTCTTGTCCTTCGGTATCATCAGTTTCATTGTTAAAATTAAATACTGTTACATGTATAGAATTTGAACCGATTTCAATCATTTAGCGCCAGATTTATTTCTCCTTTCCTTTTAAATGGAGGTGGTCATTTCGCTGTGGCCCGGAAGTAGTGGTCAATTTGCATATCGAATGGTTAAAGCACCGGGTCACAGCAAAATGGCCGCATCCGTTCAAAAGGAAAGTTGGAGAAAGAAGGCTGGCGTCTCGTAGCAGACTGGAAATAGCCATCACCGTTTTAATTGCGTGAGTTTAAAGTTTTCGATAGTGTTTGAGCCAAATTCGCGTTTTTGCTGAAAAGTACAAAAATGAGTCATGCAGGAAATACCACATACAGAACAAACACTCGCCCGAACAGCAACACAAGGAAACAGCAAATGTACATGGGTAGAAAAAACAACAAGAGACGCACAAAGACAAAACAAACATTCAATAGGAGGAAGATGGAAGTACCGCCTTGGAACGGTCAGTGACAAAAGTCACCGGGGGTTTAAACCGGTTTATGGGCGCCCAACCTCACCCTTATTCCATCCCCATCCTAAAAGACAAACAGTGTAAATAAACGTATCCCCTCTCCGACTAATCTACAACAACCGCGACAGCAAATACAGTGGTAAAGTGCATGTATAACAAAAAAACATTTAATTGAACATACTGTATCCACCTATCGCTAGTGTACTCAATGATTGAGCTGCAAACAGAGTAACTGTAGAAAAGTAATAAAGGGTACGACAAAAATGAAATAGTACAGATATCCGACGATTACAGTTCCTCCTATATACGTATATGCACCCTCGCCAGAGTCACATCGTAGCGTTTTTTCAGGTTCATGGTCTTGCAGCGACAAGAGTGAGCATTATTTAAGAACGGCATTAATTATGCCGATAGGTATACGGAATTTAGAACCGATCAAGACATAGATATTTGAAATCGGTGTTGAATTGACTTTGCTGTAAGACTTTGAAAAACATGACTCTTGTATTTTCCGCTGCTGACCTTACCTAGTTAGGTACCTTTCAATACACATATAGACCCGATAGGAAAAACATCGGGTCGTGTTTTGTTGTTTTTCGGAAAGGTGCAAGTAGATAATTTTAGGTTAGGTTTGCATACTTCGATCATAAATTGGGGGGGGGGGTGTCACATGGGTGAGTCCCAGCATGCGTCAGGCACAAGAATATTTCAGAAGAAAAGTGCAGCATGACAAACAGTGCAAATTCCAGTGTGAGGATTCCTGTTTCACCAGGGTCTACTCTGTTTGCGGAGGGCATTATTGACTCATTTCCCACGCCGAAAGAGTTACGCTTCATAGAAATACTACGCATGTACACTGAAATATCTCAACATATCATGACTGTGAGAGGACGATAACAATAAACGGCTTGGCCAGATGAAATTATCAGTGACTAACAGTCAAAGAATACATACAACTTATATGAATCCAAGAAGTTTAAGAAGGGTTATTCAGGTCTGACATATTGTATTTTGAACAAAAGGTTCGTATCAAATCATGAATTCTGTGTAACTCTTCAACTGAAGCAGATCATTGAAGAGCTGAACAGTGGATAGGACAGACATAAATTGAGTCAACTGTTCTGTAGTGTCACATGCGTCAGTAAGAGTAGCCCGCAGTGACCTCATGCTGCGACAACTTAGTTTCACACTTTTTACAAATTTGGTCCGTATGCTGTTTGTGAACGTTTTGGTTGCTTTTGTAATTTATTTCTTGTATGTAAAGAACTAGTTCCGCATATGCCTGTTGCAGTTGGATTTCTAAATCATCAATCTTTCCTAAAATGTCATATACATCCCGTGAGGCTGCTTGGCGGTATTCTCGACTCGCTCTCCGCGCCGATGCTAACTGCAACGGCAGTATTTCATAAAGGTCCGTGATCTTTTGCTGGAACTTCTCTATTGCCCTGTCAACGGTTTCAAATATGCACATCCCTACATGGTGAGTTTCGAAAGCGCACGTATGACAAATAGCAACTTCGCATGTCATTCTGAAAAAAATCAACCAGATTTTTTCTTTTGTGCTTATTACATTTCGCTTTGCGATTATTTTGTCGGGCACTATCCAAATTATCAACCACGCCAAAAACTTCTTCAAGAAAGTTACTGTCAGGAAATGACTGAGCTAAATCTTCGGGCGATAATTCTGGATTTTGGATGAAGTTTAGTTGTCTGTCCACCGGACACTTCAACTGGTGCCTAGATATACCATTTTCACTAATATAAGTTTCCAAGCATAAACTCATTGTAGGCTCCTTGTAAATGTCCAAGCATATCGAACAAATTAAACGTTCTCTTATATTCCTAACATCTTGCCCGGCCGTTGTTTTAAACGTTTTCTCATATCCAATATATCAACGAAATATACAGTTGAATATAAATTCCAACTGCATAATTATTATCGTTTAAATTGTTTAACATGGCCAGTTATCCCACCCTGTCCTGAAACACACATATTTAATTTCTGTTTTATATTTGATGCATGATCAGTCATACATTTCAGGCCTCGCAGTGCATAAGCTAAACATGATTAAACACGTTAACACGTCTATTAAGGAAGTTCATTGGGAGTTTCCAAGTGGGAAAAAAGTTTTATAAGGAGCGCAACTACAATTTATGACTGTTGAACGTAATCGGTGATTACTAAGTCTGTGATCACGATTAAATAAAATGTTTTGATCAAGATGATACCCCAAGTATTTGAGTGTCTATCAGGATCTACAATGTTTGACTGTCTGATTATATCTGTAATCGTTTACTCTATAAATACGACTTTCTACGTCTTTGTATACAGAGTAGACCAAGATCAGAGGCTCCCGTAGGAGCAGTCTGACCAGGGTCTTCTCTGTTTGCTTATGATATGATAAAGAGATGATTCTTTTGTTTCTGTCATGGTAAAAACTTCCTGTATCCTTATGTTATTATAGCAATTAATCTTATTAATATTCATGGTGGCATTATTTCTTACAGGAATATTCATGGAGTAAAGGATTGACGGGAAATGGAAGAATTGAAAGAATTTCTATCAACCCAAATTCGTTCAGCTGTATTGGTAAAATAGGCAAGCCAATCCAAGTCAATGTTTTGCGTTGTATGTTTAGACCTAGGCAATAGATATGTTGAACGTATTTGAATACAGAGCTTAATTTTTGGCCTGGGTTGGCTTGCCAAGACGAAGGCCATAGTAGTCATGCCAATATTTCAACCCCTATCGACGCATTTCCGAAGAAAACCGAGGAAAAGTGCAATTTACCGCTTGCAATATATGCCAATACGCTAAAGCGAATATATCGGTGAAATTCCAAATTGTGCTTCAACATTGAAAGTTTGTTAACATATACCAATAGAACTTGGTAATAATGCGATTTTAAGAGTGAAAATGAGTGGGAGTTTGGCATATAAATGAATTATTTCATACCTACAGATTTCTACGCACAGTATTGTGCACAAATATAAAACCTGTTAATATGCTAATCTACTGAAATTATTCAGATTAATGGTAACTGAAAACAAATACTGAGACTGGAGCAAATATATTCCACGATCACTGCTGTTTATTTTGTGACCAGGGCAATTGAATGTTCATTGGAATCTTCAATGACACCTTTATATACAGATGTATAGAAGCTATATTGCAATCAGTCTTTAATAATTTAATACTGCTACTTCATATCTGTCTCAGATTAGCTGAGGTATTGAGATAGCTTTGCTCAGACTGATATAGCCTGTGGTTACATGTATTGGCACCCGATAGTTGCTCTTATTTATCACAATGGTTTCAATAAAAAGTTTTACAGAGGCGCAAAAAGGCGTCAGTAGAAGAGAATTAGTGAATTAAACAAAGGGAATACCAAACAAGTGTCCATATGTTAGAACGTCCGTCTGTCTGATTTTACTTTGTCCATGCGGTTTCTCCAAGACCTTTGGTCAGCTTTTCATAGAAACTTCATAGGATTGATCAGCACCATGCCTAGTTGTGCATGTCTTCTTTCTGTTCCAGTTTGATGATTTTATGGGACTTTGATTTTTTTACATGTACAATTTTGTCCGCTCTGTTTCTGGAAAACGTTTGGTCAGATGTGTATGAATCTTCATGATATTGATAAGCACCATACCTCGTTGTGCATATCTTTTTCCTGTACCGGTTCGATGTGTTTTTGGACTTTGAATGTTTTACATGCACTATTTTGTCTGCGGTGTCTCCAAAACCTTTAGTAGGATTTTCCTGAAACTTCATAGGATTGATCAGCGCCATGGCTAGTTATTTTATATATTATTCCTGTTCCGGTTCAATGATTTTCTGCAGAGTTATGGAACTTCGTATTGTTTACATGGAAAATCAAACTCCCAAAACATCTTAAACATATGAGCAACCCTTCTGATACCCAGGCCTACAGCGCCTGCAGCGCTTTGATTTATTATCGTCAAGATAAGAAAGCAGACGACTAACATAATAGTTACATTTATATTATTAGTATGAATTTGCTTCAGTTCGCTAAACACGAATATAACATTTAAACAACACATAGGTCTAGATATATTGTGACAGGATAGTCTGACGACGCAAGATCTAGATTGAAATCAGTTAGATACCAACCAAGGGCATCTTGAAATCAGTTTAACCTCAACCCTGTTAGCCATAGTTTGAAATACTGACGGTAAAATGAAACAATACAAGATTTTGAAATCAGTTAATCTTTATCGAAACACAATACCTTATGGGCCCGTCACACCATGACGTTCTGGTCAGCGTTCTCTGGCGTTTGAGGAAACGTTGGTAGTCGCCCATGGTCGCTGGGATTGCGCCAGAAGAGCGTTGTGTGAACGCGTGTGAACGCTAGTGAACGTCGGTGATCGCCGGCAATCGGCGGAGAACGCTGGTAGGGAAAAAAATTTGAACATGCACAAAAGTTCTCACTGAGACCAGCGTTCTTCAACGTTTGATTTTAAACGCTGAAGAACGTTTAAGAACGTTAATGGAGCGTTTTACTAACGTTCGATGAGCGTTGCACGCGTTCGGATATCGTTAGTCAGTCGTTACTCTAGCGTTACTTGGTTGTTACTAATCCTTTGCTTTGCAGTGAACGACTCAATGGCGACCTGTCAACGACCGCTGAACGGTCCCCTAGCGCACGCAGCGTGTGACTAAAGTCAAACGAACGTCCAAACGCTATTCTGTCGTTATTCACACGTTAGTCACACGCTCAAAACGCTCGTTTAACGTTCACAAATCGTTCGTTGTGCGCCAGTGGCACGTCAGCACACGCTAATGGTTTTCAGAGGTATCTTACTTGGTCGCTGTTACACGCATCTCGCGCGTAAGACACACGCTAGTCATGCGCTAGGTACACGTTTATCACACGCCAGATGTGTCATCCTCATTCTAGAACGCTCAACAATTGAACGATTGAATCGTTCAGAGAACGTTGACCAGAACGTCATGGTGTGACGGCCCCTTTACACAAAGGATAATCTGAAACAGGAGCAGTATGGGCTCTATACTCTGACCGCTAATTATAGTCACGACGGGGTGCGACATGTACAAAATGAGTTGGTTAATGGCATTGCCACACTAAGTTCAGGTACGCCGCTGAATGATGAAATAGTAAAATAAACTAGAGCAATATAGAGATTTAATGTAATAGATTGTGCAATGTACAAAATTTAGCTACATGTATAATACCAGTTCACATGGTTATTGATTTAACCCTTTCCGTGTTCAATATTCATGTTAGAAATAATGACATCATAAATATTTATTAGCTAGAATCTTATAAAATAAATTACATGAAAACACGATTTTTATCCTGGCAGAAACTATATAATGCCAAAAACAAACACAACATGCCCTAATCAGACGGCTCCTATATGGGTATCCGTTATTTGAAATTGTATACAAAGGGTAATTATCGATAATTGTAATGAGAAGCCCCGAAAAGGGAATGGGTCCACAAAATGTACAAAATGTATTTTGTGAGAGATACAGTACAGGAAAAGACAAGGAAGAAATCGTGGCAGTAATCAGTTTCTACACTTTTTTGATTGATTAACTCTTAGCCTGCTAAACGCGACCTAACTGACATTTGCAAACAGCTTGGATCAAGATGGGACGTCTCTTCAGGGTCCAAGCTGTTTGACACTCTGTCAAAAGTGTCACAAAAGCTTGAACAAATCAGTAGTAAGTGACAAAGACAACAGATCGGAGCTTAAGCAGACCTCATGTTCATAGCAGGCTAAAGCACAAACCGAATAAATACTAACACATCTACGAATACCGTTAGGGTCTTCGATATGAAACACATGAAAATACTCACTTCTTTAGCGGTATGATATAATTAATTTCAGGATATAAACGCATGATTTATATAATTTCAGTCATTTTAAAACACCTTTCAAGTACAGGATATCACTTTAAGCTATTAAATACATGTATGCACATTTTTCAAAGCTATACACACATTTTGGTCTTAGGAGTTATTTACGAGAAACACACAAACCAGAATAACACATCAACGTAAATAATGAAGGTCAGATTTCAGATACGTTTATTGTCCGGGGTAAGTAATTTTATAATTTTGATTGTCCTTGGTCGCATAACATGATACTTAGTGAAGTATTTATATAAATTAAATGTAATTGATCTTGCGTCGTAATTGCAACGCACAAAAGACTTATAAATCTATACACTTTATTTCAAATATTTTAACTAGGTTTCAAAAGATATTTTATCAAAAGAATAATTCACCGACACATTCGTACTGGGCACGGGTATATATTTCATTATAACAACCTAACTACTAGATTACGAAATCGGTATATCTAATCATCAGATTTCATAATGAAACGTTAGTCCGCTACGAGCAAATCGGTAGCGTTTCGACCCGGAAGAGACGCGGAGTAGTTTTCGATTTCATCTGAATCCAGATGTATAAACTGGAATAACTCAACTATTACCAATTAACGGAAGTGACCAACAACGTACGAGTTAACAGTGCGGGACACGAGTCATTAGTGTCCTTTGCAAACAATTTAAACCCAGGTGAGAGGGCTCCTAGAGGAGCACTCTTATCAGGGTATGCACTGTTTGTCCTGTGTGTCTGCACTGTTTGTCATATTACACCTTTCTTTAGAAAAAACCCTAAATATTCACCACAAGCTTAACCTGATTGAATTTTGGAACAGTCCATTTAAAAAATCAGTTTTATAAGGGTTAAGCGTAAACCTATTGTCTTGACAAGGAATGATGCTATGAAAGATGAAATGACAGCATAATAAAAAAAATGTCCCTACCCACTTTGGCGAATCTTTGTTTACATTCACAGACAGTTTGGAACCAGGTGAGAAGCCGCGTATCACTGTGTCTCACCATAACCAAAGCTGACTGTAATGTTTATTTCAAACAAAAAGGAATAATGTTCAACACTGACTAACATTCAATACTGAAATTTAAAGCAGATGAGACGTTCCTTTCAGTAGAGGGCAATACGAAACAGCGCAATATTAGAATATTGTATTCGTTATGTGGTATTTATCTTTAGTACAGTACGACCTGTCCTAAGCGGCCGTTCATTTATTGAACATTGGAGTTTTAAAAGCAGGTGGTTGCTTAATGCAGGTCAAAATAATACAGAAAGCAAAAACTTTCTATGAGCTTTTTGCATTCCTTTAAGCTTCCGCGTACCTTACTGACCCATAATTAGATCTCGTTTTGATGACAGGTTAGGACAGTTTCTAATAAGGTTTATTGTGTTTTTGTATGTAAATAATTATGTAACAAAACAGCTACATTACTTTTCGAACAACCATTGTATACATAATACCAGGATAAACATGCTTACTTGGCTGATTTTACAATGATTTCGTAGACGTCCGTCCAAATACAAAGTCATTCTACGAAATGCTATTGAACTTCAGTAAACTAATTTCACGCTTTAGTAAGTGTTGTCAGCAAAACTAGTGTCTGATCTAAATCGTAAGAAGGTTTTTATTTAGATTAAGGAATACATGGCAGGACATTCAAACACTTTAGATTCTGAAGAAAATTTCCAATTATAGATCCCCGTTGATCGAAACTGTCATACTTTTTCATAAAATATCACTTACGTGCACAGGGTTCGTCTTGATTACAAGAAAATCTCAATGCAATAGCAACATTGGTGCCGGAATCCCGCTGACACAACACCCGCATGTACAACAGCAAGGGGGTTCCCTATAAATCCGTAAAAAATATGGATTTATTTTATTGTTCGTTTATTTATTTATTTTCTACATTTGTGGAGCATTATGTTTGGAAAGAGGGTTTAAAAATGCCCCATAGTCATAAGAGAGTGGCAGGATCAACATGCTGTGGCTAATGCATCAGTTATGATAATTGATGATTATTAGCTACGCTTCCTAAACTGTCTTAGTAATATATGTTGAAGAAATACGTTTTCAGAGATATTTTGAAACATGCCAGTGAACTTGCATCCTTAATGCCTGATGGTAGAGCATTCCAGAGTTTCGGAGCTGCTTGCATGAAACTTCTCTCACCGTATTTTACCTTACGACGCTTTGGTACAACCAACGACAAGGAACTAAATCTGATTCTATTAGTTCTTGAAGTGGCCAAAATATTAATTCTGTTCAATCAATATTCATGACGTCATACATTTGTGTATAAATATTCACAAGTTAAGGGTTATTTTTCAAATAGATGTCTAAACTCGCACACATGTTTGGTTAACAGTTTACTCTATGCATATTCGTGTAAGAAATAAAGACACCATGAATATTAATTATGTCTCTCCCCCCCCCCCCGTATTTATATGGGGAGAGACATATTGTTTTCGTGAGATTTGTCTGTCTGTCTGTCAGTCTGTCCGTCACACTTTTTGTCCGGACGCTAACTTCAATATGCCTGATGCCAGTTGATTGAAACTTCATATATGGAAAGATCATAATTAGAGGAAGTGTCATGCACAAGGTCCATAACTCTGGCTTCACTAATATAGGATTTATTGCCCCATGTAAAAATTCTTTTTTGTCTGAACGATAACTCCTATATGGTTCATGCCATTAGATTGAAACTTCATATATGGAGAGACTCAGAGTAAAACCCATCCCTCCGATTATATTTTGAAAAGAAAAGGAAGCACGTCTGCTTTGAAATCTTTTTCTACACGTATTTGTCCAGCCATACTAAAGGTTACACTGCTGAATTTTCAAATGGACTATTCTAAAATTCAAACAGGTTAAGTCTACGGTGAGTACCTATGGAGTTTTCTAAAGAAATGCGTAACATGACAAACAGTGCAGACCCACAGGAGAGGGCTCCTCTATGAGCCATCTCATCCGAGTCTACACTGTTTGCAAAAGACGTTAGTGAATCGTGTCCCGTACTGTAAGGGTTAAACAAACAAACAAGCAAGTCCAAGTCCACATGTTGTTGCATTTTGGGTGTAGGCTTGGGCCGAAAAGCTATTGATTATAGATACAATTCTAGTGTCGTCTAGATAAGAAGGTAAGTGTTGAATACTGTACGGTGCAATATATCACTTGTCGCCACCTGAACTTACTGATAAGTAAATCCTGTCAATTCCACCCAATTTAGATGATATTCTTTATAAAGAAGATAAAATGGCGAGGTTAAATATTACCAATTACCAATTTCACCAGTGTACATGTATCCTTCGTCATATTGTCACATTGTATACTCTCATGTTTTAGCAGACATATTTAACCTTTAACCACAAGGCATTTTCGGGTTTTTTTAAAAGTGTTTGTGAAAATTAATTACCACGTGCTGTCTACTTAATCTGACTCTTATCCATTTTATCATTGTTTCCAATTAGAGGGTCAGATTCAAATGACGTGTCTGGTAAGACATAAAACTATATCATTTGTCGCATATTGCCGAATGCAGGATTCTGACATTTACGTATAAAGTCATGCACAATGAATCTCCCAAGTACACTGTCGACATGCTTGACGTGTACAGGCTGCGCAGAGAGTTAAGGTCAGCGAATAGATCGCTGGTTGTGCCAAAATGTCGTAAGGTAAACTACGGTGAGAGAAGTTTCATGCATGCAGCTCCAACACTTTGGAATGCTCTAAATAATAATACAATTGACGACAAGGCTATTGCGATACATATAATTTATATTTGTTATATTGAATGAGTCTAAGTTAAGGTGGTTATCAGCCATAAACATATGGTGACTAAATAGTTCTTATATACTTGGTAAACAGTTTAGTCAAGTTGACTCAGCGTATACTCATGCTCGACAACGATTTTGTTTTATATAGAAACGAATAAACCAGGCCTTTAAGATTGAAATTAAATCATTTTTGGACCAAACAAGTTTCATCTACAAGCAACAAACTGTCATTATGCTTTATGTTCGTTTTGTAGTGGCATTTCCCCACCAATTTCTTTTCTAAAGCATGATTGATATAACAAACATTTTGTATCCTGATAGGGCGCCGAGTTATTCGGGGTCTCATCTGGATAAAAACTGCTCTCACAGATTGGCCCATTAGAGAAAACATTGTGTTGCATTCCGTCCACACGGCGATGAAAGAATTCATTTAGTTACAATAGCGTAAAAAATAGACATAATCGAAAGGTTCAACCATTTCCGTCATGAATATTCATGTAATAAATAATGACATCATGAATAATGAATAAATTGTTACTGTAGCACATGAGCAGATGATTATTTCGTCATGGCAGAAAGTGTAGAACCAGAGCTATATTATTACAAAAACAATCAGAGCAGACCCTAACCAGACGGTTCCTACAATAGCCGTTTGACCTGGATCTACTCTGTTGGCTAAGGCATGGCATGGCGTATTTATTGAGTAGAGGGTATAGATCAAGAACAGATATCGTGATCAAATTGTGCAATGTTTATTTGAATAATACAATACATGTACATATAGATAGTAAACATCGTCAAACAATGTAGACCCTGGTCACCCTCTGTTTTAAACAACTACATCTACACATGTTACAAAGCTATAAACATGTATTTCGAAGGAGCGGTCCATCTTTGAAAACGACGCTCAAGGTTAACCCTTCTCTTGCTGAATTTTAAAATACATTTCTCCTACTTTACCCATGCCCTGTTGTATAATTACATATATCTTCACTGTGTACAAGTATTTCGCTGTGCAATCACTGCTGTGGAGTGCACTGGTTGCACAATCAACTTGTAAATAGTGCAGACCCAGACGAGACAGCTCCTGCAGGAGCTGTCTCATCTGGGTCTTCACTATTTACAGGTAGGTATATTGACTTGAATAGCAAGCGAAGGGTTAAACATTGAAGGTCAATTATCAGACACGTCTATATAGCATTTCGATAGTCCTCGGTCGCATAATATTGAACTACGAGGGGTGTTTATGTAATATAACAAACCTTGCTATGTAGTTATTACATTGCACTCGAGGACCGATAAGT
Organism: Azorinus chamasolen; assembly: GCA_963576725.1. Classification (NCBI taxonomy): domain Eukaryota; kingdom Metazoa; phylum Mollusca; class Bivalvia; order Cardiida; family Solecurtidae; genus Azorinus; species Azorinus chamasolen. The sequence continues at coordinate 15,434,582 of OY755246.1, read as the reverse complement.
TAAATCTACAGTGCAGTCGAGGATCGACAAATTAAACATACAGCGCAGTCGATACAATTATTTTCACTCAAATAATAATTGGACAAGTTAACCTTTTCCCTTATGTTAGCGCAATTTGAATCATTTACAAACAGAGTAGACCCACATCAGACGGCGCCTATAGGAGCCGTCTGATGAGGGTCTGCTCTGTTTGTTTATGGTGTAATATTATATTGTTATTATTCAGCTTCTGCCGGAGCCAAAATGGCCTGTGTTTATATGCCATTATAAAATATAATCTTATTGAAATTCATAAAGTCATTAATTTCCACTTGAATATTCATCATTGGAAGGATTAAACTTTTGTCTTACTACACAAATGATCTCTGCTTAATCTCCGATCTGTTATAAGTTTCACTAGCTTGTGATTCGTTCAAGTATTTGAGAATATATTGACCGAGCGTCAAACAGATTGGATTCTGATTAGACGCTGAGCTACCCTGTGCATCTCATATGGACACACTATGTTTGAAAATGCCATTTAGATCGCGCTTAGCACGCCAAGGGTTAAACGAGGTTAAGGAAATATTCAAATAATGTGGTCATCTACACCTTTTAATTTCACTGTTGAATTGATAAATAAATATATTTTCAAAGGTGTAGGAATGGCAGCGCTAAAACGCCTGTCCTATTCAACTTCTCTGAACCTTATCCTGCTAAGCGCTCCCTGACACATATTTGTAACCAACTTAACTCAGATGAGACACGGAGTAACTCCACGTCTCATTTGCATAGAATCTGGTTGAGTTTCGTAAACGCTTGATCGAGTCGGAAGAAGTTAAAATTTTACAAGGTCTTAACTAGAGCAGACATTATTTTTAAAGTGGATAAAGGTTAAATATAGGCAATACCAAGTGCCGTTTAGAGTCCGCATTGTACCGTTTTACATATATTTTTTCTAAGGTTGCTTATTCTATACCCTTACCATTTGAACGCTGAATATTCAGACTGGAATAGTCACCTAATGTTTATTGGTACCTTATACCTTATAGTATAAAAAGGTAACATTTGCGGGTGAATTTGAATAACAAACACTGCAGCCTCTGATCTGGGTCTACAACGTCTGTAGAAGACAATGCACTCGTTTCCCGTATTCAAAGGACCAATGTCTAGTGCCACGTTTGCTGCTCCTTTGTATCTAGACAATTGCTGATAATGGGCCATATTAAGGATAAAACGTATTCACCTCTTTTCAATCTTAGACATAACAGTTCACATGTTTCTGCATGTTTTAATACAGTCCAAAATAAATGTTATTGTCTTCCATTTTCAGGTAAATTGGCACTCTAACTTGAATATAACTGTAATATATAGTTGTGTTGTGCAGATTGGACAACGCACTGGAAAGCTGACAGTGCAACTGACCTGGGTATACTCTTGGCCATTGAGCTTCTGTAAAACTTCTGTACAAGCTATTGGTGACACACCGATATGTATTACCAAGTTTTTCAGTGTTATAGTATGAATTGTAAATGATTAGTATAACGTCATTTTACAGTATTGCTAAATCTATGTTAATAATCAATTGCATGTATAAAATGTAGGTAATAATACAGACGATATAAGTATTCGTTGTCATGAATCCAACGTACGATTTTGTTGATTGTAACTTTATAAAACGCTTACCACTTACTAATTAGTTTTTGATAGCACTGCCAACTGGTTAAGACTAGTATATTTTTATTGTCAGGATCCCATTATAAATACGTTGATAAAGATATATTTAAGTTATATTTTTTATATAAAATGGCATTCACGAGCACTTATAGTTACCTGATAGATACCCCAGAACAAACAGGAAAACCTAGAACACAATACCATTATTGATTTTAAATTAATTTCATGGAAGTATATCCCAAATACAAATTCGTTCTACGAAAAGATAGTGATCTCCCTGTATAATCAATAAATCACTGCACGCTTAAGTATTTGTCTTCTACACAGATTGTGTCTGCCTTTATAATTTAATATAGATTTAAGGACCTGGAATAAATCATGGTATAGCATATGCATGTAACAAGAGATTTTGTAGTCCTAAATATATTCTGAAAGTTTGCGATCAATCGAAAGCAAAAATATCAATTCCAAAAGAGAAAATTGCAGGCTCGATTTTATTGAGTCTGTTCATGAGTAGTAGTTAAAAGTGCCACACTACTATCGCTCCTAGCACCGGCCTAAGCAGTATTCAATTTTCAAAAATTATACCATCAACACTAATGAAGTCAAGAAGAAACTTGATGGACTTATCCTCGTCGTCATAGACTTGCATGTATCTGGATCAATACTGTTTGCGAAATATATAGCAAATTCCCCCAATCACTCTAAAACATTGAATATAACAATGTCTAAACAGTTTGCTTATTATTTGCATTTACTAATATTCTGAAAGAGGGTGATCCTTCCAAAGCAAAAGTAGAAATACCAAAAGAGAAAATTGCAGACCCGGTTTTATTGAGTCTGTTCATGAGTAGTAATAAAAAGTGCAACACTACTCACGCTCCCTAGCACCGACTTAAACAGTTTTCAATTTTCAAACAAAAACATTACCATCAAAACTAATGATTCCGAAGGACCAGAAAATATAACTACACTGAGAATGAAGTACGGGGCGATTTTTAGGTCCGCCATACAAGCACTTAACACCGGTTGTTGTGAAGTACATGTATTAGTTTCGATGTTATTAGTTATGAAATTGACTACCGCTTATTATACCCCAACAACGAAGTTTGAGGCGATATACTGGAATAAGGTTGTATGTCCGTCCGTTTGTCTGTCTATCCGTCCGTCAGTTGACACAGTTTGGTCCAGCCTTCTTCTTTTACAAGTTTCGCTTCAATTTTGTTGAAAGTTTATGTATAGCTTTATTATCATATAAACTCTGCACCGCATATTCCATTGGGATCATTATTTTTGGGGGTTATATCCTCCTTTTAGTCCCCTACTGGCGTTTTCCGGTTGTCTGGACTTTTAATGGAAGTGATTGGAGATATGTACTCTAAAATTAAGACAAAGCTAAATCTAGATGAGTTAGAGCTAATGTTTCAATCTCAGCCCCATTGAATGCATTTACAAGAAGTATGACCCTTGAACTTTAAATGTATCGTCAAAGTTTGAATTTTCCGAACTTGCTTTAAGAAGTGGTTGGAGATATCAACTTCTAATTTTGACAGAAAGCTTACTCTAGATGAGTTACAGCTTAAGTTGGGATATCGGTCTGGTTGAATAATTTTAGTCAGAGTTATGGTCCTGAACTTGACGTTGTCGTGAAAAGGTACCTAGTTGACACTTCACGAAATAAACAAAACTACTTGACCTTATTAGATGACATTGTCTTGCAACAGCCATAACACTTATATGATTTTTAAGAGAGTTATCCCCCTTTTGGACTTATTGGTTAAAAGTTTTTTTGTTTTTTTTGTTGTTGTTTTTTTACAAAAAAGAAACACAAACAATACAAGGCGGAGTGTCATAAAAGATAAAATGTTTATGATTGATTTTTGATTGAATAGTACGTGTTCGAAGTGATATATTTGATTCAATAAGTATGATATACAGATTCGTGTATGAATGTGCAGCACATAAGTGATTTTCATTAAATTGTGACAGAGTTCAACCGGTTAGGACACTATGGAATTGTATAAATTCTCCTATAACTTGTATGTTACTGGTGTCCCCTGACGTTACACATGACGTCAACGTTTACGAGAGCGAATACGGACATTATCATTATTATGCCACAATATGCGACAATACGAATCAACCCTTTCCCTCATATAAAATCTTCTTCGCGCATTTGCAAACAGAGTAGACCAAGATCAGACGGTCCCTATGGGATACGTCTGATCAGGGTCTACTCTGTTTGCTGGTGAATATATAACAGTTTTGACTACAGTTGTTTCTACCAATATAAAAAGTACAATATGCCATTTTAAAAATTCAGCTGATAATTTTTCAACATTTCTTACATAAATATTGAACAGGGAAAGAGTTAAGATACAAGTAAAATAATCAACAAAAATACTGATGAAAATTAAATTCCGTTTACAGTAAAAAAAACACTAAACCAGGGTTTTAGGAGAGAAGAAAAGCAGATCTTTTAAAGCCGGTGGTTGCTTAATGCAGAATGAAAGTCATGAAGAAAGGTGTTTTAAGCATAAGTATCTTCTCCATGCTGTCGAAAACTGCTTGTCTATTATTTACGCATTCTGTATTCCTGTTTTCTGTTTATTTCATATTCTGTTTTGTCTAACCCTTTCCTTCGCTGCGTTCGTTTTTTTGATCGCTTCATAAGTTTCTTTATAATTCCTTGGTATAGATAGTATTTTCTGACATTTCTGGCGAGATTTTGATTTAATATCTTTCATGTGTTGCTTGCATGTGTTTGTATATGAGTTTATGTTATCGTTTACTTTGTCACCCGATCTCTTCATAATTAAAACCTATTAAAAAAAGAACAAAAACTAAAGTCAATATTTAACCCGTTCTGCGACATCAAACATTTGAAAGGGACGTTTAATGTGGACTATTTAATTTATTTATAACATACACTATAATAAGATAACTGTTATAAGTTATATATCAGATTAATCAACAGAAAAAAGGTAGTTTATACAATGAATTATTATTTAATTAATTAACGCATTTCAAAATAAAACAACTTTTAATTTGTCTTTATTGTAAAATTAAACGTCATTTTATAACTGGGGACATTTCATGGGGACTATTTAATTTATTGGTAACATACAATATATTAAGATAACTATCATAAGTTATATATAAGATTAATCAACATAAAAATAGGTATTTTATACAATGAATTATTATTTAATTAATTCACGCATTTCAAAATAAAACAACTTTAATTTGTCTTTATTGTACAATTAAACGTCATTTTATAACTGGGGACATTTAATGGGACAAAAACAATGTATTGTTTAAACGCGTATAACAATGGTACACAGAAAATATTTTAGAATAAAAAAAGGTATTTTGCAAAGAAATTTTCAAAGACTAGCGAACAGGTTTAGGTTAACAGATACATCGATGAAAGTTGCACTTGCTGTTTTCACTGACTCCGGGATATTTTTCCGTGTTTTGGTTTTTCACTAGGTCACATTTTGTTAATCCTGAATTCTGTAAACACTTTTAACCATAACGTCTGGAAATGACGTAACATCAGCGCTGGAGACGATTTATGTGAAATTTCCCGCGCTTAACGGCAAAATCAAATAAAAAATAAATCATGTCGGATGAAAATGTAACGCGGGACATCCGTATTTTAGCTGTTATTTAGGTTTCGTGCGGTGGTTATTCTTGATTTATCTCAAGAAAAAAATAAATTCATTAACAGCATTAAGAAGCACATTGTATTATTTTGTATCCTTTCTTTTGATATATAACAATACTATAATAAAATAACAGATGTTATGTACTATTGAGATGAAAGCGCTGGATTAACATATTTTCAAACGTGGCACTAGGTTTTGACGTTACGTCTTAGAATAAGTGACAAATATGTTGTCTAAATAATAACTCATGAAAAGGTCTTATTTCTCCGTGGTCATTTTTATACGACCGAAGGTAACTTCGGTCGTATTATGGTATGGGGCTTGTCCGTCTGTCCGTCCGTTAGCCACGTCTTTGTCCGCTCAATAACTTGACAACTATTGGGTTTGTTGTCGTTATACTTTAAAAGTTAGTAGGAAGGTTAGTCATAGCTAGTAGATGATCCCTATTGATTTTGAGGTCAGTGGGTCAATGGGGATCATCTACTAGCCATGACCAACCTTGCTACTAAGTATAAAGACAGCAAACCCAATAGTTGTCAGGTTATTGAGCGGACAAGATTTTTGAGTTGAAGATAATAAATAGATGACGGCTCATCAAGGGTGATGCTTTCGTTGATAAATAGTTGATCGACTTTGAGCAGATTTCGGCCGTAGTTGAATACCTTTATTTATTATATAGTGCAGGAGTGTTCGCGATTATTATTTTTTTTGATTTTTTTTAATTGGGGGGGGGGGGTCAGAGTTGTTGTTGTTGTTGTTAAGATATAGCGAAGGGCACCTGTGGTTCCTAAAGGACTAATTTTAAAACGAACTCCGTGTCAATATATTTTGGGGCGAACAGTGTCTCCACATGCAAGAGGTAATTTATGCTAATGCTTGCACTTGATATAGGCGGTGTAGTGAAGAATAATTACCCTTCACGTCGATATTTAATAACAATACCCCGACAGGTGGATACTAATTTTATGTCATTTTATGTTGTATCCATTTCCAAATTCCTACACCAAATTGCTATACTGAATATAACACAAAATGTAATTATTTATGGTATTCCTTCCTATACCGTACATGAATTATTAATTACTATGAACGTTCACTCGTACATAAATCTGATATAAATACGACCGGTGCATACGCAACAGTCAAATAGTACACAAATGAGCATAATGAAGTTTGTTGACCCATTCCCTCATATTGACACCTTTTATCACCACTTGAAACTATTGTGATAAATAGAGCAATTACTTCTATAGGAGCAAATGCCTTATTTATCACAATGGACAACTGCACAGTCCTAAAGTTACCTTTTCTCTAGTAAATGCTTCTTTTCGGCAGATTCATTCATAGACGTTGGGTTTAAAATAAACTATGAAGTAATGGGTTAAGAGTCGCCTGATACTGACATATTGTATTTAGTACAAAATGTTCGTATGCGAGTATTGATTTCGCTTAAATCAGCTGCAGAGGCACGCCAACATCTTCTTTCTGCTTGCGTCCTCTCCATCTTCTTGATATCGTCATCGAATGTCTGAATATTTGACAAGACAGAAATGTATTCAATCAAATGCTCTGCACTGTCACTTGCGTCTGCAGGATTATCCAGTAATGACTTCACACTGTTTGACCTTCTTGTTATATTTTTCAAAAGCTGGTCCGCTTGTTTTTTGAGAATCGGATGATTGCTTTTATAGTTACTAACGAAAGCTTTAATTTCCTGTATACACATGACCAGATTTTCATACCCTTGTTGTAACTGCACCTCCATAACTTCAATTTTTCCTAAAAGGTCATCTACATCCAGCAAAGCTGCTTGTCCATGTCCTCGCCTCACCCTTTGTGCCGATTTCAATTGTGATATTAGTATTTTGTTTAGATCCTTGATGTTTTGGCTAAGTTTCTGTATCGCTCTTTCAACTGTCTCAAACCTACACTCCCCTGTGTTGTGAGTCTCTAAGGCACACGTATGACAGACAGCAACTTCACATTTCATGCAAAAATGATCAACCAGTTTTCCCCTGTGTTCATTACATTTAAGTTTACGTTTATTTGATTGGTTATTTTCAAAATCATCAACCACGCCTATTATTTCATCAAGAAAGTTACTGTCAGGAAACGATTTTGCCAACTCCTCGGGTGATACATCTGAATTTTGGATATAATTCAGTTTTCTGTCTATCGGACACTTTAGCTGATGTCTGGATAAACCATTTTCTCTAATGTAACCCTCCAAGCATAAGCGACAAAAACTGTGCTTACATGGTAAGAGTTTAGGCTCCTTGTACGTATCCAAACATATCGCGCAAATTAAATTATCTTTGATATTCTTTACATCCCTTTCGGCCATTATTAAAAGTGTTCTGATATATATAAGACATCCACAATAAGCAAACTGTATATATACACTAACGGTTTTATTTCATTCAGGACGTTTAAAGTGAACACACACTGAATACGGGTATTTAAGACTTAAGATTGATCTCTGACGCATTGGAAGTGTGTAACGTAACACTCTAAAAGTAACTTAATACGTATATTTTCTAAGGAAGGAAGTTCATCGGTCATCGGAATACTTCATATCAGTTTTTTATCGGTAACCATAAGCACACACACACGTCCGGGATTTATATGCAATCAGCTTAGTCCGAATAAGACTCAAAGTACCTCGCCACTCTGATTATGTTTTGAAAAGAAATGGAAGCACGTTTGCAGGTTAAAGGTAAAACAAAATAACCAATCAAAGTCCATATGTTTTTCAAAATTCAAACAAGTCAAGCTTACAATGAATATCTAGGGAATTTTCTAAAGAAATGTCTTACATGACTAACAATGTACACCCAGATTTGAGGGCTCCTCTAGGCGCCCTCTCATCTAGGTCTACATTGTTTGTAAAATACATTTGTGACTCGAATCCAGCACTGTAAGGGTTAAACAAACAAGCCAATCCAAGTCCACATGTTATTGCGTTGCAGGTTTAGACCAGTGCCATACTTATGTTACAGTAAACCCCTGTTAACCGAACACTCGAATTATTATTAAGACAAGTAGCAACTTAATGTAGGCAGGGTGAAGATCATATAAAAAGCCCTCAATGACTTTCACGATGCTTTAAGTAGCCATCTGACTATAAAGACCTAAAGTATTCTTTATTAAAACAGGTTTAGAAAGGTTTAATGTATCTGAATATAGATAAAATATTAATGGCTTCTAGATAAGAAGGTAAGCACAGTGCGATATATACATTTTATCTTAAGTACTATTGGATCAGTCCAAGTTCAGTTATTATCTGTGCTAAATTTCCAAACCACTTTAGCCCAGGTGACATAATAAATGACTCAGAACCTCGCGGTACTCGAAATTGAATGTTTATGTTTTATATAGACTAGAAGTAAGGCAGGAAATCTGAAAATGGCACATGACAGTACGATCACACCACGGAACTGAGATAGTGATTAGGATCTACAACTTTATGCAACAATGAAAGATGTCGGAAATCCTCAGTCGCTTAACCCTTTCTCTCGTATAAATGCTTGTTCACGCATTTGCAAATAAAAAGTAAACTCAGACCAGACAGCTCCTGAAGGGGCCGTCTGATCAGGGTACGTTCCGTTTGCGTATGGAATTATGTAGATCAAATGCTACACTCCATGCCACAGTCAAAAATTCCCTTTTAATAATGCTTTAAAATAGTTTGGTTCATTAATATCTATGATGTCAATATTTCTTACATGAAATTTGAACAGGGGAATAGTTAATATGAAACTACGACAGGTGTTTATATTATGTAACAGATACATTGTACCGATAGGTTTAGATTTACAGTACAGATAAATCAGTTCATAGTTTATTTCACTCAGACAATAGTTTGGCGTGCCAACTCATTGCTACAAAGCGGATGTCTGCTTAACAATATTTGTTATAATTTTAACTCAAACTTTTCGTTTCGTTTAAGTTTTTGAAAAATGTATGAACCGAGAGTCAACCAACTTGGACACTGATAAGACGCCGAGTTACTCTGCGTCTTATCAGGATCACGGCTGTTTGCAATTGTCAATTACACCGCGCTTAGCAGACAAAGGTTAACCCTTTCTCTGTTCTATGTTTTTTCCAAATTGCAATACCTACTGAATATTCATTGTCAAAACAGTTATAATGAAATATGGAAGGTGGAACATTGTAGCCATTTTAGAAACTAAAGAAACAGAACTTTCAAATTCAACCAGCAAACAGAGCAGACCCTGATCAGACGGCTCCTCTAGACGGCTCCTCTAAGGTCTGATCTGGGTCTACTCTGTTTGCAAATGATGCGTGAAAACACGTTTATATGAGGGAAAGGGTTAAGGAAGTATTGAATAAATATTGTCACCGATACTCTGATACAGTTCAGTAAACAGTTATTACTACGGTGAAATGCAACTGTTGTAATCGCAACATTTCGGACTAAAATTTGCGAAGAGTTGCATAGAAGTGTAACAGTTACTATTAAGTAATCGCAACCCAGGTATAAATGAACAATAACACTTGCATTACTGGTTATGTGGGTATACAGAAGAGCCTGTCTTAAGCGGCAATTAAAACAGGTATAACTATGGGTTTGTAAGGCAGGTGGTAGCTTAATGCAGGTCAAGAGTAGAGAGTCATGTAAGACGTCATAGGAGCACGCGCAGACGAGGGTATCATCGGTCGCCGATTGGCAACCATGAAGCAGGTAGTAGCTTAATGCAGGTCAAAAGTAATGCAGAAAGCTGCTATTAGAACATTCTGCATTACAGTTGCCCTGCATTAAGCAACCACCTGCTTTTAAACATTTATATGTTTAATGAATAAATGGCCACTTAAAACGTTCCACTGTACTTCATACAAAACTGAAAGTAGCTGTTTATGATTTACAGAAGCAAGCAACCGGCATACCAGTGGCGCCAAAGCATTTCAGTACAAACGGTTCGATTTACATAGATAAATAAAAGAAATATGATAAGTTAAACCCTTCTAAATCGGACGTCCAATTTTATATAATTATCAGTCTTAGAGATAGGCGACAGCTTAATGCATGGTGAACGTCATGAAGAAAGCTCCTCTATTAGGTTTCTGCATGATTTGCGGGCTGCATTGAGCAGCCACCTGCATTTAAAGTATCTAAATTCAGAACTACTAATTCTTGTTTAGAGGGGGTTTATTGTACGTGCGTTTTGCATAATCATTCTAAAATTTAATTTTCCTCTTATACTGGTTTTGCATAATCATTCTAAAATTTAATTTTCCTCTTATACTGGTAAGGACATGCGTTTTTAAAGATGGTGGCATGACAGAAATAAAAGCTTGTCCTACTTAATTTCTCTTTAGACCTTTGCCCTGATAATCCGCGGCTTGACACGCATTTGAAAACTAACTCGACGTCTCCGTGGATCCAAGCTAGATCGAATCGAAAGAAGTTAAATGGTACACGGTCTTAATTCTAACAGACACCATTTTTAAAGCGGGTAATGGTTAACTTTTAGACTGCTATGGGCGGATGATTAAATTTCTATGCAAACAGTTTGGATCCAGATGAGACGCCGTGTCACGCGCGATTCGGCGTCTCATCAGGATCCAGACTGCTTGACTTCCCTGATGGCATTTTGGCAGACACATTTATTATAATTTGAATTTTAAAAATGTTGGAGGTGAAAAATTGTGTAAAAATAATTTGCTCAGCAGGCTAAAGGTTAAACATACGCCGAGTGTCATTTAGTGTATGCATTGTACGTTTGTTTTTGTAAACATATTATTCCATTTTTAACATGTCAACGCTGATTTTTAAGAGTGGAAGGGCCCCTCGTTGTTTATTGGAAAGATTCCAAGCAGTAGGAAAGGGTACAAATTGTGCGAGGATTTTTAATGACAAACAACGCATAATCTGATCTGTGTCTTCACTAGTTGCAAATGACAGTGCACTCGCTTCTCGCATAAAAAGGGTCAATGTCTGATGGAATGATTGCTGCTCTTTTGTATCTAGACTACTTTCTTTAGAATGCGCCATATTAGGGATTACAGTGTCACAGTTTTAGTTTTTCCAATTTGAACAATGTATGCATGGTGTATCTCATATGAGTATTAAATACCATGTAATTGCTTAATCCAGTGCAAAAGTAATGCCGAAAGATCCTATAGGATTTTTTTTGCATTACTGTTGACCTTGCATTAGGCTACAACCTGTCTTACAGATCAATAATTAGACCTCTTTTTGATGCATTGTGACAAGCCAGTTAAACCAACACATTATAATTACATTGGAAATCTAAATGAACCAGAGAAACTATGTCGATAATAAGAGTAGGGCATCGCGGCCGGATTTCTTTGTATTCTCTCCCCTCTCTCCTGGACGTCCTATTAGCCCATAGTGGGCAGAAACGGATGTTAATCAACATACACACAATACACAATTCAAAAATGGCTTTTATATTAATTCCATGGAAGTCTACAAGAAGATAGTGATCTCCCCTGAATAATCAATAAATTGTTGCATGCTTAAGTATTCGTCTTCTGCAAAAATGTTGTCTGCTGTAAAGTCTTAAAACATAAGTCAATGTTAAGGAAGTGTAAACAGGCATTCAGTACAATTTACTTCTTTATGTGAAACCAAACTACATTGCGTCCCATTTAGATCGAAATGGTTTGCTTATTACCAGTACCTTGCACATAATTCATTTATTACAATAACATCTTAGCACAATAGCGACAATTTGTCAATTCATTTAACACGTTGAACCTCCATTGTAAGAAAACAGTATCAGGTTCTGAGTGGGGTTGCACTATTTGTATGTTTCGAGCTGAACACATTTTATATATTCAGAATTCCTAAAGGGATATATATCTAACATTATTAGAACATGTGTTGTTCACGTAATGGGGACCCGATCTTTTTCCGGATATAGTACCTTTCTTAAGCGGCAGTTCATTTATTGAACACGGGCGTCTTAAAAGGTAGGTGGTAGTTTAACCCTTCGCTTGCAGAATTTGAAAATACATTTCTCCTTCTTTACCCATGCCCTGTTGTATAATGACATATATCTTCACTGTGTACAAGTATTTCGCTGTGCAAGCACTGCTGTGGAGTGCACTGGTTGCACAATCAGCTTGTAAATAGTGCAGACCCTGATGAGACAGCTCCTGCAGGAGCTGTCTCATCTGGGTCTTCACTATTTACAGGTAGGCATATTGACGCGATTAGCAAGTGAAGGGTTAATGCAGGGCAAGAGTAATGCAGAAAGCTCATGTATATGATCAAGTTCATTGTGCGTTGATAATGCCAGGTGACTTGACTGTTACAAACATCTAGATCTTTTGTCACTTAATTCCTAATCGTCTATTTTATTAGGCATTTATTAATCCTAGGTCCATGGTGTGTTTGTTCTATATTATAAGGAGGTGTTTTGTTTGGACTGGATATTCCTTATATCATCTTTGTACGCAAATCTATTAGTATATTGAACACGCTGATCATTCCTGTACTGAATTTGCCCTCTGTGTAAATGTTTCCAATGACACTGTGTGGGATTTGGACACCTGCTCTGAATTCTTTAATCAGAAATCATATATTTCAGCTGTCCCTGTTGCCATCAATTTGGACCACCTCAATTAACGACAAACAGACTGATGATGATACCCATCACTCGAAGGTGTTGGACATGGTATGTCCGCTGACATTTTCGAACAGGTTATATATAGATCAGATATTGATGTTCACGGTAGATCAAAATCAACACGTAATGAAACAACAGCGTGAGTATTGTATGCTAATACAGCAACCCGTATATACTCGTATCTCATTAATTATCCACCCATTTCAGTGCAAGAAACGAGTCACGAATGTACTTTGCAAAGAGTGAAGACATTTAAAAGGGTTTCCAGAGCACCCCTCTCATCAGGGTCTGCACTGTTTGTCACGTTACATTTTGCTTTAAATACATCCCTGAATATTCGTTGTAAGCTTGGTCTGTTTAAAGTTTGGAATAGTCTATTAGAAAAGTCAGCGTTAGAAGTGTTAATCTGCGTAATGCGTATGTGTTTTTTATACACAATCATGTACAAAGGTAATTGATATTAATATTATTCGATACGTCTACATCTATGAACAAACGGAGACTGTACCACATATATAGTTTAACGATAACTGCATTCAAACATGCATACACGTAACAAAAGAAGATACCTGATACAGTGTAGTATCCAGTCACAATATAATTACAGTAAAACCCCGCTAATACGACCACCAAAAAGGGGCATAATTCTGGGTGGCAGAGGCAGGTGGTTGCTTAATGCAGGACGAAAGTTATGCAGAAAGCTCCTATAGGAGCTTTCTGCATAACTTTCGTCCTGCATTAAGCAACCACCTGCTTTAAACGACATCAGTGGCTGTTTATTAAGTGGTCGCATTAGCGGGGTTTCACTGTATATGCAAAAAAGGTGATGCCTTAAATCATGCCGTATAACCGTATTCGTCCGGTTTTTATTAATGGCTTAGAGTTACTACTAGGTTTTAGATTACAAGTAGTGTATAACCAGGTCAGACACCATTTGATCTGATCAGGGTCTACATTATTTGCAAATGCCAGAACAATCGTCGTATGTCAATGTCGTATTGCACTTTTCTGTTTAGATATATCAAATACCCAATAGTTGTATCTTTTTATTTGGCAGTTTTTTCAAAACGGATAATGGTTATGACCGTCTCTGTGTTGTGTTGTTTTACAATTATACAAAATTATTCAGCAACTTGAAGCAATATTCTTTAAGCTAAAGTATCGTTGCAGTTATATGTAAGAAATTAAAACAATTGATAAAAGATAATATACTGTCTAGGTAATATAATAATTATCAGAACAAAATGGCTAATGAACAAATGTTTCGCTATTTTCCATTTCATAAATGAACATACATATGAAGAACAGACGTTTCCTCTTGTGTTTGATCAAACCATGCTATACAAGATCTGAAAAGGGCAAATATAAGAATTGTGGAAAGGCTCGCTATATACAGTGTGAATTCTGTCACTAATAATGTCTAGTTTACATTTGCCACGGAGGCCGTATGATTTCTTTGTCTGCAATTTTCCTACGATAATTGTTTGCATCGTAGAAGTCTACAGGCTGTGATGGTTTTTTTTACATTGTCTACGATCACTGTACGATTATTTGTGTATACTAATAGGGGTTTATCCGTACTCCGACTGAACGGCGACCGTAAGAAGGTCTCCGTTTGGAAAAGGCATTTATACGGTGCCCCCGTGCGGAGCCCATGCGTTCCATACAATGACCAGCGGGGTTGTTCCATATTCTGTAGCTAGACAAACTATTAATGTGGGAAATGACAAAATGCACCCATCGGAAATCTCAAAATTGCCGAACGGCCATCGGGCTGTCACTGGGAGATGGTCGCAGGATGACCGTGCGATGTACATGTACGTACGATTTCAAGGGTATGGCAGCCGCATCGAGCGGCAGCCTTGCGATGACCGTGCGGTCGCCGTACGATTTGTTTCCACCGAATATCGGTCATTTTCCGCATGATCCTTGCACGATGCCCGTGCGGAGGTCGTACAATGCCTGTATTCAAGTGTTTACATATATATTTTATATATTGCAAATATGTATAAATTTTAATGACAAATCGTAGGGGCTGCGGTGCCCGGGAATATGTACGAAAATAGTACGGCGACCGCCAGCCTCCGTACGCAGACCGCACGGAAATGCCTATACGACGAATCTACGGGCGCCGTAAACTCAAGGCAAATGTGTTGGCAACAGTTACGTATAGGAGCAATATATCAAGCGCTAAATCAAAACCAAAAACTATTTACGGACTGAATTAGAAAAGCAGAGAAAGCGACAACAGCACTATTAATTCGCAGCAGCAGGTATCAAAACCAGCAGTAGCAACATCTATTTGCAACAACAGCAGCAGTGAAAGCAGCAATCGTAGCAGAATCTGCAGCATTAACAATTGCAGCAACAGCAACTTGATGCGTAGCAGAAGCAACAAATTCAACAGCAGAAATTCCTATCATAGGCAGTAGATCCATCAGCAGTTCTAAGCAACAAATCCAGCAGCAGCATAAACAGCAATTTACGTTTATACACCCGTTCGCGTGTATCGTGTCGATACCAATATGCTGCGGAAGACTCACCTTGTGTTAGAACTGATACAG
This sequence comes from Azorinus chamasolen, assembly GCA_963576725.1. Taxonomy (NCBI): domain Eukaryota; kingdom Metazoa; phylum Mollusca; class Bivalvia; order Cardiida; family Solecurtidae; genus Azorinus; species Azorinus chamasolen. The sequence goes on along the minus strand of OY755246.1, from coordinate 15,419,072 downwards.
AAAGCTGACCAAAAGATTCACTCGCCCCGCAACGTATCATCTGCGTATACAAGAGATGAAGAACTGTTTGCCCCAGGGTCGAGTTTGCTAAGGGCGTACCATTGAAAGATGACTTTTAGACCCCGAGTGAGACATGTGATAATACTAAGAGACGTGGCTTCCTAAGTCGCTCAGGACCAGCGAGTGACTGGTCTATTTATGGAAGGCAGTCATCACAGAAATAGGTAGATCATCGCTCTGAACCAGAACCTAGACTTAGTTTAGTTTAAACATATTTTATTTGAAAAAGTATACATTAATCATGATATCAACAGAGTATCACTATAGGATTAGAACGGAAGCTAAAAACTTATTGAGTTCTTCTCCTCTTTTTTTTTTAGTTTAAGCATATTTTATTAAACTAGACTTAAGTGAAGACCCTACCCAGGGAAGAAATTGCTATTATATGGTTTTGTTCAACAACCCGCTACAAACTAAAAATGATGAGATTGTCGAAACTAATGTACGGTAATTATTCTAGGGCGATAATAGAAAACGTTGAAGAAACCGACATTCAACCATACTGTAACTAAATGAAGATTTGAGCCCAATTACAGAACAACAACTGGAATAGAAACCAACGCTTGGTCGCCGTATATCGAAGCCAGCTCTGTAATAGTAACGAATGTGTTTTGTAGGTACCTAGAAAGGTATTAAAAGAAATCTTATTAATGGAAAAGTAGTAAGGTCAAGCAGGCAAAGCCACATGCAAGACGCAACCACCACCAAAACACCGATAGACAGCATGACACACACACACACACACACACACACACACACACACACAACCACACACTCAAACGCACACACACACTGACACACGAAATGAACACAGAAAACACCAAAAAGACACACAAGAACCAGGGACAAACGTTCCACAACATGAACAAACCACAAGCACAAAGACGCAAGGCAAACAAAAGGAAGGGTGACAAAGAGAGTACCGCCTTGGCACGGTCAGCAGCAAAAACACCACTGGGGGTTTAAACCGGTTTACGGACGTCCTAACCTCACACTTCTCTCAAAGTCACCCTAGCTTTACAAATATTGTAAATAAAGGTATCCCCGCTGGACTTACCCACAACATAGACGACGGTGAACACAGGACAACATGTAAAACATAGCATAATAACTGTGACAATCCGTCAAATATGTACTCAATGACTTTGCTGAAGTCAGAGCACCTGCAGGTAAGCCGTTAAGGGCACGACAGGTAAAAAGTAATACATAGTCTGGTAAGCTCCTCCTGTATCCAAGTTTATTGTTTTTATTGCTTACATTTTATTTCTAACAATACTTTAATGCCTAAAACTATTGCTTCAATCAGCTGAGGATTTTCGTATAATTATAAAATGAAAAATAAGTTATGGAAGTAAAATATCCTTCAAAAGCAAAATCAGCAATGCGAAAAGAGAACACTGCAGATTCGGTTTCATTGAGTCAGTCTGTTCATGAGTAGTGGAGTTTTAAAAGAACATGTCGCATCGGTTACCTCTATACAGAACGTGAAGGAAATATGTCGGTCTGAGTGTCGTGTTGCATTCAAAGGGCATATCTATTATCTAAGTTTACAATACATGCAAATGGTATGTCTGTCTGGGTTTGCACTAATTTATATGTCTGTTTGTCTGTATCTATCTCTTTCTGTCTCTCTCTCACGCACACATACAAACATACACACACATACACACACACTTTCTTTCTTTCTCTCTCTCTCTCTCTCTCTCTCTCTCTCTCTCTCTCTCCCTCTCTCTCCGAGATATATCAACCCTTAACTTGCTGATAGGGATCATACATCCAACAACTATTTGATCCAAATCAGACGTTGAGTTTGTTTTGTAGCAGACAGTAATTTCGTGACTGACACAAAAAACATACTAATATGTTTGCAACGTGTTAGTGTCAATTCGTTTGTGGACTGACCTTACAGCGCGGAGGATTAATTCACTAGAATAAAATGGGGTCGTCTAATGATAGGTAAATGAAGTGTATAGTTGCCGTTTTGGGAGAAAGGTGAAAGGTAAATCTGAAAATGACACACGGCAGTACGATTACACAAAGGAACTGAGATAGTGATCAGGATCTACAGCTTTATACAACAATGTAGGATTTCGAAAGTCCTCGGTCGCTTAACCCTTTCTCTCATATAAACGCTTGTTCACGCATTTGCAAAAACAGTAGACTCAGACCAGACGGCTCCTGCAGGAGTCGTCTGATCAGGGTACGTTCCGTTTGCTTGTAGGGTTATATAGATCGAATTCTACACTGCAAGCCACAGTCAAACATTCCCTTTTTAATAATGCTTTAAAAATAGTTTGGTTCATTAATATCTATGATGTCAATATTTCTTACGTAAATTTTGAACAGGGAAATGGTTAATATGAAACTACGACACGTGTTTATATAATGTAACAGATACATTGTACTCGAGGACCCATAGGTTTAGATTTACAGTAGAGATAAATCAGTTCATAGTTTATTTCACTCAGACAATAGTTTGACGTGCCAACTCTTTGTTACAAAGCGGATATCTGCTTATAACTAGTTGTTACAATTTTTACTCGAACTTGTTGTTTCGTTTAAGTGTTTGAAAAAAGTATGAACCGAGAGTCAACCAACTTGGATACTGATGAGACGCCGAGTTATTCCGCGTCTTATCAGGATCCAATCTGTTTGCAATTGCCAATTACACCGCGCTTAGCAGGCAACGGTTAAGGAAATATTGGACAAATCTTGTCACTGATACCCATATATAGAATACTGGCTGAGTTCAGTTAACAGTTACCACTACGGTGAAATGCAACTGTTTGCAACATTTCAGACCGAAACACTGAAGTAATCGCAAAATTTCGGACTAAAAGTTGCGAAGAGTTGCATAGAAGTTTAACAGGTACTATTAAGTAAACTCAGCCCATGTACTCTTGAACAATAACAATTACATTACTGGTTATGTGGGTATACAGTAGAACCTGTCTTAAGCGGCCATTAAAACAGGTATAATTATGGGTTTGTAAGGGAGATGGTAGCTTAATGCAGGTCAAAGTATAGCGTCATATGAGCCGTCATAGGAGCACGCACAGACGAGGTCATCATCGGTCACCGAGGGGCAACCATGAAGCAGGTGGTAGCTTAATGCTAGTCAAAAGTAATGCAGAAAGCTTCTATTGGAGCATGCTGCATTACTTTTGCCCTACATTAAGCAACCACCTGCTTTTAAAGATGCCTATGTTTAATGAATGAATGGCCACTACAGACGTTTTACTGTATTTCATACAAACCTGACACCAGCTGATTAACACAAGCAAGCTACCGACATACCAGTGGCGCCAATAAAACGGTTGACGTTTCACCTGGATCCAAAGCATTTGAATATAAACGGTTCAATTTCACAAAAAAAACAGAAAAATATGATACATTTAAATCCCTCTAAATCGGACGTCCAATTTCATAACAATATCAGTTTTAGAGATTGGTGACAGCTTAATGTAGGATGAACGTTATTGTTATACAGGTATATCAACACTTGATGTTTCTATTCTAAGCTTGATATACAAATGTTCAGTGTGCCTAATTCTCAAATTCACTATATCAAACATGAACACTTTCGGTGAACAAATAATTAATTAATTTAGAATTTAAGTTTCATATAATAATTAGTAATCATGTGCATTTGATAAATGATAATAATAGTAAACCTAATAATACAATACTTATGGTATGTGTATCAGAGACTGAGAATTGTTTGGATCCTGATGAAAAATCCATCTAAGTCATTATCTGTTATATGCTTATCAGGGGTAGTATCTGTGATAGTACGCCAGTTTAATTTCAGATATTTTTTACTTTGAAAATCTCTAATGTTCTTAACAGGTGGTGGAATCAGTCAGTCGGTGCTAGCTTTGTTGTTAACTGAATGATATAATAACCTCTTTACATTTGCGAATCCTTTGACAACCATATAAGATAGATGAAGTAAAATCACTGGGGTTAGACTATTAAGAGTCTTAACATACTGACAACCGTATGGTACACAATTTATTAGCATCATTCCATTAAGTCTCACAGAGTTTCACGGGTTCGCACTGACCAAGCATGCTGATCCAGTTGGACGGCATGTGATTGGCTGAAATCCAGCGACTTGCCTACTCCTCCCCTCTTGCATATTCAACAGGGAGTTCTAGTTCAGTTTTTGGTTAGAGAAGGAGACATAAAAAAGACTTTTCGGGTTTACACGAACGGCAAAACATCAGCCGGGAAAATGTAGTTTTATATTTACTGGGTGGCAACGGCCACCCCTTTATATGGGTTAGAAATTCTAACACGTGTACAATAATCATATCTCTACAACTATCCTTAGTTTGGATTTTCATACTGGACATTTACTTGCATATGAGTTCTTATTTGATGATATTGTCATACCTGTATATGATTTGGAACTATACTAATTACAACACTGAAACTACAAAATGGACTTGTTCATTTCTCCAAGCAGGACTTCCACTTGCATACATTCATACTTTTATTTCCGGATATACATGAACATTTTCTCGTGATGACATTATGTAGAAAGCTCCTCTATTAGCTTTCTGAATGATTTCGGGCTACATTAAGCAGCAACCTGCCTTAAAGTATCTAAATTCTTCGCTGCTAATTCCGGTTTAGAGGGGGGTTATTGTACAAGTGTTTTGCATAATCATTCTGCAATTTAATATTCCTCTTATACTGGTAAGGACATGCGTTTTGAAAGATGGTAGGATGACAGAGCAATAAAAGCTTGTCCTGCTCAATTTCTCTTTGGACCTTTGCCCTGATATTCCGCGGTTTGACACACATTTGAAAACTCGACGTCTCAGTGGACCCAACCTGGATCGAATCGAAAGAAGTTAAATAGTTAAGATAAATTTAACAGAGATCATTTTAAAAGCGGGTAATGATAAACCTTTAGCCTGCTATGGATGGGTGAGTGAATACCTACGCAAACAGTTTGGATCAAGAGGAGACGCTCGGCGTCTCATCAGGATCCCAATTGTTTGACAACCTGATTGCATTTCGATAGACACATTGATTATAATTTGAATTTTAAAAATGTAGGAGGTGAAAATCGTGTAAAATAATTTGCTTAGCAGACTAAAGGTTAATCATACGCTATACCGGGTGTCATTTAGTGTATGAATTGTACGTTTGTTTTTGTAAACATTTTTATTTATGGTTACTCATTCTACTCTCCCATTTTTATCAAAACGTGGAATAAACCCTCGTTGTTTATTGAAAGAGTTCATACAGTAAGGAAGAGTACAAATTGTTCGATGATTTTGAATGACAAACAATGCAGAAGCTGATTTGTGTCTACACTAGTTCTAAATGACAGCAGACTCGTTTCCCGCATACAAAGGGTCAACATCTGATGAAATTGTTGCTGGTCGTTACTTTCTTTAGAATTTGCCATACTACGGGATTAATGTGTTACAGGTTTAGTTTTCCAGTTTGAACAAATTATGCATGGTTTTAGATAAAATGGTTTTCTACATATTTCTCCTAAAGTCTAAACCAAAAAAAATATTTTGGTTGTTGTGTAGCATAGAAAAGTACAGTAACATGTCGATACAATGTACTACGAACACTCAGATAGGTACCAAACAGGTGGCAGCTTAACGCAGCGTGAAAGTCATGCAGAAAGCTTATATAGGAACTTCCTTTATTAATGTTGACCTGCATTAGGCTACAACCCGCCTTACATACCCATAATTAGACCTATTTTGGTGCATTAGAATAAACAGGTTAGCTCAACACAATACACTTACACTGAGAGAAACTCTGTCGATAACAAGTGTAGGGCATCTACGAAAAAGATGGTGATCTCCCCTAATACATAATCAATAAACTATTAAGTATTTGTCGTCTGCAAAATAAATTTCTGCTGTAAAGTCCTAAAAAGATTTAAGTCAATGTTCAGGAAGCATAAACAGATATTTGGGACAATTTACTTCCTTATGTGAAACCAAACTAGAAAGCGTCCCATTGCGATCGAAATGGTTTGCCCATGACCGGTTTATCGCTACTTTGCACATAATTTATGTCATTAGAATAGCGTATTAGAATAGCGACCATTTGTCAATTGATTTAACACATTGATACCCCGATTGTCAGAGAAAAAGTATCAGGGTCCAAGTGGTGTCTGCGCTATTTGTATGTTTCGAACTAAACACATTTTATGTGTGTTGATGTATTCAGAATTCTACCCACAATATGGAACCTAATTATAAACTGTGTTGCTCACGTAATGGGGATCCACCCTATTTTTCGAATACAGTAGACTCTGTCTTAAGCGGCAATTCATTTATTGAATATAGGAGTCTTAAAAACAGATGAAGTGAAACAGTAATGCAGAAAGCTCCTATAGGCGCTTATTGCATTACATTTGCGCTGCATTAAGCTACCACCAACTTAGAGTCACATCATTTGACCTCTTTTGATGTCCGCTTTTACTGTACACGGCTCATGTGATTGATTGTTTTCGCTTGCTAGTGTTACTTTAATAGTTTTTCGTTGTTTTATCCTGATGAAATCTTCTAAGCCGAACAGTTGATGAATAAATTTGTAAATGCATTTGTTGTTTTATTTGGACGGATCGATAAGATGTAAAGGTCTACCTGCGGTAAATGGACTAATTGTATAACATGTGCATGTAACACGAGACATCGCAGTACTGAATCCATGAAGGCTCGCGATCTATTCACCTAATATCAGAACATTGACTAGACATCCGTTTACGACGTAACTAAACAAAATAGTGGCAGGATAAATCACAACATCAGTCATTTATGAAATAATGTATATAGTTCATGTAAAGCGATTAGGAAAAATAAACGCAGTATGGTTATGTCCAATGATTTTATTGACATGTGTAAACATGTCAAAAGGCAAAAGTAATACAAAAAACTCCAAAGCTCCATAGGAGTTTTTTGTATTACTTTTGACCTGCATTAAGCAACCACATACTTTAAGACCATTTCCCTTAAGATGGATTCTACAAATTTATATTATTATTATTATTAATTTATCATTATCGTCATCATCATTATTATTATTATTATTACATGTGTATTTTTATTATTAGTAGTATAATTAGTATTATTATAATCTTTCTGGACGAAACCCAGGTTCCATATGTAATTAAGTTTTCGACCCACTGAGCACACGCAGGTGCAATTCACCACACTCACTTGTTGTTTATCCTTGTTGTTTTATACGGTAATCATTTGTGTGTGTTTTGTTCAATTGTGCTGTTTCGTGTTTAATATTGTTTGGTGCCGTGCCCTATTGTTGTGGTGTTCCTTGTATGACATTTCCCCTTATTTATATTTTTTTTTGTTTTAAACTATAGCGCAGGAAGTTCGAGTGTGCCACTATCGTTGTCAGAAAAACACATGCGAATAAACACAATTACATCAGGATAGACACAACAAACACGGATCGACGAAACTTTCCGCAATTGACTTACCAATCATAATTATTCGACTAAACCAGCAAGCTCGGGAACTGTGTCTGATACATAATTTCCTACTTACTACAGATTATATACGAAAGACACAGATGCAGACAGATACACAAAATATAACAACCGAACAACCACTGACATATCCAGGAATCAAATATTTGCGCCCTTTGCTGTTTAGACTACTCAAAACGCACACATTTTAAAGTGGAAGTCTCTACAATGAACGCATATTTTCAATAATATCATAACAATTGGTATTTGTTAGGCTCAATCATTATTATGAGGATTGTCAATTCGAACTTATATCGAAAAATGCTCCTGTGATACAAAATAACCGATTTCATCAATACATATATTTTTTTGTTCTACAACAAAGTATTATCAGCCTTTTTCGTTCAATTTATCCGCGTTTTGTCGATGATCACTCGACCCCTCCATTGCTTTTCTCGGTTGTGATCGGAGAGAAGCGAATAGAGCGAACAAATAGGAAACTAAAACCCAACCCGAATAAAACTGAAACATCGGAGAGTAAAATCGGGATCGTAGATATTCAACACATGGATGTTTTGTCATTTTCAACGTTTATTAGATAGGTTTTCTTGCGATATACTACTTTTCAGCATATAAACAAATGAGTTTTGTATACTTTAGTCATTTTTGAAAAGGCATCGAATGTAGGGACTTCCCCTTTAAACGTATTTTTATAAGTTATGGTAGTATAGATTCGGACTGAAGTGGATTACTGACTACAGTATCGCAGGCTTGTTTGAATATGTTTAGGTAGTTCGGAATTCTATATCTGTTATATTATATTAATAAATAATAAGCAATATTTTTAGGGAGTTTATATTAATAAACCAAAAGCGTGAATAAAAAAGTTTGTCGAAGCTGTAGAGAAATGATAATCGTCTTTGGTATGATACATTGACAAACTTGTTCAGGAAGTTTGTTAAGAAATGTTTACCCATAGCCTACTGAAAATAAAACAAATGAGAGAATGGGTTAAGTTGTTATCAAATAATGAATATAGAAGGATGTCTAGGGAACAAAAGCTACCATCTTGCTTTACGACCCATAGTTATAACATGTTTTGATGATCGACGTAAGGACGTATCCCGGTATTTCGTTGTATCCATATAAACATGTGTTATAAGGTAACTTTATTTATTATACCAGTTCATTTCTTCTGATTAATCATTGGTGAATTGAATGTTTAAAGCGACGTTTTCTGTACTGCATGAACAGACTGATACAACTTACTTGACAACCAATGATTGTTCAATAAGCCATTGGGACACGTTTTATTTGACTGTGTACGAGACGTCAAGCTTCTTTATACATTGTTACATAGCCATTTGCAATATCAGTAACCGATAAACAGTTTTTATTGTTAACCCATTTTTAGGAATCAATGTTCATTCTATCATATTACACGCATTCCATACAGGCTTGTTTTATTTCACGTAAGGCCCGGTGACCCGTGTTTCAGACATCTAGATTTTATCACACACTTCCTAACCATAAGGTCTGTTTTTATTATAGATAATCATTTTCATAGTACCACACATTCTATCATACGAAATTTTAACTTTACTAACTGTACGACAGAAACCATCGTAACCTTTGACTTACGATGATCGCGACATTTATTCTGTCGCACGAAATTTCGTAATACAGTCCATGATCGGCAGTTTGCAAACGTATGCAAATTTTGTCTATACTTAATATAGACGAGTTGCTATTCATCGAATTACGCGTGCTAATTTTAACAACATGACTATATTCATGTACGCTGCACAGTATTAAATGAGTGTACTTGATTTTAATTATCGATCCACCTAAAACAGGTGAGTAAGTACATGCGCTATTCAAAAGTACATGTATTGTATAAACACGGTCAAATGAAATATTAACCGCCTTCTTTATAGTTATATGTCCGGTTTATTTGAGACGGTGCATATTTATTTTGTCAATATCCGTTGCGTGTTAAGTACTCCCTACAGCAAACATGATGATGGTTTTATTACAATATGTGTATCGTTTGGATTAGAATGGCATATATACCTTAAGCATACAGAGGAGTATATTCATATGTTTTATTTAAAAATAAGTTATAGAAACTACGCTGAAAATCTTTACTGTAATTTATTACTGGAAACAGGTTTAGTCTATTTAAACTTTACATATGTAGAACGAAACTAATTTAAGCACATTGTATTAACAAATGTGATCGTTTAAATCACGAACAAGCTAAACACTATTATACAGAAATTATTCATGAAGATTGCCGGTCTATATTAACTAACTTTGTCACAAAACATAAATCGTGTGTTTATACTGTTGAGTAGGGTTTGGATGAATCACATTCTCCGACTTCAATCATCCAGGGCGAATTAAACGGACTACCAAATTAGGGTTGTTCAGTTCTTGGTCATAAGATCTGTAATAAAAAGATATTTCATATTTGCCCTCGTTATCGACAAATTGACATTTTCGATCAGGATTAGAACTAGATCAGATGTTTGTGTTCACAGTAGATCAATATCAGCACTGTTATGGAACAACAGCGTGAGTATTTTACCGTTGACGCAGCAACCAGTAACTATCTAATTAATTGTCCAACCATTTTAGTGCTGGAAACGAGCCACTAATGTCCATGTAAACAGTAAAGACCTTGACGTGAGGGTTCCTACACGAGCCCTGGCATCAGTGTTTGTACGGTTTGTCACGTTACATCTAAATATATACCTGAATATTCACTGTAAGCTTGGTCTGTTTGAATGTTGCGATATTCCATCTGAGAATTCAGCATTGAAAGTATTAGTAGTGCAGATATGCATTGCGTACATAGTCATGTACATAAAGAGATTAATATTGTTAAATACGTCTTAATTTCGGATTAACCCTTTGCTTGCTGAATTTTAAAACACATCTCCTTCTTTACCCATGCCCTGTTGTATAATTACATATCTCATCACTGTGTACAAGTATTTCGCTGTGCAATGACTGCTGTGGAGTACACTGGTTGCACAATCAACTTGTAAATAGTGCAGACCCTGATGAGACAGCTCCTGCAGGAGCTGTCTCATCAGGGTCTTCACTATTTACAAGTAGGTATATTGACGTGCATAGCAAGCGAAGGGTTAATAATGGAGTCTGTACAACAGAGATTATACCACAGGTATGTTTTAACGATAACCGCATTCCAGTATACATATACGGAACAAAAGAAGAAACCTGAAACAGTGTATTTAGCATATTGTCCTGAAGAAGATCGAGTCACGATATACGCAATGGCTTGACATTAAAATGTGATGTCTAAAGCATACCATGTAACCTTATCCATCCTTTTTTATTGTTTAACCCTTTCCCTTATGTAAGCGCATTTTGACGCATCTGCAAACAGAGTAGACCCTGATCAGATAGCTCCTATATAGCCGTCTGATCGGGGTCTGCTCTGTTTGCGTATGGTGTAATATAGATCTGATTCTACAGCGTCTTCCTGAGCCAAAATGTCATGTGTTCATAAGCCATTATAAACATAATCTTATTGATAGTTATGACGTCTTAATGTCCTATATGAACATTCATCAGGGAAAGGTTTAAAGTTGCTACCCTATATTTTGAACGACTAGCAGTGTATACCCTGGGCAGATGCCTTCTGATCAGGCTTTACATTGTTCGCCAATGTCAGTACACTCTAAAATGATTCCTAGCGTTTATCATGAAAATTGTATGGTAAAAGGACATTTTTGGTATCCGTGTCAGTGTCGTTTTGCGTTTTTTCTGATTAGAGATCTTAAATTCCCAGCATTTATTTCGTTTTATTTCACAGTGAATACTGGCTATGACCATTTTGGACTCTTATAAGTGTCGCCAGGCGTCTTCATGTACCTTTCTATCAGATGAATTTGACATGTCGTTCTTTTTCGTTACGAGGACAGTAGCCTGATCATTCATGTTATACAACACAGTCATATTGAAGCCGAACGCGTCTCTCCAGCTCGTCCCATATTTGCTCCAGGGGATTTATTGTTTGTTTGACATTGCATTACATGTACAATGTTTGACCTTATGTCCACCCGCTTCCTAATTATTCAGCTCAAAGCATTACACCGCTGCCTCCATCGAAGTACAAAAATGAGTCATGCAGGAAATACCACATACAGAACAAACACTCGCCCGAACAGCAACACAAGGAAACAGCAAATGTACATGGGTAGAAAAAACAACAAGAGACGCACAAAGACAAAACAAACATTCAATAGGAGGAAGATGGAAGTACCGCCTTGGAACGGTCAGTGACAAAAGTTATGTTTTCAAATACTGAGAAGGGCAAAACGCTCATCTCGACGATTATTATCAGCGTGACTGAGATTGAACCCAAAACTTATCGAAACACAAAACAATCCTGACGATGCTAGTGACGGTGCGTAGGTACACAATTTAAACATGACAGACGATTGCGTAATGTCCGAACGCTTCTGGAATCTGGACCGCGTGCTCTAATCGAGCGATTTATTTCACGCAATTGGTTGCGTATGGTTGGTGAACAAACGTTATATACAGGTGCCGTCAACATTGCATGTGTAATTGCACCACAGTGATGGTATGCTCATACTGCTGGCTATTCGTTCTTGTCTACCGTGAAATGCAAATTTTACCTACGCAAAATCGTATTTCACCAGAATCAGGGTTCTGTTTTCGTTTAGTAAATACAGTAAAACCTCTCTATAACGCCAATTAAATTGTGTTTATTATTATTTAGGACAAGTGGCTGATTAAAGCAAGGTGAAAGTAAAACAGAACGCTCCTATAGGAGCTACCTGCCTTTAACACAAAATACTTGATGTAATTCAGTGGCCGTTATAGAGAGGTTTTACTGTACTCTTAACTGTTGATTGGGTGCTATCGAATTATTGTATGCACATGTACAATGTAGTTTCCTTTTCCTGTCATTGCCCACATACGTGTTATGAACCAGTACGTTTCTGCAAGATTTGAATGTTGGACAGTAATTTGTGAAGCGAACAGTACTGACCCTGATGTAAAGTTCCTCTGGTATGGGTCTACAGTGTTTTCCCATGTCTGTGTTATCATTAGGGACACTTGGCAAAACTGAGTTAATTCAGATCAAATTTATGACACTGAGAACATGTGAATTAGTTCACATCTATTCTAAATTAGTGTTATGTGAAATAAGACACTCTTCTCAGATTGTATATCAGTCTGTGATATCGTTTGTAAAAAACAGTTTGGATCCAGAGTAGACACCAAATCATATGGTGTCTTTTGCACTCAAAACCATGTGATATTCTAATCATGTTTTTTTAAATAAAGATAAAAGAAAGTAGCAAGTGAGTAAGACGTTAGTTTTATTTTTCATCTCGTTGTGTACTTGTTATTAAGCCGATAATGACAGAGGCATAACCTTTATAGAACTGTTAAGCAATGTATAAAAGTATCTTGAATAAGAGATTGCATTACATATTGATGAATTTGAAAAATACTTAAAATAGGTTTCTTAACTATCAATAAGGCTTTCGTTACCAAACATTACCTAATATCTGTGTCAATTGGAAATGAAATTATATGTTGTGGTTATGGATTTTTAAAACAGTTGAAAGAAGCAATTTGTTTGCAATTCTACAAAGACATGGTATAAAAGCTAATTTCTTTTAATCAATAAACTGTATATACGAGTGTGTTAAAGCTAGAGTTTGGAATAAAGTAAGCAGCGTCTTTGGCTGTCCTTTTCGATTAAGGCAGGGATGAAGTTTGAGTCATAATTATATTCTTTGTATTGTTTGTAAATGTACAAAATAATAGTGATTGTAGCGGGAATTAATTGCATTCTGATACAGTAAATTTGTTGCTTTTATTTACACTGTTTGTCTTTTAGGGTGGGGATGGAATAAGCGTGAGGTTGGGCACTGACCGTTCCAAGGCGGTACTTCCATCTTCCTCCTATTGTGTGTTTGTTTTGTCTTTGTGCGTCTCTTGATGTTTTTATAGTTATGTACATTAGCTGTTTTCTTGTGTTGCTGTTCGGGCGACTGTTTGTTCTGTATGTGGTGTTTCCAGCATGACTCATTGTTGTACGTTCAATCACAAATGATAAAGTTTCGCCCAAAATATACGATAAAATGGAAGATTTTAATTTTGAGAAATTGTTGATTATTCTTTTCTAGATGGAGGTGTGCCTCGTTCTACATCTTATGGGGTTTATATTTCTCAACTTATTCGGTTTGCCCGAGCCTGCTCTTTGCTAGGAGATTTTAACAGTCGTAAATTAGTTATAACTGATACACTTCTTAAGCAAGGTTACAGATATCACAAACTTCGGAAAACGTTTTCTAAATTTTATTATTATTAGATTTTATTACCACTCATTAGTAAGTATAATTGCGAAGTTACTGCAACTAGGCTTTTCTCAACCAGAATTTTATAGGGATGTTATCTACAAACTTAGGAAATTCGGGGTCATATCCATTTTCACAATTTGTTTATAAAACGCATTAAGACCTTTAAGAAGAAAGGTTATGGTATCATTATATTGCAACGAGCTGCATGTTTAGTTATCGACACTTTTACAGTCGGTAGCTACGCTTCCCGTTTTGCTTGCGCGATGACAGGTCGAGGGTAGTACTCTATGATGGTATACTCTTAAACACAGATGCGGGAGGAGCTTACCAGACTCCTGTATTACTTTTTCCATGTCGTGCCCTTAATGGCTTCTCTGCATATGCTCTGACTTCAGCAAAGTTATTGAGTACATATTTGACGGATTTTTACAGTTATGCTATGTTTTACATATTGTCATGTGTATTCCGTATTCTATGTTGTGTGTAAGTCTGACGGGGATACCTTTATTTACACTATTTGTAAACCTAGGGACTTTGAGAGAAGTGTGAGGTTAGGACGTCTGTAAACCGGTTTAAACCCCCAGTAGTGTTTTTGCTACTGATCGTGCCAAGGCGGTACTCTCTTTATCACCTTTGCTTTTGTGTGTCGTGTGTCTTTATACTTGTAATTTTGATCATGTGTGGAATGTTTGTCTCTAGTCCTTGTGTGTTTGTTGGTATTTTCTGTGTTCATCTTGTGTACGTGCGTGTGTAGTTGTGTATGTGATGCTATCTATCGATGTTTTGGTGGTGATTACGTGTTGTATGTGGCTTTGCCTGCTTGACTTTACTATTTTTTCATTTAAACATTCGTGGTTGTATTTTTATGGGTTCTTTATAGTCGATGTTTTTGTCGAAGGCCTTTATTACAACATTTATACTATTCTGTTCTATCATTTCAGAACTCACTACCAACACGCTCAAAGCAATGTAATGTAATACTATGGAAGACAGCCAAAGGGCTGTGCTTCGACGTAATCATGTGCAGCTTATATACGAACTTGAACCTAGAGGTGGGATGCTGGATTCTCTGTATGAAGATGGTGTGTTAACTGAAAATGATTGTGAACGAATAGCCAACGCACAAACCAGAAAAGAACGATGCCAATTACTTTTACACATGATTCCATCTCGGGGACCTAATGCGTATGGTTTGTTTCGAAAAGCTCTCATATTTAGCAATTATTACAGTTTAGCTGAGAAACTTGAATACAATCTTTTTCAACAATATGATGAATGTTATTTTAATCTACACGGCATTGTTAGTGATCGTGCTGGAAATGCAAACGGCATAGTCAAGGCTTCAGGAACTCCAGATGAAACAAAGTGGTGTACGAACTGTGCTGATTTCATACAAAAGGTTCTTCAAACTATGTGCGTCGAAAACTATGGGATGAAAGCTGCAATAGAGAATTGTGGGTGTCTAATTCTGGACAACGTTGAGCCTAATGATGTCATTGATCGTCTGTATCAAGATCAGGCCATGGAAACTGATGAAGTGGACTTTGTCAAGAGTGGAGTGACACGGAGGCAAAGGTGCGAAATAATGCTCCAACAGTTGATATCAAAACCAAATAGGAACATGTTAGATAATATAATCTCATCTCTATGCAAGAAGTATTATTACATAGCGGAAATATTACTAAGAGACAGAGCGAAAATGGAATTAAAAGATCCTAAACGTTGGTATACAAGACCTTTATACGAACACTCTAGCAGCACACAAGTAAACTGCATTACGGAGCTCTCAATAAACGAAGATGACAGTGAAAGAGACAACAAGGTTGTGAAACAAAAAGCAACAGCGATGTGCACAGAGGACCAGTTGTATGAACAAGGAGGTTCTACAGATTCTACTTCTGGTGGTCATGTTGCTCACAATTGTCTTAAACAAATTTCAAAAGCAAATTTCGACAAAATAAGTTGTTCGACAACTCTGGTTACAAATGAAAGCAATAAAGATAGGAAAAATATATGTCAAGAACAAAAGCATGAAATAACAGCTTCCTCCAGTTTTAGATATGACCAAATTCGACTGTCTAAAGCAATGGTAGCCATTCCTTCTGAAACATCTCACAAGAAGCGTTGTCTAACTGTAGCGTTCAACTATCTCAGTGATTTGATCAATCAAGGTGAGTTTGTCCAATACAAGAACGTGTCCACAAAGTTACAGCGAACATACCCGGCAGTGCACGATTTGCTTTGTATAATTGGTTATCTTAACGCGAGTAGAGACCTCTTCAGAAAAGACTTTGATTCGGCCAAGAGGAACATCAAGGTCAGCTTGGAGCTTGTTCGAAAGACGAGCAATCCGCGATATTTCACCCTTGAACTGTTTACAGCCAAAACGAGAATGTACCTACCTCTTCGGAAGTTGGAAAAGTTTCAAACCACTCTCGACGAAGCAATGATGATTATAGAAACTGACCCGAAAGGTTGCACAGGTAGAGCGGCTGGATGGCTCTACCTTAACGATGCCAGGTTTAAAACTGCCCAGATCACCTGCTTGAATCTCAGTAAGTCAAACGCTATGAAAGCATATGAATCATTGTTTGCAAGCGCAAAAGCAAGCTTTCATATTTCTATGAACAATTTTATGTTAGATGGCGGGAACGACGGACCATTTGGCTTTGGATATGCGTTGTGTCGTCTGGTCATACTACTGCTCCGATGCGGTGAAAATGGAATGACAATGACAACTTTAAAACCACCTGACGATGACATTAACACAGCCAGACAATATCTGCAATATCTCGAAGACTCTGCAATATTTGTACCAAAAATTCTTAACATGCATTTCTGTCTAGCTAAATGCGACTATCAGTTTAGGAGAAACAATTACATTAGAAGCTTGCAGCATGCACAGACTGCCTACGATCTCGTGAAAGAGCTAAACATGCAAGAGTTTACAGAACATGCGCTCAACCGACTGAAATTCCTGCGTTCCTTGGTTTCTGTGAATGACGGTCGCCATGACATCAGCGAGGAAGAAGTTCAAGAAATACTCTTTGACCAGTCGTATGAGAGTGGGGAAACGTCTTTAAGTGAATAAAATATGACCCAATCCAAAATTTGTACACTCATACCATTATCTGAAGTAATGCTTACATCCCAATTTTCCACGGTATATATTTGCTCAGCTGAATATAAATGAACATCAAAGTAACATAGATTCCGATCCTGAAGTAATTGCGTTCCTTAAAACGCGCGTAAAACTAAGCAGAATACAGTTAAAACCTCTCTAAAGCGACAACTTTATGAATAAGCATATCCTGTATGAGCTTTCTGTATCACTTTCGACCTGCATTAAGCTACGGCCTTCATTTGAAACACAGGAGTTCGCCTATTGGTGGTGGTCGCATTAGAGACGTTTAATGTACATCTTTAAATTAACCAAACTGAAAATTCTGTACTATCAGTGACTGACTCTTTCAGATACTAATGGCGGATGTACGGGAAGTGGTAAGACATTATAAAAGACATAAATACAGCATTACACATCGTACCATATTGAGTTGTCTCAATGGTCATTTGCGGACTCTTTCAGATATTGATAGCGCATGTTGCGAAGGGGAGAGGGGCATAAATACACGGTGCCGTACTTGCAATAAATCATGAAGTACATTTCGTGATTTTGAACCCATCAAGGAATTAATAAGCCATCATTTATAATTGTTGGTTTCTTAGAGTAAACCTTTTTAATTCTTAACGACATGAATATTCATGCAAGAAATTATGACATCGTGAATATTAATTAGATTTGTTTTCAATGACATCTGAACATAAGACATTTCGACTGAGATTTACATTTAGATTTAGATTTACATTATACCATAAGCAAACATCAGCCATCTCTTAAAGCAACCATCTTATCATGGTCTACTCTGTTTGCAAAGGCGTATAAAGGCGTATTTATAGAGGTAAGGGTTGAAGCACATACCTACCCTCTATGATAATAGAGCAATTAACAGAAAAGTGGTCGGTCTAACCCGGACATGGATTACAGGTTACCTGTATAGTACCTGTAATCCACATGCCTTAACGCTTGTAGCCCTGACGTGCAAGTGTTTGGCTATAAATTTCACCCAGTATGTTAGAATTAAACTTGCTAGAAAAGTTTGAATGACATTGCAAATCCTGATCAGAGGGCTCCTCTAGGATCCCTCTGGTCTGGGTGTACACTGTTTGCAAATGACAAATAGATGCATATCCCGGAGCGAAAGGGTTAAGTAAGCGTGATAATAACCATGATTGGAGAAAGCGTCGTGCACAAGTTCCATAACTCTAGCACCTGTATTTTTGCAGTTATTCCCCTTTATCATATTTTAGTGTCTTGCCAAGAACTTTTTATTTACTATGACTAATTTGTACAATTAGTGGAACTGATGTCGGCAAGGTCGATAACTCCGACATAACAATCATTGTTGGAGTGATTTCCCCCTTTATTTTTTCTTTGTCCAGACAATGCCTGTTAGGCAAAACGAAAAGAAAATATCATTAATTTGTTTGGGGCCCCGGTGGGGGACTATGTATTGCCATGTAATGCTTGATCTTGTTGTAGAGAGATTTTACTGTAAACATATTAAATGTTTTTCGTAACACTATTTCGGCCGACTTTATTTATCTGTAAAACAATGCTGTAAAGTTATTCTTTTTTTCCACCACTTTTAAAAAAAATGATCATCTTTCAAATAGTTTAGATCATAAATATACGAGTACGCTTAGTATCGGCATCTCGTCTGGTCCTATTTGTTTCAAAAAGAGTATTCTGGTGCACCACTAAGATAACATGTCTAAAGCTGATTATTTATACAATACGTTATATATTATTATGTTTGAAATAAAGTTTTAATTCAGGATATCTGTTGAATTTCTATACTCAAAACAGTGCAAACGTACGTTATATTACTGAAGGATATATTACATCTGCTTTTCTCCCAACTACTATTTCTTTTGCAAGGACACATTATTGTAGGGTATCCATTGGTATAGATTTAAATATTTCAGTTTCATTTAAGCTTGTTACGACTCTACTGTTTGCAAATCTTTTTTTGCTAAGAAGCAACCAAGGACGGAAAACATCCTCCTGGCTAAACGCTTAGCTCCTAAATATTTCCATTTTCAGTAGGTATGAACGAGTTCTCTTTCTTGACATAGGCTGTCGTGGTATCTGTGCTAGCATGTTGCACAGTTCATACTGGTTTACTACATAGACACCGATATTTCACATCACTTCGATGTATTTGCCATACTTCAATTCTGTCAATCTGCTGGCAACAGAAGTTTACGCGAACAGTTGCCGTTCAGCTGATTGTGGTTCCATTTTAGAAGTACGTTGAATTACGCTAGAACGGTTACCGTCCAGTTGTTTGTTCGGTACTATTATGCAAAGATACTTATCATCGGGAAAGACGAAAACAGTCACACGATGAGCACACGAATCGAGTGACATTGGTAACACTTCATCTTTGGAGAGACGCCAGGTAGTTACACGTGTGCTACTATTGTTTTGCTCAACATTTAACAGAAATGGCACCTGTTATTAGCGATTACTACAACAAAATGTTAGAAACAATGGTAGATAATTAATGAGCTATTTCATCTTCAAACTTGAACGTATTGTTGAATAATAGGATGATAACAAAATGTTTATTGCCTATGGCAGAAGATGCATTTCAGTTATGCGTCTATATCTGTGGCTTATCGGACTCAAAGGCACACTTGAAAGTAGATTTTGGTTGACACGCAATGGAAAAGTGTTGATACGACGTATCACAATTCAGACGAAGATATCGAAGGTGTCTTGAATGAGTTACAGCATGTAGGGTGTATCCAAAAGAAAACGGCTCTCTATTTGGTCAGATGATTTGTGAATAATTGGTGAGAGGAATAAGGAAAGGGAATGTGGGTAATTTCTTCAGATTAAAATAGGCAAGTCAAACTATTTCGGTCATATGCGTTAATATAATTTATTAAAAGATATTTACAATAGAACATCTCTAGAATGACCGGTTATATAGTCAGGGTATATTAACCATTTATTTGATGACATTGTGAATATTAATTAGATTATTTTTTAAAATGTATTTTTAACATAAGAACTAGTTGTCAAAGCAGAATTTGTAGCCTCAAGATCTATATTATTCCATAAGCAAACAAATTAGACCTTGTTCAGAAGACTCCTATAGGAGCCGTCTGATCTCAGGTTGCTCTGTTTGCAAAGGCGTAGAAAGGCGCATGCACGGAGTAAAGGGTTAATGTATAAACATAATATAAACATTAAGCTATGACATGGATCTACCACTTAGAATTAGACTTCAGATTAGTGATCGCATTAAAGGGGTTTGCTGAACCAACCGGCTAAACTAACGTGTATGATGGAAGATTTATACAGTGAAAATATCCTGGAAGTGGGGTTTTCTTTGAGAGCAAAAGTAGCAATGCGAAAAGAGAAAATTGCAGACTCGGTTTTATTGAGTCTGTTCATGAGTAGTATTTAAATATGTAAATGTGCAACGCTACTCATGCCCCCTAGCACCAGCTTAAGCAGTATTCAATTTTCAAACATAATGACATCAAAACTAATGATCCCGAAATATCAGAAAATATAACAACACTAAGAATGAAGTAAATTCCTCTATACCGGAATTTTAGTAGAGAAGAATTCAGATACGTTTAAGCAGCAGGTGGCTGCTTAATGCAGGGTGAAAGTCATGCAGAAAGCTCCTCTAGGACTTTTACCTTGCATTAAGCTTGTCTCCAAGACCGATATTTATATTAAATTTAACGTCCGATTTAGAGAAGTTTTACTGTATAAGGTTACAACAATTTAATTCAGAGGTTTTGTCAAGATCCTAACTGTTTGCAAAAGCAAGTCATGTCGGGATTAGCAGCATAAATATGAAAACGAAAATGCCACTCAAAATGACTCCAGATGTAAAACAACTCGCTTGATCAGAAAGAAGCCGATATGCCTCGTAGCAAAATGGACAATAGGCTTCAATTTTGTTTGATCGGGAAAGAATATTAACGGATGAACGACGGATAACCTCTGGTATGTCAGTCATTTATTTTCTGAGATAGCAGTTACAGTATTGTGCTGCCGCTTTTTACCGTTTGCAAAATGTGTCGTATGTTTCATTTAGTAATACAGTACGTTTGTTCTTCTAGTTTGAAACATATAATATCAATCTAAAAACATGAATCCTGATCAGACACCGATTAACTTGGCGTCTGAACAGAAGGGTCCCCGCTGTTTGCAAAGGAATCTCACATTTGTCCATTGCAGTAAAGGAGTTTGCGGGTTTTGCATTTACAAGGAAAACAGTATGAATAAAAAATCAAAACCCCGACTAACTTGGTGTATGACCAGGATCCAACCTGATCGACAATTTGATGATTTTGTCAGTGAAAGGAAATATACCAGAATGAAACACAAACATAACAAACTACACTTTAAGAAGCAGACCACATTTAACCGTGCTAAGGATATTATGATATGTATCACGTCACACGTGACAGGCTAATATGGCGGATGCCATTCAGAAAGTTCTGGGAAGATTTACTGAGAAAAGCATATTGCATATGACCTTTTATCATATCTTGCCACTCTTTATTAGTCTGGATATAATTCATGCTTAACCTTTGTCATATTGAACAAATGCTGGAGAGCTTTTTGCACAAATTTTCTCTCTGTTCAGTATTAAAATACCAAAAAGTAATTCAAATCTACAGATAAAGGTGCGTACTCAAATACTAACATTATCATTCATGGAGAAGAACGGAGTTTTTCTTGATTTGTTTTAATTTACGCGTCTTATCTGAACCTCTGAGTATCTTGTGCTTTTGTTAAAAAGTGAAGACTACTGGATAACAAGCATTTTTGTGTTGACCTTGACCTTGACCCAATTCCATGTATCCTTGTATCAACTTAAAGGCATTCACCCTAGCTATATACATACCAAATATAAATTGTCTAGCCAATGTTTTTTAGAAGTTATAAAATTTTAATGACAGCCAAGTTTTCAAAGTAGTGAAATTGACCTTGATCTGATTTCAGGTACCTTTATGTCATCTGTAAGATCCTTACCGAAGCGATCTGAATACCAAAGGTAAAGTGCCTAGCATTTGTGGATCAGAAGTTATAGCAAAATGTTAAGTGTGTTAAACAGTCAAGTTTTCAAAATAGTGACCTTGGCCCAATTTCATGAATCATTATATCAACTAAAAGGCCTTTACAAACGTTATCTCCACACCATATATGAATTGTCTAGCATATGTGGTTCAGAAGTTCAGACAAAATGTTAAAGTTTTTCAATGATGTCAAACTTGTCAAAATAGTGACATTGGCCTGATTTCAAAAATATATCAACTGAAAGGCCTTTACCAAAGGCATTTGTATACCAAAGATAAATAGCCTAGCATTCGTAGTTCAAAAGTTATAGTAATGTTAAGGTTTTGTTTACCGCCTTCACCCAAGATATCTGCAAACCAAATATGAATGGAGTAGCTGAAGTAATTCAGAAGTTATAAGCAATGTTAAAATTGTGTTAACGAAGGCAAAGTTTTGGAAATATTACCTGATTTCATGTATCCTCATATCAAGTGAAAGGCCTTCACCCACGCTATATGTATACCAAAGATGAATTGCTTAGCATATGTAGTTCAGAAGTTATAGCAATGTTAAAGCTTATTAAGAATGGCAAAGTTTTCGAAATAATAATCTTGACCTTTACCTGATTTCATGTATCCTTGTATAAAGTGAAAGGCCTTCACTCAAACTATCTGCATACCATATATGAATTGTCTAGCTTAAGTAATTCAGACGTTATAAGTAATGTTAACGTTTTGATAGCGACCTCAAAGTTTTGGAAATATTGGAGCTATTATAGCAATGCTAAAGTTTTGTTCACCGCCTTCACCCACGCTATCTGCATACCAAATATAAATGGAGTAGCTGAAGTAGTTCAGACGTTATAAGCAATGTTAACGTTTTGTTAGCGACGGCAAAGTTTTGGAAATATTGACCTTGACCATGACCTGATTTCATGTATTCTTATATATGTACGAGGGTCCTGCAAAAAGTTCTGTCACTAACGGGTTTCCGTAGTTTTAAACCATGTATATTTTAAAAGGATTCACTGCACCTGAATAGTGTGTTCACTATCTAACGATATCCGTTTATTTCGTGCAAATTGCTTTACAAATGACAGAGTTATTTCAAATTGAAATACATGCAGTCATATACACTGACCAATTTACGTGTCTCAGTGTAAAATGGACGAAAAGGCTGAAATTCGTAGCTATATCAAATGTCGCATTAGGCTTGATATAGATTCAAAGCAGATATCTGAAGAATTGTGTGGTATATATGGACCTAATGCCATTTCAATACGCACAGTTTTTAGGTGGGTCAAGGCTTTAAAAGCTGGGAAATTAACTGTTGAAGATGTCACCCGTCCTGGTAGACCTAAAACCTCTGTTAGTAAGGCAGACATCGCTGCTGTAAAGGTTGTGGTCGAGCAGGATGCGCTATTGTCTGTGAAAGATATAGCTAGTTGTACTGGCATATCAGAAGGCAGCGTGCAAACAATTCTGAAAAAGTGTTTGGGCATGAGAAAGGTTTGCGCTAGGAGGGTACCTCATTTGCTTACTGACGAACAAAAGAAACAACACCTTAAATGTGCCCGGGAACTTTTGAAAACATACAAAGGTTGTGATAGTCGGGTTATTTCTAACTTGCTTACAGGTGACGAAACCTGGGTGCACATGTTTGAGCCACAGAGAAGGGCTGATAATAAGCAATAGAAGTGAAAAGATCAGAAACGTTCATGTATTGCCAAGTGAACCATAAGTTCAAAAAAGATGTTGTACGCAATATTCTTTAATTCGAGTGGGCCAGTCGTTCAAATGCCTTGCCCATCTGGTCGTACAGTCACTGGACGATTCTACAAGAACTATGTACTAAAGAAAAGATTTTTACAATAAGAAACGTCCAAGCAAAGAATGAGCAGGTGTCCATCTTATACATGATAACGCCTCCTCTCACAAGTGAGAGGCTGTTAAGTCTTTTCTGGCTTCTGAAAATGTGAAATTTGTAAACCATCCACCTTATTCACCTGACCTGAGTCCCTGTGACTTTTTCTTATTTCCTAGACTGAAGAAAATGTTTTCTGGAAAGAAATATAAGTCCAGAAGTTCTCTTGGCAGCGCTATCTATCAGTGTCTCCAACAGATACCTAAAGAAGACTATTAAAATTTTATTCGCCTTTCGAGACTGGGTAAAAAGGTTACAAAAGTGTGTTTCGGTAATCGCCATAAAAGCGCGCTTGTACAGCAAGGTCGTACAAGTGATGATAAACCTACTCACTGTTACATACTCCCCCAGCAAGTTGAAATTCGTCCCGAATTTCTATGGACATGAGAACGACTGGGAATGGAACGCGGAACTCATACAGTCAAGGCCCCACGTTTGGCGCCAAATGTAACATGGTGAAATAGTTGTGACTCGACTGGGACTCGAACCCAGGGTCTCTGGCTTACAATGCCAACACTCTACCGACTGAGCTACAAAGACATACAGTAAAGCCTATCAACTTATTTCACCATTATCTCTACCCGGCTATATATTAAGTGAAAGGTCTTCACCCAAGCTATCTATATATATACTAAAGATGAATTGCCTAGTATTAGTAGTTCAAAAGTTATAGCAATGTTAATGTTTGTTAAAAAAGTCAAGTTTTCAAAATGGTGACCTTGACCCAATTTCATGCTTCATTAAATCAACTAAAAGGCCTTTAAAAGGTTGTCTCCATACCATATATGAATTGTCTAGCATATATGGTTCAGAAATGAAGACAAAATGTTGAAGTTTTTCAATGATGGCAAACTTGTCAAAATAGTGACCTTGATCTAATTTCAAATATCTTTATATCAACTGAAAGGCCTTTACCAGAGTCATTAGTATACCAAAGATGAATAGCCTAGCATTCGTAGTTCAGAAGTTAAAGTGATGTTAAAGTTTTGTTGACCGCCTTCACCCAAGCAATTGGTATACCAAAAATGGATTGCCTAGCATTTGTAGTTCAGAAGTTATAGCAATGTTAAATTTTGTTAAAAACGATAAATTTTTCAAAATAGTGACCTTGACCTGATTTCATGTTTCCTTGTATAAAGTGAAAGCCTTCACCCAAACTATCTGCATACCAAATATGAATGGTCTAGCTTAAGTAGTTCAGAAGTTATAAGCACTTTTAACGTTTTGTTAGCGATGGCAAAGTTTTTTGGAAATATAGTATTTGAAAAGTATTCACCCAAGCTATCTGTATACTAAAGATGAATTGCCTAGTATTTGTAGTTCAGCAGTTATAGTAATGTTAATGTTTGTTTAAAACGGCAAAGTTTTGGAAATAGTGGCCATGACCTTGACCTGATTTCATGTATCCTTGTATCAAATGATACATTTCTCCTTCTTTACCCATGCCGTGTTGTATAATTACATCTTCACTGTGTACAAGTATTTCGCTGTGCAATCACTGCTGTGGAGTGCACTGGTAGCACAATCAACTTGTAAATAGTACAGACCCTGATGAGACAGCTCCTGCAGGAGCTGTCTCATCTGGGTCTTCACTATTTACAGGTAGGTATATTGACGTGAATAGCAAGCGAATGGTTAATAAATGACTCAACTAAAAGTGTAAATGCTGACCAACAGAAAATATCGTCGCAGGCAATGTAGACCAATTTCTGATACACATGCACTGATTGCAATTCACTATTTTTGCCATTTTCCGCTAATGATCGTTTCCCTCGAACTGATTCTTTCTTGTATGCGTCTTTGGTGTCGGAGATGTCGATTCTAGCTAATACAACGATTCGAAGCAGTATAATTCTGGATTTTAAAAGAGCTGCTACATTAGTGCAGGACAAAAGTTATACAGTAAAATCTCAATAATACGACCACTGAAAGTAGTATAATTCTGGACATTTTAGAAACACGTGATAGCCTAATGCTGGACATCAGTTATAGAGGAACCTTCTGTATTACATGTGTCCTGCACTAAACAACCACCTGCTTAACTCCTTTGTTAATTAATCAATTATGTGGTCGCATTTGCGAGACCTTACTATGGTTAACTAATAAGAGCTACAGATCAAACACTAACATCGTCATTTCTCCAATAAACTATATACTGTGATCACTCTTTAGAATCGTCACTTCGAGACGATTCTAAAGAGTGCTCACAGTATAGGGTTTATTGGAGCCGATTCTAAAGAGTTGTCGCAATATAGGGTTCGACCCCATTCCAAAGGGTTGTCGCAGTGTAGGGTTCGAGCCGATTCTAAAGAGTGGTCGCAGTATAGGGTTCGAGCCGATTCTAAAGAGTAGTCGCAGTAAAGGGTTCGAGACGATTCTAAAGAGTGCTCACAGTATAGGGTTCGAGTCGATTCTAAAGAGTGGTCGCAGTATAGAGTTCAATCCGATTCTAAAGAGTTGTCGCAGTATAGGGTTCGAGCCGATTCCAAAGAGTTGTCGCAGTGTAGGGTTCGAGACGATTCTAAAGAGTGCTCACAGTATAGGATTCAAACCGATTCTAAGGAGTGGTCGCAGTATAAGGTTCGAGACGATTCTAATGAGTGGTCGCAGTATAGAATTTGATGGAGAAATAAAGGAGCTATTCTTGAAACAAATGTTTAAATTTACGCATCTTATCTGGACCTCTGCTAATGGTGCCTGTTCACCATAAAAGCTGATTCGCAAGACCGTGTAACCCTTATCCCGCTTTAGAAACAATGTTTTGCTATTTGAATATGGAGCAATTGTCAACACCAATTCGATCCAGCTTTTGAGAATGTATTGCCCAAGTGTCATATAGTATGGATCCAGATGTGACGCCGAGTTACTAAACATCTCATGTGGATCTAAGATATTGGCAAATGCTAGCCAGGTCGCGGATAATAGGATTAAGGTTAAATGACAACCTGTCCGATGAAATATAAATCTTCAACGCTAACGGGGCATTATTTAGTCATTGCCCTATTTGGCTCTCTGAATTGTCTGCCTTTCTTGTTAGATTCGCCAACTTACTGTAATAATAACCATTTGAACGTCGATTTGCCCATTAATGTTAAGCTATGGATCCAATTTATAAAGTACGAAGTGTTGAAACATCCTTAACGATTTTAACTGACCGAAAAACGCCTTTATCCAGGTTTTTACCATTTGCAAATGCATGTGCACTTTTTTTCCCGTACATAAAGAATTAGCAGAAGGGAGATAAGACAGGCTATGGGTTATGAATGACACAAGCATTTTATTTTGAATCCCAAAAGGTGGAACGCTGTGTCCCACATTTATCTCAAACCAAACGCAGTCCATTAGACGGGCTTGTGTTTATCTTTTCTTCGTGCTTCGTATTTTGTACTGTAAATTGAGCTTGCAGAATAACACAAGCCTTTGCCTGCTAAGCGCATCCTTAACCCATTCTCTCCTAGGATATTTTAATATCCAACCCTTTTTAATTAATCTACCAAAAAGGAGCATTAACTAGAGAAATGGAAAATTTTAGAATTTTGTAGTTTGAAACCATTGTGATAAATAAAATATAGGAGCAAATGCTATATTTATCACAATGGTTTCACAATGTGAATTTTATAGAAGTGTAGAAATGCGTAATGTGTTAAAGCTACATTTTGGATCTATATGAGACGCCGAATAACCCGGCGTCTCATCAGGATCCAATCGGTTTGATATTCGGTCAAATGTTTTTAAAAAGCTTGCAGGAATAGGTAGTACATGAAATATGTAACAAATCGGAGTTTAACCCTTTCGCTGCCAATGCCGGATCTGTGATTACCTATGCAAACAGTTTGGATCCAGATGAGACGCCGAGTAACTCGGCGTCTCATCAGGATCCAAACTGTTTGTTACTGTTACTATGTTTTTGAAACAAAAATGAAGAAAATCAAAAGAATGAAAATTTGTAGCAGACGACAAAGTTACCAGACGACAGAGTTTGGCAGCGAAAGGGTTAAGCAGACATCATTTTTCACAGCATACTAAGAGTTACAGTAAAACCTCTCTATAACGGCCACTAAATTACATCAAGTATTTTTTGCTAAAAGCAGGTGACTGCTTAAAGCAACGTGAAAGTAAAACAGAACGCTCCTATAGGAGCGTTCTGTTTTACTTCCGCCTTGCATTAAGCAGCCACCTGCTGTAAATACCAACTAATGAACACAATTTAGTGACCGTTATAAAGAGGTTTTACTGTAACACCTTTGTAGTAGAACAATGTTAAATATAACGAATGCTATGCTACATCTGACCTGGATCAACACTGTTCGCCAGTGTCCTATGTATGGGATTGTGGTATACTACACTTCACAAACCTCATAGAAACAGGAATTCAATAAGCAATAAAACTCGACATATCATCAAACGTAAAGTGTTCAGTACGCCCATAATATACGTCTGTGCTGAACTTTATATAGACATATTGCATGAAGCAGTGAATTCTTCTCCAGTATATCGGCGGCTTTATTCAGTAGTATCATATATATTTAAGGAAGGTTTGTATATCTATTGACTGTCTCATAAATGTTTTGCGTAATCCTTTATGTGCAAGAAAATAAAATAACAAAAGAGCTCTTTACAACGCCAACAAAAAGAAATCTGATATATGTTAGTTTAACCATTTACTCCCTGAATACACCTTTCTATATATTTGGAAACTTGTAGACCCAAACTACAGAGCCGTCTGATATGGGTCTGCTCTGTTTGCATATGAAATATGATAATATAGATACATGTATGATTCTCTAGCTTCCGTCAAGTTCAATAATTCCTTTGTTCCTGTGCCATTAAAACTTAATCAAATCAATATTCATTATTTCTTACATGAATATTCATGGAGTAAAGGGTTAATGCAGGACGAAAGTTGAGCAGAATATTTTCGTCTGCAAACGGTTTATTTTCAGTTTCAAAGTGGACTTTCTTTTATGTGTTTCTCAAAACATAATTGGAGTATCAAACGGTTTGGATCCTGATGAAACGCCGACTGAAGCGAGACGCCGAGTTAGTCGGTGTCTCATATGGATCCTGTTTGAAAATATAATCAAGTTTGGAAATGAGTCACTAATGGCCTTTGTAAACAGTGTAGACCCAAATGAGAGGGCTAATAGAGGAACCCTCTCATCAGTGCCTACACTGTTTGTCATGTTACACTTTCCTTTTTATAAAATCCCTGAATATTCATGGAAAGCTTGACATTTGAAAATTCAGCGTTGAAAGAGTTACTGGGAAGGAAAGACATGACAACTTCACATGTATACAGCTCATATCGCGGACAAGTACTAGATATTGCGAAATAATGCGCTATTATGTCAGACATAATGACATCGTGAATGGCAGAAACTGTAGAACCGGTTTGCAAATGAATCAAAAAAGTATCTCTATTAGGTAAAAGGGATATTCAGTGCTACTGTGTTTTAAACAGCCTTGGCTCTGCTAAATATTGGTGTTCGTACAACGGATTTTAAATATTGATTGCCCGTATGGGTCCATGCTAAAGACAAAGTTAAAGAATAAGATGACAATTATGTGCGAATAGATGGTGTCTCAGTTGTCAGAAGTCACTGACTTTCTCTATTGAAGTTACACCCTCTCTCTGTCTCTCTCTGTCTCCCTCTCACTGTCTCTCTCTGTCTGTCTGTCTGTCTCTCTCTCTCTCTCTCTGTCTCTCTCTGTCTCTCTCTCTCTGTCTCTCTCTCTGTGCATCTCTCTCTTTATCTCTCTCTCTCTTCCCCTGTCTCTCCTCGGCTCTTTCTTTTTCTTTCGCTCTCTATTCCTCTGCCCTCGTTCTTCTCTACCTCTCAATATCTCTCTGGTCATTCTCTGTGTTTACTATATCTCTTATATCTCTGTCTTTCTATGTCTGTCAGTATATGTCTGTCTGTCTATTTGTCGGGTTTTCTCAGTATCTTTCGTCGTTCTCTGTATTTACTATTTCTCTCATATCAGTGTCTTTCTCTCTCCCTGTCTTTGTCTGTCTCTCTCTCTCTGTCTTTCTGTCTTTCTGTCTGTCTCTCTCTTTGTCGATCTCTCTGTCTGTCTCTCTCTCTCTCGTCGTTTTCTGTCTTTACTGTTTCTCTTTCATACTATTATTATGTATTTATTATTATTACACTATTATTATTATTTTATTGTTATCATTATTATTATTAGTATTGTTATTATTGTTATTATTACTATTGTTTTTATTATTTTTATTATTATTATTATCATCATCATCATCATCATATCATCATCATCATCATCATCACTGCTACTACCAGTATTCAGTGATGAAGCCTACATATATATCTGAGGTAGGTTACAGGTCAGACTGATAGACCGACCGAGACACATTTATATCAAAAATCATTATTTTCACAGCCTCAGCGTTTGCCATGTGTAACTGACACGAAGTAAAGCTGCTTGCTATCTGGCTCTCGTTAGAAAGTCAATATATAAAACATTCCTACGGTCTGTACTGTTTCATAACAGACAACTGCAAAATTGTCAATGAAAATTCCAATCTTATACCAGATAAGGGGACCCTGTTATATACATATCTATTCATACTAACTGGCAACATACTTAGAATAAATCACTACTCAATAAAACCTCTCTATTACGGTCACTAAATTACATCAAGTATTTTGTGTTAAAGACAGGCGGCTGCTTAAAGCAATGTGAAAGTAAAACAGAACGCTCCTATAGGAGCGTTCTGTTTTACTTTCACCTTGCTTTAAGCAGTCACCTGCAGTCACCTAAATACCAACTAATTAACATAAGTTTGAGGCCGTTATAGAGA
Source organism: Azorinus chamasolen (assembly GCA_963576725.1). Classification (NCBI taxonomy): domain Eukaryota; kingdom Metazoa; phylum Mollusca; class Bivalvia; order Cardiida; family Solecurtidae; genus Azorinus; species Azorinus chamasolen. The sequence continues at coordinate 15,388,275 of OY755246.1, read as the reverse complement.
AGTTTTACTGTATTCTATATAATAACCTTTTGCCGGTTTTATATTCTTATAACAAAGCTATGACATCATGAATATTTACAGAACTTTTAACTACTACATTTCCAAAATTCAAGTAATAATCAAAATTTCTACCAAACTGCAATCAGGGTGTCAAACAGTTTGGATCCTGGGTAGACGCCGAGTTACTCGGCGTCTCATCCGGATCCAAACTGTTTGCATAGGTATCCACTCATCCGCCTATAGCAGTCTAAAGGTTAAGCAAACCCACGGGAGCCGTCTGATCTGGGTCTACTCTGTTTGCAAAAACCGTGAAAAGACATTTATATGAGGGACAGGGTTAAATGTGTCATATTAAACCATTTGCCCGGTAAGCGTTACCTGACTGACATTTGCATACAGCTTGGATCCGGATGATCCGGATGAGACACCGAGCCGAGTAACGCCATGTCTCACCAGGTTCGAAACCGATTGACAAACAATCAACATTTCCTCGAAATATTAAAATGATCGGAAATAAGTAAGACTGCAACTGATCGGAATAAGAGCAGATGTCTCTTTTCCAGCAAAAAAGGAGTTAACCAATTACTCTATAAATATTTATGTAATAAATAATAACACAGTGAATTCTAAGCCATTCCCTGTTGACTATTTATGTAAGAAATAATGTCATCATGAAAATTCATTAGCTGACTTTTATATAATGGCATATGTAAATATCGCGTTGTGGTATTAGCAGACGTTGTAGAGGAAAAATTAACCCTTTACTCCATGAATATTCAGCAATAATGACATCGTGAATATCAATTACTTTAAATGTTATCGTAGCAAAGGACACGGTAGTTTTGGACCATGGCAGAAACTGTAGAATGATATTTATTACATGTATATATCATAATCAAACAGAGCAGGCCCTGATCAGACAGCTTATGTAGGAGCCGTCTGATCTAGGTCTACTCCTTTTGCAAAGGCGTGAAAAGGCGTCTATATGAGGGAAATGGTCAAACCGATGCATTTGTGTTATCATTGTGGTATAAAAACACAGACGTTTAGGTAATGGCAGAAAGGTGTAGTATCACATCTACATTAATGCATATTCTTGCACAAAACGTGATGTTGTAGTCCCGCTAGACCATGTATTAACAAGGCGATTCTAGTGCTCACGCGCTGTTGTTGACCGGATTTAATTATACCTATTCCAGGCCTAATGTAAACAATGGACGCGAATGCTATATGGCGTTTTGACATAAGCTATGTGAACGGCGCGAGTATTTCAGGGGCACCGACACTAAACTGTTTTTAGTGATAGACATTTTGAATGAAATTTCGTGTTTATTACAAACGGTATTTGATACAATCATGAAATGACGTCAGAAAGAAAACAGTGGCCTGGAATCAACATATATCGAATGAAATGTCAAAGAAGTGAATAGTTTTGCTTGTATTTGGAAGAATTAAATTGATGCAGGAAAGCAGGAAATTATTTTATGCAAGAATAGCGTTAATACACGTTTGTTTCCGGGCAATAACATCTGCAGTGTCCCTCGGGAATGTTGTTGCCCTCGCCCTTCTGGCTCGGGCCAACAACAGTCCCTCGGGACACTGCAGATGTTATTGCCCGAAAAAACGTGTATTAACCCTCTAATCAAGCACAACAGACCACGAGTAGCTGTCTGATATGTGTCTACTCTGTTCATATAATTATGTGCTAAATTACGTACACATGCATATGGAGTAATGTCATTTCTGGATAACTTTCACCTTGTATTAAATTGCTACCTGTCTATAATTAGAAGTCATTTAGCTGATTGGTTAGGTGATGTCCTACTGTATGCCACATCAAACACACATTGACGGACACACAACCTCTATAGCTCGTTTGATTGTGAGTTCGATTTCGAAGCTGGAGGTCGGGGATGCGATCATCTATGGGGTCAGACCAAATACTTACAGTGGCCTCAATACCCTCCTCTCCCGGCCCTTTCCTTAGCGACCAGGATGTGAGGACAGTGATAGGATTGATAAATCAGGTATCAGGATAAATGATACTCAGCGAGAATACCAATGGTACCTCGTATTTAATTAAGTTCTTTAGATGCCAATATACAATATATCTGTAAGATGGACAAATAAGGTAGTCAACTGCAATGTTCGCCCTGTACTGTTTGTCGTGGTGTACGAGTATTTTGGCGACGTCGGCGGTGAAAGAGTAAGGAATATACCAGGCAATGACAGTTTTTCTTCGACTAAGTTCTCGCCCAGGAGCACCGAGCAGTTATGTAAAAAATAGAGTTAACCCATTTACAACTAATGTTTCTTAAATGGACAGAGGCAAACAGTGTAGACTTAGATCAGAGTATCTCTTAAGAACTCCTCTTATCAAGGTCTGCAATGTATGCTTGATACATTAAATTATTTCCAAACTTCACATCGGCAAAATAATTCCTGCAAAAATACCCATTTAAATTGAAAATTAGATTGCTCTACAATACACAGTTTGGCAGGTACATTTAGAAATCGAGGATTAATCGGATATTATTTTGATTCAGGTGTCACCTTCACCCTGATTGCCGTGGTCAGACTAGCATTTTCTAAGCAAATGTTTTATTTACGACCGATCCATTTGATAGCTACCATTATATAAACATATGGTCAGAATAACATGCATCTACCGGCTTGTTACTATCAATATTACAAGAAGCACGGTGCCAGACTATTAACTATGCAAATAGCAAATCTAATTGGTAGGGGAAGACAGCTAGGCAAATTCCACGCCAAATTGGGTAATGGCTAAATCATTCTTCGATAGCGCTCAAGACGATTATCTTATCGGACAAGTTACTATTTCAGGCACTCGGTGAAGTACCTTTCCTGGCGAACAGACAGCCATGGCTAATATACATTCAGACAACGGAAAAAAGTTTTCATGACATTGGATATAACGTTCCGGTGCAAGACACTTGGACAACAAGCAGAGACCCATACCAAGTGATGCAAGAAAATCTCATCATAGTCTGCAGTGTCTGTTGAAGTATTTGATTGTTGTGGATCATAGCATTTTCATACAAGTTAACCCATTTCCTCCTAAACTATTTTACTAACTTCTTTGAATAAATCTACCGAAAAGGATCATTTCCTAGAGAAAAGGAACATTTTAGAATTATGTAATTTCAAAATATTGTGACATTGCTTCTATGGAGCAAATGCTCTCTATTTATTACAATGGTTTCAAAAATGACTCTTACAGTTGCTCTAAAAGAGTCAGAAGGAGGGAATGTATTAAAGGTGGCAAAGACACTTTTCCCAGTGAGTGGACCTATCTTGCCATATACTGTGGTGCAGACATCAAATAAATTAACAACCAAAGGATAGTTAAGCTAAGAATATTTCATTGGCAATTTGTGAGCGTTGGCGCTGCCTGTGTTAAAATGTGCGTTTATTTCGTAATTCTAGCTACATTTGTAAGACTTTAATCGTTGCATGCTTGTGGTGAATTTATGGAAAACTATATCAGCAGTCTGGATCAAGATCAGACGCCGAGAAATTAGACGTCTCGGCAAAATCCAAACTGTTTGGTACCGTGCCAGTGTGTTTTGAAAATAATTGTGACAACAATAAACCCTCAGAATTGTAGCTAACGGCATTTTTTCAGCATGTAGAGAAATAATTTCTGTATTTAGGAAACGGAGTATGCAAATTCATTTGATGCCATGGATTAATCGGAAGCAATTGTATCAATAAATTGGATAATTTAATTAACATTTAGCTCGCTGTCATAGATACGTGAAAATGTGTTTCTGTGCTTCAATTGCAGACCAATAAATAATCTCGGTATCTTTAAATACCAATACAAGTGCATAGAAGGGTTGGCCATGATGTGGCGCCGAGTAACACAGAACTGCATCTGAATTCAAACTGTTTTCAATGTTTTTTTTCACGACTTCAGTCTTAACAGGCTAAATAGTTACGATTCAGGTTTTATCTCGTAATCAATGATGAATTGTTATTTGCTTGGGAAACTTTGTCTTCGATTAGAAGGCATCGTGCGTGCGTTTTTATTTGTTTTGGACATGCATTACGTACATGGTGGTCCATCGGAAGTTATTGGATATTCTGGACTCTGATAATAACACGGTCTTGGAAACATACAACATTGTTACCATGTATTCATTTGTTTAGCTGATTTATTTGACAGACCTGCAAACTCAGAAATGTCTCTAACGGTCCTTCGAAAGCTCGAACCTTTGACCTCCAGCTCAAGAAAATGGGACTTTTGATCACTCGCTTATAATTCAGTCCAGGATGTTGATTTATTCACGTGGGCTATTAGTTTGTCTGACATTGATGTATACGTTCGGGGAAGACATTGTGTCTGACGTGAAGCCCAAAATTGTGATAGCTGGTCTATTTCCGCTGTCTGAGGGGTTACCTATGAGCCAGGTTGGCTTGGGCGTCCAGCCAGCTGTCACCCTAGCCATTGAAATGATAAACAGTAACGACACTATTCTATCTGGGTATGAGCTAGACCTGATTGCCAGTGATACAAAGGTAAGAGCTTTCTAATTACAGTAAAACCTCCTTAATCCAGAATTCTATAATAGAAGAATTTAGATACCTTTAGCCAAGCAACTGCTTAACCCATTTGCTCCCAGTGGATTCCTCCATGTTTATATATTGGATTAGTCCATTTTTTTATCCGTTTTGTTTTATATTGATATTACTACCATCAAACAGTGTAGACTATGATCAGACGCCGCATTATGCGGCGTCTGATCAGAGTCTACACTGTTTACCTACGTCCCATATATGGGATCGTGGGAGCAAATGGGTTAATGCAGGGTAAACTCTGTATGACTTTCACCCTGCATTAAGCTGCCACCTGTCTCCAATACCGATATTTATACTAAATTGGCACCCGGTTTAGAGGGGTTTTACTGTATAATAAAAACCTGTTCTAAGGGACCACTTACCGTTTTACCCGCATCTGATACATACCCCTCTGATACCTTTTCAAACAGAGCAGATCCAGATCAGACAGCTCATGTAAAAGCCCTCTGATCAAGATCTGTTTACTTTGCTTATGACATAAAAAGTACAAGACTGAATATACAGTTTCTGCCATGAACAAAACACCATGTGTTCATTTACCATTATACAAAATCATCTAAGAAATATTCATGAACTTATTATTTCTTACACGAATATTCTTCAATCGAGACGCCATATTCATATAACTGGTCGTCACAACTGATACCAGAATGTTTGACAAGCTTAATGTGTCTTCAAAAAGAAATGGAAGAAACAAGAAACAAATGTTCAGAATCTTTTCAGAAAGGTGGCAAAATCTTTAGGCAAGTGTTAAATGCAGAGCACCCTCCCCCTATTAAAGTGTTCTCCTTTACATTCAAATACAGTAAAATCCCTCTAATGCGCTCACCTAAATAGGTATAATTCTGGGTGGTAGAGGCAAGTCGTAGCTTAACGCAGGACAAAAGTAATGCAGAAAGCCCCTGGATGAGCTTTCTGTGTTACTTTTTCCTGCATTAAGCGACCACCTGATTATAACGACACCCATGTTTATGCATTAAGTGATCGCATTAGAGGGGTTCTACTGTACATTGTAATTGTACTCGTATCATTATTCTGCTACAATTTTAATCCTTTTCCTGTTTAATATTCATGTAAAAAATATTGACATCATGATTTGTTTAATGTCATATGTACACAGCCTGTTTTTACTCAGGCAAAACTGATATTATCAGATCTGTATTATACCTTAAGCAAACAGAGCAAACCTTTATCGGATCGTTCCTATATGAAATGCTAAATATGAAGGGAAGGGTTTAGATTCAGATATTAGGGTCAAACACTCGTATGCTCACCATTATCCCGATATTCGCAACATAACTCACACTTGCAAACAGCTTGTATCTAGATGAGACGCCAAATAGGCGTTTCATCTGGATCCAAGCTGTTTGACACTCGGTAAATAATTTCTCAAAGGTTTGATCGAATCAGAAATAATGAAAATTGCACCATATCCGGATTTAAGCAGACATTGTTGTTTGGGTATGACTGGGTAAGGGCAGGATTATGTAGCCAATGCTCAACCAACGCTATTACAACAGGTTGCACAAATCAGACGCATTTTCCATTTGCTCGTCTTGCATTTCTTTACTTCACTTTATTGTTTGTTTCCCTTGTCTTTACGACCTAATGTGGAAGCACCAGTGACAATATTCCAATAGACAGCTCATAAAATGACAAATAACTGCAATTAATAGAATAAGCCCAGAAAACTTCTAACCAGTGTAAACAGTATTGAACCAAATCGGCCGCCATGTGTAACCCATTCTTTCATATAAACGCATTTCCACGCCTTTACAAACAGAGTAGACCCATATCAGATGGCTCCTATAGTAGCCGTATGATCAGAGTCTGCTCTATTTGCTTTTGATATGATACATATATGATTCTACAGTTTTTGTCAAAGCAAAATAAACTCATTGAAAGGTTAACAATATAAAACTTCAGCTAATAGATATCCATGATGTCATAATTTCTTACATATATATTGAAATGGAAACGGGTTAAAACCATTTGCCACCCTCCTGTACCTATATGCTGCCTCTGATCAGCTTCTATACTGTTTGTCACACAAATAAACAAAACATGCCCTGATCGATTTCAAAGTGTGCAGTGCCTGGTCAAATGCCGTTGCTTAGACGTGGCGTTGACCCGGCTCTACACTGTTTAAAAACGTTTTAACTATTTTCCTTATGTAAGCGCACTTTGACGCATCTGCAAACAGAGTAGATCCAGGGTCTACTCTGTTTGCTTATGGTGTAATATGGATCTGATTTACAGCTTCTGCCTGAGCCAAAATGTCCTGTGTTCATATGCCCATCCAAAAACATAATCTTATTATAGGTAAACAACGAGCAGTGAGCCGTGAATGTACTTTACATTTTGGTACGTTCCACGATTTAGGGGTGTCGGCATTGCTGCAGTCCATCTAACTAAGATATGTACTTAACATGCTACAGTCAATCACGATTTTCTCATGCAGGTTTTTATGCTGACATAATGCTGATTCTCCCCAAAAGTGGACTGTGCTCATTTTTATGGTTCACTGCTCGTTGTTTACTTATAATATGCATAACGTCATTATTTCCTATATGAATATTCATCAGGGAAACGTTAATCCTTATCCCGCTTATCTCAACCTGCCTCACATGTTCGCAAACAGCTTGGGTCCCACTGAAACGTCGTATAACTCAGATCCTCATTAGTTACCATTCTGTTTGACACTCTGACAATAGTTCCTCAAACGCTTGTTTGTATTGGAAGTTGTCAAAATGCACCAGGCCCAAATTTCATCAGATTTTTTCTTTCTTCTGTCACAGCGGAGTAAGAGTTGAGGTTGACTGACTTACATGTACAGTAAACCCCCTCTAAACCGGAATTCAAGTAGAGAAGAACTTACGTTTAGGCAGGTGGCTGCTTAATGCAGGGTGAAAGCCATGCAGAAAGCTCCTTGACGTCCGGTTTAGAGAGGTTTTACCGTAACGGTTCTAAGGTACAGTAGATACCATTCAAAAGGGGTCTAAGTTTGGCTCTTTAAGACAAGTGGTAGATTAATACAGTCAAAATCATATAGATACGTTTGCCCTGCATTAAGCAATCCCATGCGATTAGCCTCCTATTGTAAACAATTGTATTCATCTTCAAATTATGTATGTATGTAGGCCAATGTCCTGTTCAAGAATTGATGGGACACGCAATGATGTTACAAATGATTAACTTCAAAACTGGTCGTCGCGACTATGAAATGATTCTATCTTTTTATCTTCTTTATCCTGCTGTAAAATTATTGGTGGTCAGGGGTCCAGATAAAATATTTGAATTTAAACATGTTCAAGAATAGCTACTTTACTTCTGCACCAAACCCTTCACTGTGGCCATTCTTTAGAATCGTCTCGAGGAGTGGTCACAGTGTAGGGTTTAGTAGACAAAATGGCGATTTTAGGATTTTGGTACGCACCTTTATCTGGGGGTCTCCTAAAACTATGACCTTATGCAAGCATTACTTATTTCCGATTCGTTCAAGGCTGGGGTAAACTATTAACCGGGCCTCAAATAAATTGGATCATGATTAGACGCCAAATTACTCACATCAGTGTACAAACTGTTCACAAATGAAAAATCCGGTCGGGCTTAGGAAAAAAATGTCATTTTTAAACTTGTAGACCCAGATGAGAGGGCTTATATCAGGATATCAACAGTTTGTTATGTTAGAAGTTTCTTCGAAACAAATCCCTTCAGATTTACGTCAAGCTTGACCTGTTGAATTTAGGAATATTCAGAGAAACCCCTGTGTTGAAAGAAGCGCACAGACACGGCAAATGCAGTGTTAAAAGACGCACATATCGAAACCCACAGACAAAAAAGATGGTAACTGTGTACTTTTGCGCCTCATTATGATGTTAGTTGTTGGTCACTCGGTCATATTGGAAGCTGTTTGACACCTGGTCATATGGTTTCACATAGGCTAATTGGAAGTGAGTATAATTTTCACCAGATCAAATTTGTTCGAGGTATCAGTTTGTACAGCTGGCTAAAAGTTAGAAGTAGCTTTATGTTGTTATACAGACTGATTGGAACCTTGAGTGTTAATTTACCATGGAAACCATTCATAAAATCCTTTAAAAGGGAAATGGCCATTTGTTTTACTTCTGGTAGAGCTAAAACAGACTTTCTCTGAAGCGGTCAATTAGCCTTCTACCTAATTAACTCTTCTCTTGCTATTCACATCAATATACCTACCTGTAAATAGTGAAGACCCAGATGAGACAGCTCCTGCAGGAGCTGTCTCATCAGGGTCTGCACTATTTACAAGTTGATTGTGCAACCAGTGCACTCCACAGCACTGATTACACAGCGAAATACTTGTACACAGTGAAGATATATATATAATTATACAAAAAGACATGGGTAAAGAAGAAGAAATGTATTTTAAAATTCAGCAAGCGAAGAGTTAATATTTTTCGAAGAGACAATGACACCATGGCTATTAATAAGTTGAAAATTTACAGTGACATATAGGTACATGTGATTTTGGCCCTGGAAGCAACTGGAATAAGATCTGTACAATACCATAAGGAAACATATCATAGCCTGATCTGACCTGGGTCTACCCTGTTTGTTAATCGTTTCTATTAGGTAAAGAGTTAATCACTAAATAGGTCAGATGCTTCTTAATGAAGAAAGCTTCTATATTAGCTCTACATGTTATATTCGTCCTATACAAATCACGGCTACAACATGCCACCGAGCTCCAGCAATAATCCTCTTTGAAAAACTGTTGCAGAGAATTTTTTACTGTTTTAACAATTGTTCGCACTAATTTAATCATTTAAATGCTAATTATTTAAAGTGGATAGCAAATTCATAAAAAGTATCGGGAAAGCATTACCAAGGTAATACGTCTCGTACACCATAGGAAGGGGTGGGTCTACGCTGTGACGCGAACTCTCGACCTGGTGATAGGGAGGCGGATGATATTCCATTGACAACAGTCCATTCAGTATGCAATAAAATACTTTTATATATATAAAAAACTGGATGTGGTAAACAGTGCAGTCCCTGATCAGAGTGCTCCACGAAGAACCCTTTGCTTTCGGTCTACATTGCTTGCAAACTTCAGTGCACTTATTTCCCACATCCAATGGTTAATGCAAGTGTGTTTTCTTACAAAGATGATGATGTGTTAATTTCGTGGATTTAGTTCGTTACTGGACCGACAAATACGGTGTCGAAGAATAACTAATATTGCAGTCATGGTCTTGTAAAGCGATCGGCATTTCTATATGTATATATTAAATCGCGACAATCATTACATAATTCTGTTTTGAATCCTGGCGCATGCTTATGCAACGTCACATCTGAACATTATCCAAGATATTTTTTTCGCGAATATATGCAATGTTTCGTAAAATACCTTGCGAATATATGCAATGTTTCGTAAAGTACCTTGCGAATATATGCAATGTTTCGTAAAGTACCTTGCGAATGTATGCAATGTTTCGTAAAGTACCTTGCGAATATATGCAATGTTTCGTAAAGTACCTTGCGAATATATGCAATGTTTCGTAAAATACCTTGCGAATATATGCAATGTTTCGTAAAGTACCTTGCGAATATATGCAATGTTTCGTAAAGTACCTTGCGAATGTATGCAATGTTTCGTAAAGTACCTTGCGAATGTATGCAATGTTTCGTAAAGTACCTTGCGAATATATGCAATGTTTCGTAAAGTACCTTGCGAATATATGCAATGTTTCGTAAAGTACCTTGCGAATGTATGCAATGTTTCGTAAAGTACCTTGCGAATGTATGCAATGTTTCGTAAAGTACCTTGCGAATGTATGCAATGTTTCGTAAAGTACCTTGCGAATGTATGCAATGTTTCGTAAAGTACCTTGCGAATATATGCTATGTTTCGTAAAGTACCTTAAATGCATTGTTAAGATATTTTCGTGTGCTATACATTTGTAATTAAATGGTTTTCCTCAGATTGGGAGCCTTTTAGTGTTTTGCGAAAATAGCATATTCGTCGTGAAACCTTTACAGATTTTCAAGATAAGTATGTGGTTTAGTGTATGCAGGAGTATTCGACCATAAAGATCAACTACGGTATTTCTATGTTTATTGGCAATGCTTAAACTATATGAGTAACACAGAAAACGATAAAGCTCAAAGTGCAATCGTGCTGTCAGCGGACCAAGGTTAACCCTTAACATCGTTATTACGATTTTGCGAAAAGAGCAGACCTAGATCAAACGTCTCATTTAGAACCCGTCTAATCAAGGTCTGTCGTATTTGCTTGTGAAAATATGCAGATCTGGTACAATTTCTGCCAAAGACAACTAGCAAGGTTTTACGCAAGCGTAAAATGGCTGCCTAGCTCTAACATGTATCAGATGGCAAGATCAGCAGTGTTAACCAATACCTTAAATGTCAATAAATAAATAATGGGCCCGTCACACCATGACGTTCTGGTCAGCGTTCTCTGGCGTTTGAGGAAACGTTGGTAGTCGCCCATGGTCGCTGGGATAGCGCCAGAAGAGCGTTGTGTGAACGCTTGTGAACGCTAGTGAACGTCGGTGATCGCCGGGAATCGGCGGAGAACGCTGGTCCGGAAAAAAAGTTTTGAACATGCACAAAATTTCTTACTGAGACCAGCGTTCTTCAACGTTTAATTTTAAACGCTGAAGAACGTTTAAGAACGTTAATGGAACGTTTTACTAACGTTCGATGAGCGTTGCACGCGTTCGGATATCGTTAGTCAGTCGTTACTCTAGCGTTACTTGGTTGTTACTAATCGTTTGCTTTGCAGTGAACGACTCACTGGCGACCTGTCAACGACCGCTGAACGGCCCCCTAGCGCACGCAGCGTGTGACTAAAGTCAAACGAACGTCAAAACGCTATTCTGTCGCTATTCACACGTTAGTCACACGCTCAACACGATCGTCTAACGTTCACAAATCGTTCGGTGTGCGCCAGTGGCACGTTAGCACACGCTAATGGTTTTCAAGGGTAACTTACTTGGTCGCTGTTATACGCTTCTCGTGCGTAAGACACGCGCTAGTCATGCGTTAGGTACACGTTTATCACACGCCAGATGTGTCATCCTCACTCTAGAACGCTCAAAAATTGAACGATTGAAATGTTCCGAGAACGTTGACCAGAACGTCATGGTGTGACGGCCCCTTTAGAAGCGGATTATATAGTGTACTTGCAGAAAAAAACACAATGAAGGAAAACTGGTAAATAAATGTGAATCAGAGAAAGAACATACATGATTGTATAACACTTTTATTAACCTGCCGTGTTAATGAGGTTTTGTTGTGTTTGCATTTTATTATGCAAAGTTACTTTGAAATAAAAAGTTTGTATTCAAATAGTTACCAAATTCAACTGACGGTTAATTTGTTATTCACTTGTTAACTTGACGTAATTTCATCAGCAAATCAGAGTTTAAGGCGTCATTTTTGTAAGTGTGGAGTAGGTTCTACAAACGGAACTATGTGTGGATTTAATAATATTATGTATGGATGCTAATATAAAATAGAGTTAAAACAATTTTTTAAAGCACGTTAATGTCAAAATAAGAATAAAAAGAAAAAAATGACAAATATTTATGTGACTAGCAAGGATCGAACTCGTGTACTCTTGTTTCCTAGTCTAACGCGTTACCCCTACGCCAGGGTGCTGATTACTATAAAAATGTATCAATTACAGCTATGTAACTAGCATTTGAGAAATCCCAATATGACAGGCAAAATTGAAAGGGTGCAAATGTTCGTATCTGTAATACACTTTTAAATACTTACTGAAATCAAGAAAAACGCAATAAAAACAATCTTTAAAAAAATAATTGCATTTGTACAGTACAGTATTTGCTTTTAATTCATATAAACATTTTGCATTCCTTTTCATTAATGGCATTTGGTTTATGTTATTATCTCCTTTCGATTTATGAAACACGATTTCATCAACAGGAACAAGAACGCTTTCATAAATAAAACAGCATCATACAGAATTAAAACAGTAAGAAATGCGTACCGATAATAAATTTTGAAAATACAAATCATGAGTTTCGTGAATTTTAAAAATTGATAAGAATAAAACAAATTCTAGCAGTCCGCAGTTATTGAAACACAGGAACGCGGTAAATCATGCGAATTTCTTCAAGCCGTATAAGTGTGGGCTGCCTTCGGCAGCCCAATAAAAACAAGTATTCATTTACTATATAGCCTGTCTTAAGTGACCATTCATTTAAATAGCACAGCATTCTTAATAAGCAGGTGGTTGCTTAATGCATGGCAAAAGAAATGCAGAAAGCTCTAGGTGCTTTCTGCATTACTTTTGACCTGAATTAAGCTACCGCATGCCTTATAGACCCATTATTATACCTCTTTTGGATGGCCACTTAAGACAGATTCTACCGTACCTTTATAAAATGATATAATAAATATTCATAATGCCATTATTTCTTACTTGAACAATGATGAGGTAAAAGAGTACAGTGTCTAGATTTCAGACCTTTGAGAATTATGCTTTTCTTTGGTGCGTTTTATTTATATTAAACAACCATAATACCGCTTCGCAATATGCACAAATAGCATGGTATCTTTGAGAGCCAACTATATATTGGTGACAATGTTGGATTCATATTGGAACAATAAATGGTCAGGGTAACAAGAGAATAGTTCTACGATCATATATACAGCAGCATTGAAAACTGAAACTTTGCAAGGGGAAGTTGTTCGATCTTTTAGATTCAACACGAGTGTGCATAAATAACAGCTTTGATGTGCTGTTTTTTCATTTCGAACCCTGTTAACCCTCTCCTCCATATATACGTTGTTCTACGCCTTTGCAAGCCGAGTGGACTCAGATTTGACTGAGAAATTTGGTCGTTCGATTGACGGTTTTTTCTTTGCTGTTAAAAAGAAACATATCTATTTGATTAACGAGACTTTCAACTATATATTTATTACAAATCAATTGTTTTACATTGAATTATATATCAGGGTAATTAATTTGTACCGAACCCGGTTTCAAAGTCACTGATCTGAAATAGGCATTTCTAATAATTAACCTAGAAAACTATATATTATAGATGCCATCTCAATCATATGTATACGTATATACTGCGTATTAGATGTTTAAACAATTCTTAAGTTAATTATAGTTACTTTGCTAAATCAATCAGAATTATCGGTTTTATAATGAAAAATTGTTCCAAATAAATGTTAGTGAAAATTTGATTTATCTAATTACTGATTGTGCAATCGGGCCCAGGTAATACTGATTAATTATTATTTAATAACACATCCTGCATATGCATGAACGATGTAATTATTTACATGTTAATTACTGCATTGATGTATATATTTCTTGCATGTACTACATGTAAATACATTGTACCACTAGAGAGGATTTACATAGGCTACGCCTGTTGTCCAATTTGGTTTTTTTATTGAATAAAATATTGTTGAAATCAGAGTAGACCCAGATCAGACGGTTCCTATAGAAGCCTTCTGATCAGGATCTGCTCTGTTTGCTTATAGTATAATACAAATATGACTCTACAATTTCTGCCATGGCCTAAAATTTCTGTGTCCCTGTGCTATTATAACAAATTATAATAATCTAATTTATATTCATGACATCATTTATTCTTACATGAATATTCATAGCGGAAAAGACAAAACAAATAACCGTTTACCTGTTACGCCTTTTCACGAAGTTGCAAACAGAGTAGATCCAGATCAAACGGTTCCTGTAGGAGTTGTTTTATCAGGCTCTGCTCCATGTGCTAATGCTATAATAAATGTAGTATTTTACTATTTCTAAACCTCTTGTATTCATATACGTCTCTAAAACAAATCAGCTATTATATATGTATGATGCCATTATGTCTACATGCATATTCATGATGTCAAGGGTTCGAGCTTTCAGACATTGAGAATTATGCCTGCTGAAAGGATGCAAGAAACATATGTTTAGTGAATTTACTCTCGTATAAAGGCAAAGGGTTGCTTAATGCAGCTCCGCCTGGAGATTGTTTTCTACATTACTTCCGTCTTGCATTAATTCTGTCGCGGCCACAAAGTAGTTAGTCAAAATTATGTCGTCTGCTTCAAAGGTTATTTTTGAAATTTCTTCTTTTTTTCAACAAACATATTTACTGCATCAGACAGTTTGGATCCTGATGAAATGCCGCGTTATATGCATGCACATAAATTTATTTACGTACACACACATATACACTTAACATATTAAAAGCCTACAGTCTAGCATATCATTTAATATTTGATATAAATTGTGTTTTAAACAAGTATTAAAAATTATTATATCCTAATGTACATTTGCATAATGTTGTCTATCGTAAATGTTAAATAATAGCCTGCTGAGTAGTTCAACCCTTTACGTCCAAGGCAGGCCTTTAAACACGTTTGCATACATAGTGACACAGATCAGACGACACATGTAGTCTGGTTGTAGAATTACATGAGTCCTGTTCTACAAAGTGTGCCATGAAACAAATTCTGTGTTCCTATGCAATTATAATATTGCAGTTGCATCGATATTAATTAGGTAGAGGGTAAACCCTTTCCCCCTATATAAATGCCTTTTTCGCGCATTTGCAAACAGAGTAGACGTAGATCAGACGGCTACTACAGGGGCCGTCTTATCAGAATCTGCTTTCTTTGCGTATGCTATAATTTATCTTATTCTACAGTTTCTGCCTGAGTAAGAATATAATGTCTTTATATGCTATTATAAAAATCAATATAGTTTATATTAATGGTGTCATTATTTCTTACATAAATGGTGAACAGGTAAAGGGTTAAAGAGATATAAGTGTTAATGGGTAAAATATGCACACGCATATATACATAGTGTTAGTAGCTGCTGTAGACTGGTCAATACACTGTCACAGTGTTCTAGACCCAACCCATCCATTTTTCCATGAAACGAAACTTTTCAGTACGGCGTTGTTTGACATCATATCTTTTCTTACCCTTGTGTAAGGTTTGACGACATACATTGTATTGTGCTTCTGGTGTTGATTTTGACTTTCATATGGTATCTTCTATCTGATTTCTATGTTAATGCTCTACCGAGTCGTTGCTGCTTCGTCAATCAGTCCAAGCATCCATCCATGTTTGTTCTGTCTGTGTGTCCATATTTCAGCCCCGTTCTTGTCCGTGTTATTTCTCAGGAATTATTGTTAGGAATTCGAATTAATGTTAGGATTTCAGTATCAACGGAATATATGCACCTGGCTATTTACTATTTGATTAGATGCTTTCTTTCTGAGTCTTATGGGTCATATTAGACTTAATCCTATATATGGTATGTGTAAGGTACTCTCCTGTTCGTACGAATTCTCACCAAATAGAGGAATTCAACGAAACCTAATGGATTCACATTACACTTGGCACAAAGTTTGGTCGTCATCAGAAGCTGTACACCTAACCATTTGTCTAGATTGAATGATTTCTGTTAGAGTTACGACCATTTGGTTTGATATATATATTTATTTTACAGCCATATATGTTGTACTTTATTGTCCACAAGAATGTTCAACAATTAATTATAGAAATTCTGAAAATAGGAGTGGGAACTATTGAGCGAGTTAACGACACTTCATGGGAGCATACACTATCAGTGGTAAATGGTCACATGCGCATGTATGTTCCCCTGGCTCTAAGGTCGAGGTCATACTTAAAAGTTAAATTAAGAAACTAACAAATAACATATGTACAAAAAGACAATGCCATTTACTCATTTCCTTCTGTAGCAGATCACGTTTAGAGTTACATCCGTTTGAAATGTTGTAATTCTGAACAGCAATGTCTGCTCCAGGTTTGATCTGGTGTAGTTGTCATTACTTTCATTCGATCTATCCGTTAACCCTTTCCCTGTTCTATATTTAGTCCAATTTTCAATATCTAATGAATATGCATGGGCAAAATAGTAATAAATAAATATGGAAGGTGGAATATTGCAATCATTTTAGAAAGTTAATATAAAGATCTATCAAATTCCATTAGCAAACAGAGCAGACCCTGATCAGACGGCTCCTATAGGAGCCGTCTGATCTGGGTCTACTCTGTTTGCAAACACGTGAAAACACATTTATATGAAGGAAAGGGTTAAGGAGATATTGAGTGAGTTGTCAAACAGCTCGTCTGGGTCCAAACTATGGGCAAACGCAAAGGATGACATAGCCAGAATAACAGGGTCAATATATTAGCCTCAGTAAGCTGTTTTGTATCTCGTCCAACTCTCCAAACAGATTGTTTCTAAGATAAATGTAGCTGGAAAAGTAGTACGATGATTTCGAAGTGAATGTCCTTCCACTAATGAACGTCCGGTTAGGCTGCTCGAAACGCGATTTTCAACTTAGTACGAATGCCAGTCTTTCAGACAGGCTGCAGTTTAATACAGTATGAAAGGCATATCAAAAGCTCCCAATGGGCAATTTTCTACACGAATTTCACTCTGCATTAAACGATGAATTTTCTAAAAAGGCATCTTTTTCTGTTTTCAAAATTCTGGTTGAAATAGGTTTTACTGTATATGAAGTCATTAGGCAACTTATTACTTTTCTACAACTCAGAATGTTGATCGGAATTCCACTGGACATTGTGACGTCTAAATTAACCAAACCTCTTAGATATGTTTCAAAACAAAAAGCTTTCTCTGCTATTGATGGGATATTCAGGAGACAATTGGGAAGTGGTCCTTGACCTGTTTGACACTTTCGCCGCCAAATATATTTTGTCTATCTCTTAACCCTTTCCCTGTTTTATGTTTATTCCAAATTTCAATACCTACTGAATATGATTGGATAAAATAGTTATAATGAAATCTGGAATGTGGACTTTTAAGAAAGTAAGGAAACAAATGTTTTCAATTCCATTAGCAAACAGAACATACCCTGATCAGACGGCTTCTGCAGGAGTCGTCTGATCTGGGTCTTCCATGTTTGCAAATGCGTGAAAACACGTTTTGATACGAAGGAAAGGGTAGCGAGTAGCATATTGTGCAGAGTTGTTACTGATTGTCAACAATACCATCAGAGTGTTCAACAGTGTGGATCCTGATCAGACTGGGAGACAATCGGCACCGCATCTGGATATAAACTGTTTGTAAAAGTCATACAGAGGTCCTGATAATATGAGTAAGTTAATACATGCTCAGGGTCCATGCTTATAAAGCTTTTTAGTTGAGTCTGAGTTTGTTCTCAAGCTTTTGATCGGTCCAATTTGAGCCAAAGGCTCAAATCAACTTGAGAACGAACTCAGACTCAACTAAAAAGTTTTATAAGCATGGGACCAGGAATACATGTAGTTCCTTTACTTCTCCACCAAGCCATATACCGTGACCACTCTTTATAATCGTCTCGAAGACACGATTATAAAGAGTGGTCACATTATATGGTTTGGTGGAGAAATGACGATTTTAGCATTTGAATATGAACCTTTATCTGTAATTCTGGCTTTATTGTTTCCACTATGGCGACGAAAGACACATTTTTACTCCATAAATTATAAATATTCATTTAAGAAATAGTGGAAGAATATAATTGGATTAATTTATATAATGGTGTATGAAAACAGGTCATTATGGCCATGGCCGAAACCTGAGAGCCTAGGTTAGTACATAAGCAAACAGAGAATACTCGAAGCAGGGACCGTCTAACCTAGGCTACTCTGTTTGAAAATGCGTTAACCCTTTCCTCCATTTCTCCACCTTTGCAAATAGAGTTGACCCAAATCAGAAGACTCCTGTAGGATCCATTTTATATGAGTCTTCTCTGTTTGCTTATGGAAGAATAATTCTATAGTTTCTACTTTGGCTAATTACAATGCAATTATGAAACTTAATCTAATTAATATTCATGATGTTATCGTTCCTTACATGAATATTCTTGGAGCTAAAAGTTAAAGGGCATCTCTGTTAACCCTTTCCCTGTATTATGCTTATTCTAAATTTGAATACCTACTGCATATTATGAACAAAATAGTTAAAATTAAGTATAGAAGGTGGAACATTGTAACCATTTTAGAAAATATAGAAATAGATATATCAAATTCCATTAGCAAACAGAGCAGACCCTGATCAGATGGTTCCTATAGGAGGCGTCTGGTCTGGGTATAATCTGTTTGCAAATCCGTGAAAAGGTGTTTATATGAGGGAAAGGGTTAAGTAAAGGGTTAATATAGCACGGTAGGTATTTGTACAAACAATCTGGCGTGACATCAGCACACAACTTGTTCTCGCACAAGTCGTTGATTTCTATCAAAAACGAGTATTGCGCATCGACATCGTTGACATCAGACTATTGCAGAATAATGCATCGGCACATAAATCCGCCGCGGTATATGAGTTTTTGAAAAGATCTTGTTTGATGCTTTAGAACATCCTCCATACAGCTCAGCCCTGTTTCCTGGTGAGTTTTGGTTTTTCCACGTCTAAAGGAAATGACACCACTTCGATTCCGCTGCACTATAGGACCTGTACAGTCTTCATATTGGGAAGATAGATGTAAAATATGTATGGAGGTAGATGGAGCATTCTTTGAAGTGCTCAAATAAAGTTCAATATTTCAAACATAACGTGTCTATGAACTTAAAAAGCAGCCCTCTCGTGTTCATCTTCTAAACACTAATCGTAATTCATTAAATGTGCTTTTAAAGTTTTCAAAACTGCTTTACAAATTGTTTTGGTTTAATTCCGGAATTAATGACTGAACTTGTTTAGTTGTTAATTGTTCAGATACGTTTGTTTCAATACCTATTTAGGATTTATGCCAGAGGTAAAACGATATACCTTGAAAAAATAATCTAACATTACTAGTGATGTCTGTATATATTTTGATTGGCTAAATCTTGATATAATCATCACATGAATACACTTATTCGCAGTTTGGACCTTTCTGTCTTATAAACGCCCTTTCACTCCCTTGCAAACAGAGAAACCCCAGATCAGACGGTCCTAGTAGGACCAAGATCTGTTATGTTTGTTTATGAAGTTATTACAATAAGCCTCTAAAATTTCAACCAATACTAAAACGCAGTTTATATATGCCATTATAAAAATTCAGCTAGTACACATCCATGATGTCATTAGATAACGTTAAGCCATAAGAGTTCGCTCTGGTTTTTGCGAAACAGTTGTGTCATGTAAGGGATATGTCACTCGTTTTTCTTTGAGGCCAGTTTTCTACAACTCGTCTAGAAAGAAGATATTAACTGAGCCAATGGGGACCGTAATACCAGATTAGGAGACTTCTTTATGAAAAGATGATAAAAGGTTTAAAAACATACTAGGGACAAAGCTTGTACTTGGTAACAAAATTAATATATCATGTACATGTATGTTTAGCAGACTTGTCAAATGAGTAGTTTGAAACAGAACAAACAGGCCTAGATCAGCGAGTTTCTGTAGAGGCCTTCTAGTGTGACTGTCAAGGGACAGGGGATACAATTTGATTACCCAAATAGGTTTATACAGGAGCGCTTTAGGCTGGATCTCGTGGTGACCAAGGGGAACGGTATACAAATGAATCAACAACACTAGAATCATGAACAAACCCCGTAGTCTAAAGCCCCTGTCACGGGGCACTGGATACAACTGGATTAACTCCATAGGTTGCTCCTATATGACCCTTTCATCTAGTTCTCTTGTCATGAACACCTAGTACAAATGGATTAATTTCATACGTTGTGCCTACAGGATCCCGTCAGAAATATTGGGTACAAATGAGTTAACTTCGTAGTTGCTCCTACAGGAGCCCTTATATCTAGATGTCCCCTCAGGAATACTGAAGTACAAATGGGTTAACTTCGTAGTTGTCCTAGAGGAGCCCTTTAGACTTATCCCCTGTCGAGACCACTTGGTGCAAATGAATTAACCCCAGTAGGATGCTCCTCAAACAGTTTTCTCTCAAAACAAACCGCCAGCTACACACAATTCATGAGACAGACTGCTAATTCCCTACGACACACAATGCTGTCCGAAATTGCAAAACAAATCATAGTTCCATTGTAACGGGCAAATGAGCACATAAAAAACATAAAACGTCTGAAAAGAAGGACACTCTTTGGCTGTCGAATGGAAATTGGAATACAATGATTAATTGGGAATAAATTGTTCACGGGCGAACTCTTGACAAGGGTTGCAAACAAGTTTGATCACGATATGGCGCCGATTTACTTTGGTGTTCTGAAACAGTGATTGTTTTCTTCATATTGAAGAAATATAATTTGAATATTAAATTTTACTACTAAATTTTAAAATTAGTATAATTTCTTTGAAACTCTGACAAGGGAAGAACGAAAATGGAAAGAAAGAAAATGTAATATTCTAAGACGCAATGTTTTGGAACTAATAGCTCGTTGTAACAGCAGTCAGAAAAGACGGCTCCGAAGTAGTGCAAACATTACCATTTGAATGCTGTACACATGTCTACATGCATTGCCAAACTGTGTAGCCCCGGATCAAAAGAATCCTAGTGGAGTCCTCTAATTAGGGTCTGCACTGTTTGTCTAAATATTGCAAATGGTACCCTTTCATAGTGAGTGGACTAACTTGTTTAACAATAATGGATCATTTCACTTGGATCATTTAGTATTCAGAGGCTTACTGATATAATTGGTATATACAGTACAGTAAAACCTCTCTAAACTAGATGTTCACTTTAATATAAATATCGGTTTTGGAGACAGGTGGCAGCTAAACGCATGATGATAGTCATGCAGAAAGCTCCTCTCTGAGTTTTCTGCGTGACTTTCACCCTACATTAGGCAGCCACCTGTCTAAAAGTATCTACATTATTCTCTACTAGAATTCCAGGTTATAGGGGGTTTACTCCTGAAAACAATCACATGTGTGTCCTTCAGCCTTTACCTCATGAATATTCATTGACTGAACTTTTATTATGGCACATGAACAATGAGACTTTTGTTCATACCAATTGTTTTAAATTCAGTTCTATTTACTTTCATAAGCAAACAGGGGATATCTGCTTAACCTTTTGCCTGCTATGGGTGGGTGAGTGAATATCTATGCAAACAGTTTGGATCCTGATGAGACGCCGATTTATTCGGCGTCTCATCAGGATCCAAACTGTTTGACAGCTTGATTGCATTGTGGTAGACAAATTGATTATAACTTGCATTTTAAAAATGTAGCAGGTGAAACATTCTGTAAAGATGATTTGCCCAGCAGGCTAAAGGTTAAACGTCAAAAGTCGTGTCTATCAGATAAAGAAGATTAACAGCAGATAAAGAAAACTTAATTCAAAACATAAACTTTTATTCAAACGAAACTCCTTAAAGTTGCTTTGCAAACAGGGACAACCCAGATCAGATGGCTCCTATAGAATTCTACAGTTTCTGCCAATAGTTATAAATTCATTAACTCATAACTACAATTTTTCTCCGACACTGTTGTAGGGAGGTTTTTACTTTCAATATACACACAACAAATATTTCACAGAAACACACTGCAGATAGAATCTGAAGATGTAGATATATAATTATATTGGAATGAAATGTAGAGATTAACTAATTTAAAACCAGTTCCTCCACTGCTTCAATTTTCATGTACAACGTTAATCGCAGAGCGAAATGAGTTTAGCTTTAGTGTTCAATATTTGAAAATGTACACGTGTCATGAAACAAGAAGAGATATTCATAATCACAGTATGCACAATGGAAATATAAATGTGGGTCAGCATGATAAACTTATAGATTTTGGTCAATATGATGTTCATTCCAATCAACAAAAGTATTCCCGTTAAGAATAAAACAAAACATTAATAAAGCATTAGACATTCGTTTGGAAATGGGTTTATCTATATCTATTCATTGCTTTTATATTTTTTTTCGAATTATGCATCAGCAATCTAATCAAAGATTCCCACTCGCCAAAAAGTCCCACTGGGTTGCATCTAAATACGATGAAAGGAAATTCATAAAAGTGTGCCTCCCACGTCAACTGCATATAAATAAGTAATTAAGGTGCTGAATAATTTTGTAAGACACGCGATGCCGAGCAAAACTTTACAAACCCTTCTATAAATTGTGACGGCTAAATAAACAAAATCCATTTGACCGTTTGCATGCCTATGGCGACATTGTTTGAGCATTTGAAAACAGTTTGGATCCAGATGAGACACCGAATAACTCGGCGTCTCATCAGGATCCAAACTGGTTGACAGTGTACGTATGTCTTGTAAACGAAAATGAAGAAAGTCTGATCTAAGCTCTGATTTAGATGACATTGTTTGTTGATGATGAAAATTAGCCCAGGAGACTAAGAGTTGGCCCCTTGAAAGCCGAATATTCAAAGTGACATGACCAGTCAATGTTTAACTATCGAATCAACTCAGTTTGAAAAGTTTTTATTTGCTAAAGGATCTTAGATATCAGAAATAGTATTGCTCCTAGATGATCCCTCTAATCCAGTACATGTTAATATACTGTTTGCACAATCACTCCTAGCATTCTGATTACCGTTTCTTATGACGTGCGCAAATGCAAGAAATCGGAAGACATCTGATATTAGTTTCTCAACACCGAATTAAACCACGATTTTAATCAAATGTGCAAACAGTTTCGGTCCAGATTGTGTCATGACACGTGGTCAATATTTTGACCTAGGCTTCGTCGAATCGAATATACCGGTAGTCAAAATTGAACAGGTCAAACGTTGTCAGGCTGGGATATGGGTTAACTAAGACTTTCATTATTTTCTATGCTAATCGTTTATTTATAATTCATACCACAATTCAAAGTATTTACATTATGCAGAGGTCAAGAAAAGATGCGTAAATTTAAACATTTTCAAAATATAGATTTAGCCCATTTATGTTAATTGTTTGCAAAGGAGGTATAACACAAGCACAAATGTACACCGAAATCAAAGGGTCAATGGAACACCTACTTATCATAGTCTGTACCATTTGGTTTATAAAATAGCTTGCAAAGGTCACTTGGGCAAAATCGTTTTAATAGAAAAATCATTCTAAATGAATATAAGACTAGTTTATAATCCCCATATTATTTAAGGTAAACCCATCCAGATAGTATTTTGGAACCCATCCAATTTTCATGTGAAGGGGGCACAGCCAAATAAATATTTGCTTGTATAAGCATTTGTTATCTATAGGTTTAGCAAACTGTGCATATCCTTATCAGAGGGCTCAATAATTCTGCCTTTGTCCTTTTTAGTCCTTTCCCTGATGAATATTCATGTAGAAAAGAATATTAATATGATTGTTTTTATAATGGCATATGAGCACAGGACATTTTGTTTAAGGCAGAAGCTGTAGAATCATATCTATATTACACCATAAGCAAACAGAGCAGACCCTGATCAGACGGCTCCTATAGGAGCCGTCTGGTCTGGGTCTACTCTGTTTGCAGATGCGTAAAAATGCGCTTACATAAGGGAAAGGGTTAGGGGACACTGGGCACACATGGGTTAATTAGTGTTCAGCATGTTAGGTTCAGGCAAAGCCTATATTTTCATTATTTAATCTATAATGCATTTTGTAAGTACATGTGCATATCATGCAAACAGGTAACTAACGCACAAACACGACATGTAAGAGTGTGTATTTTACATGTAAAATAGAACCTATCTTAAGCGACCTAATATTAATTGGATAAAGGAATCTTAAACAGGAGATGGTTGATTAATACAGGGCAAAAGTAATGTTGAAAGCTCCTGTCGTCTTATCTGGATCCAAATTGTTTGCAAATGGCAACCAGGTCGCGCATGAGAAGGGTTACATTTAAGCACGCCACAGGCTCGCTTAATACCATCTTTCAAGAAAGGTTTAAGAAATGTTGATCGTACAAAAACTCGTGCTAATTCCAATATAAACACGTTGGGGCGAGCATTCTAAAAAGTTGAAATGTCCGGAAAATTCAAGAAAAAACAGGAAAGATTTCCTTTAAAGTAACCAATAAGCTGATATGTAATGTGAATGAAATTTGAAATGTGTCAAATTTCATAAACTGTTTTGTACGCAGCAGATTATACCAGCGCACAATGTAGGCATGCTAATTTATCAGATTCAAATGATGAAAAAACAGATTATGGTACCATCAATGAGTGTAAAGTGGCCTTGGTTAATATGAAAACAAATAAAAGGGACGGTTATACAACAGAACTGTACTCGGCCTTTTGGTCCAAACTAACACGCATAATTACTTAATCATTACGTGAATTATATACAACGAGCAAAGTTTATGCAACCCACAGACATGGTACTTTGCATCTAATATTTAATAGAAGCGAACCTGAAGCTATAGAAAATTTGAGACTAATATCATTACATAATACAGGAGCCGTCTGATCAGGGTCTGCTCTGTTTGCTTATGGAACTATAGATGTGACTCTACAGTTTCTGCTCATACATGTACCAAAGTGCACTTATGCTATTAAAACAAATTAGCTAATGATTATGTATGAAGCCATTAATTCTTATATGAATATTCATCAGGGCTACAATAAATACAGATATATTGGTTTTAACATTGGATAAATACAGGATACAACAGACTATGCTGACGAAATAGACAAGGAGGGAGCAGTATTGTTATTTAGACATTCGAAAGGCTTTTGGCACGGACGGATGGAACTTCGTGTTCGAAGTACAGTAACGTCTCGCTAATACGACCGCCCAAAGACAAATTGACAAATGCACAAATGCAGTACAAAAGTTAACAGAAAGCTCCTATGGCAGCTTTCTGCATTACGTTTAACCTGCAATAAGTAACTACCTTCTTTTATAAACTCCTATGTATACAAACATGTGGTCACATTAGCGAGATTCTACTGGAATTGAACATGTTTTTTGAGATATTTATTCATTAATCCTTATCCATGCGTAAGCTGACCACTTCATTAATCATTTCCTTAATGAATATCCATGCATAAACTGACCACTTCATTAATCATGTCCTTAATAAATATCCATGCGTAAACTGACCACTTCATTAATCCTTTCCTTAATGAATATCCGTGCGCAAACTGACCACTTCATTAATCATGTCCTTAATAAATATCCATGCGTAAACTGACCACTTCATTAATCATTTCCTTAATGAAAACCCATGCGTAAACTGACCACTTCATTAATCCTTTCCTTGATGAATATGCATGCGTAAACTGACCAATTAATTAAACCTTTCTTTAATGAATATGCATGCGTAAACTGACCAATTAATTAAACCTTTCTTTAATGAATATGCATGCGTAAACTGACCATTTCATTTTAAAATCCTTTCTTTAATGAATACCCATACCTAAATTGACCACTTCATGAATATTCAGTACCTTATTTTTTATAACATACGGTTTTTGTTCAAAGGCATTTTGGCTTAAACTAAACCTGTAGACCCATATTCATAATAATATAAGAAAAATATACCTGACAACTTATCGGGAAATTATTGAGTAAACTTCTATTAGAATATTGTGTTAAATACATACTTGATCTTAAGATTTATTTCTCAAAACTCTATTAGACAATTTCATTCTTAAGCACCTCTTCTCATTATGTATCTGTGTTTGCACCTCGATCTCACTGTCCGTTTGTTTCTCTTCTCATTCTGCGTCTCTCTTTCTCTGTGTCTCTTTCATAACGATTTGCTTATTTACTTGTCGAAACGATTACATGTATCTGTAAATGCATTATAAGGGGAGGGTCAGTTCTGATGTTGTAAGAAATTGTACCCCTATCCAACTTCCTCTAATATGGATATAAAATATGTTTAACCCTTACAACGAGGCACTGTTGTCCTATGCAAACAGTGTATACGCGGATGAGGGGACTTCTAGAGGAGCCCTCTCACCACAGTCTCACCAATCCCTAAATATTGACCGTAAATTTAACCTGTTTGATTTTGAAATAGTCCATTTAAAATTCCACCATTGTAATGGTTAAACTAAACCTATTTACCTGTATCACCTTTTTGTGTCTCTATATGTTTATGTATGTCCGTTTCCGTGTTTCTGTCTCAGTCTCAATGCCACATTATATCTGTATCTATATATCTATCTGTCTAAGTCTATGTACATCTGTCTCTGTCGTTGACCTCAATCTGTCTGTCTGCTTTCCTTCGTGTAAACGCATTTTAAGCGTTTACAAACAGAGTAGGCACAGATCAGGCGGCTCCTATAAGAGTCCTCTGATCAGAGTTTGCTCTGTTTGATTATGGTTTAATAAAGATCTGATTCTTTAGTTTCTACCTGAGCTAAATCATCCTGTGAACAGATGCCATTATAAAACATCAGCTAATAAATATCCACGATGTCGTTATTTCTTACATGCATACATGTATCACATGCATGTCATTATTTCTTACATGCATATCACATGCATGTCATTATTTCTTACATGCATATCACACGCATGCCATTATTTCTTACATGCATATTACAGGAAAAGGGTTAATCAGTATTCACCCCATTATGTTAGTTTGTATATCTATCTCTTTATGCTGAGGAGATCCACTAATATATCGCTGTCTGCATCTCTATCGCAACATCTTAACCTCAATATGTATGTCTATCTATATGTGTCCTGAAGTGCGTGGGCGTGTCTTTGTCGATCATTATATTCTGCCTGCAAGTTTGACTGTTTGTCGTTTTGTGTAAAGGTCTCATTGTTTCTCTCCTTGTCTCTCGTTTCATTCCATATCATATCATTTATATATTTTCAATGTTCGTTCTATATCATTTTTTGTAAATGTCTCAATGTTTTTCACTCACACATTTTCTCTCTAGACTCATTCTAATTGTGTGTCTGTATATCAGTTCTTTTATCGTATTTTATATCTCTCCTTTTTTATCTCTATTTTGGTTTCTGTGTCTCTCTTTCACCTTTTCTCTATCTCATTCACTTGTTGTGACCAGTATCCTCACACAAACACACACAAGCGCGCGCGTGTGCGCGCACACACACACGCGCGCGCGCGCACACACACACACGCACGCACACACGCACGCACACACGCACACACGCACGCACACATGCACACACGCACGCACGCACACACACATACACAAGCACGCAAATTTATTTATTCCAAATTTCAATACCTAATGAATACCCATGGACAAAACAATTACATGTATAATGAAATATTGAATATTGTAGCCATTTTAGAAAGTAAAGGAGCAGAACTATAAAGTTCCATTAGCCAACAGAGCAGACCCTGATGACCGTCTGATCCGGCTCTACTCTGTTTGCAAATATCGTGAAAAAGCGTTTAAAAATGAAGGTAATGGTTAAGCCTTGGGACACGTTTGTTAACTGTCTACAATTCGTAACAACATTGAAAATCTAACGGCTAAATGAACAAAACCTCTTTGAATATGTCTGATAACAAAGAAGGACAGTGCATGTTATTGACAGGAAATTCGAAAGACAGACCTTTCACTGTTTTAATGCAGCCCTCGGGCATACGTTTGAAAATGCATGCAAACACTCTGACGCCACATCCACAACGAGCAGCCCGACATCTCGAATCCAGTTCCACAGCCCGTTAATATGAATTCATTTTAACTCTTTATTCCCTGAATATTCATGTGAGAAATAAAACCAACATGACTATTTATGAGTTGCACATGGACACAGGGTGTTTTGGCCATGGCAAAAGCTGTTGAATCCGGTTTATAATAAATTATAAGCAAACAGAGCAGACCCTGATCTGACAGCTCCTATAGGAGCTTTCTGATCTCAGTCTAGTCTGTTTGCAAAAGCTTATTTATAGAGGAAATGCTTAAATAATAATATGCAAATTGTCACTCTCTGTATGCATATTATACATGATGATCATTCATCACCACCAACTTTAACAATAATACGTCCATATTTTACCTCTTTTGGCGCCAAATAAATTCCATCTGCTAAGCTTATCGTCTGCTTCAGGTTTCAACGTGGCGTTTTCTTCATTTTCATTATTTAAAAAACATATAATTAGTGTCAAACAGTTTTGATCCTGAGGAGACGCCGATTTTCTCTCGAGCCAGACTGTTTATACAGGTTATCAAGGATTCGCATATAGAGGCGACATGCGTAACTTATGGACTAACAAACACAGTTGAACTTCGATATCTTTGATAACTCCAAGGGACCATTCATATTATTTCGAGATAACAGAAGTTCGAGTTATACGATATCTGATCCGGACAATTTCTTAAGTTCACAGCTTAACTCAGGTTTAAAGTAATGCTGAAAGCTCCTGTATGAGCTTTCAGCATTACTTTAGACCTGCATTAAGCTGTCACATATGTTTCTAGTAATGCGTGGTTATACATTTTAGAGCAATGCTGTATTGTAAGTATTGGAAGGACTGAACATTTAGTTCAATAATCCCAAAGTTCGAGTTATCCGAGTTCAAGATACCGGAGTTCAAATGTATTCACTCTTTTTATGCAGTTAACATGTTTATAAACCTTTTATCACCTGAATCCATTTATGTTGTTTTGTCTGCTTTTACGAAATCCAAGTAATAACAGTGTGTAATAATGAAAATTTGTGTAATAAAACAGTTGTGGCTGGGTAGCAATTGCTGTTGCTGCGGAAACAACCGTGCATTACTAGCAGTAGGCACGCTACCGTTCAGAAGTTACCGGATTACCATCAATTGGTTCAATAACATGCTTGTATCCCTGGGTCAGTGTCCAGCGTGCAACTATCTAGAAAATGCAAATAAATGTCTGCATAACGCCCCCATGGTCGTGATATGAAACATATACACTCATAGTTTCACCCTTTACTCCATGAACATGCATGCAATCAATTTTTATACGAATGAATATTAATTAGCTCACTTTGTATAATGGAAAAAATGCATACTAACAACATAACAAGTTTGGCCATGATGAAACATATAGGATCATATCAATATAATTTCATTGATCTTCATCTTTCCTCCATAATTACACTTTTCTACACCTTTGCAAACACAGTTGAGCCAGATCAGACGACTTATATAGGAGCTTCTGAATAGGGTCTTCTCTGTTTGCTTATGGTATCATATTTAGATATGACTCTAAAGTTTCTACCATGGTATAAAATCCCTGCGTCCATATGCTTTAAATTATATTCATGACGTTATCATTTCTTACTTGAATATTTATGGAGGAAAGGGTAAACAGCCGCATTAATGGAGTAAGGGTTTAATTCCTTAGTGCTAAACCTAGTCATATTAATCTGGTTTAGTGTTCGAGGAGTACCCCTACCTTACCTAAACTGGAACATTCATCAAACACTAACTACGCATTAAATACAGGTCATGTATACGTCTAATCCTAACACAACCACTTTTGTTTTACACTTATGGAGGAATTTGAGTGGATATCGGACTATTTCAGATACCTATTTGTGAGATACATCGTCAATCATCTGCCTTACCATATTTGCCAATGGTCAACGCTTATTTGAATACTATTCTTCAGCATGTTTCAGGAAGTTTGTGAACTCCGTAGTTTAAGTCCATGTCGTTATTGTATACATGCAAATAAATGTGCAGGTAAAGGTAGGACTCAATCTTGGTAAACACATATGCACTGGTACAGTGAGAATTCGTCGAGTTGATGGGTACGGACCTGTATTTTACCACTTTGCCCAAATCCGCTTTTAGCAGAGACCTATCTGTAGAACCTGATTTATGCGGTCATTCATTCTTTTTTTAATATGGAGTCTTAAAACATGTGGTGCAGTAGGTACAGTAGCACCTGTTTTAAGCGGTCATTAAATTTGTTGAACATAGGAGTCTTAAAACGCAGGTGGTTGCTTCATGCAGATGTCATAGAGTGATAGTAGGGATTATTAAAGGGAAATAACCTTGAAGCTATGCTAACACAAAGCCACGTGTTAAGACAATCATAAACATTTTACACAAAACAACAATGGCACGATGTAGGCGCAGCTAAAAAATAATCCGCCCAAATACAGATGTCTAAGTACAATGTAGTACATTTAACAAACCTTAGAAGGGTTTAATTAAACGTGCCGTTACTTAATCTTTCCAACGCCAATGTCGCATAAATGCACCACGACAAATAGCGCACTCCCAATTCTATTTCTATGTATATGTGCTTTGTTCCTTTGAAATTTGCATTTATTTATCACATTTCCTTATTTTACCGAATGATTTGCAGACGACAATCAGAAATTTGACGCCGAAAGGGTTAAATACATCTGCAATAAAATGACTAGTTACCACAATGGAAATAAGGAAAATATTTTCCTTTTTTGTGTTATCCTTGGTTTCTAGTGTGCATTACATGGCTTTTTATATGTTGTCTTAATTATATTTTGCCATGTTTTGTACACTTTTTACCGAAATAAATCTATCTATCTTTCTATCTTTTTATCTATCTATCTATCTATCTATCTATCTATCTATCTATCTATCTATCTATCTATCTATCTATCTATCTATCTATCTATCTATCTATCTATCTACCTGGATAAATATTACAGTTATACAGTAGATGTATCACAATGCCAAAGATAAGGCGGCCATATTGAATTCTGTTAATTGACAGATGATGACCCGTGCAACACGTGATGTAAGTGTTAGCATAGTAACAAGGTTACTTCCCTTTAAGAAGAATATCACCCTATGACCCAGAGCAAAGGTACAGTAGAACCTGTTTTAAGCGGCCATTCATGTATTTAACACAGGAGTCTTAAAAATTGGATGATTGCTTCATACAGAGCAAAGGTACAGTAGAATCCGTCTTGAGCGCCCATACATTAACTGAACATAGGAGTCTTAAAAAAGCAGGTGGTTGCTTAATGCTATAGAAGTTTTCTACATTGCTTTTGCCCTGTATTCAGCTACCACATGCCTTGCAGATCCATAATTAGAACTCTTTTTCATGTCCGCTTAAGACAGGTTGTACTGTATAGTGAAATATATGTATTTAAGATAGCAAACTTGTAAACATTCATTTCGTTGTGGACCACACTATCAAATTTTATATATTCATTAAAGATCTAATACATATATACGGCATGTATCATAAGATCGTCATTTTACGGTAGTGGGTGATTGGAAGGAATATGGGCCATAGTATACCTAAATAGCACATACAGTAGAACCTGCCTTAAGCGGCCATTCATATGGACATATGAAAAGCAGGTGATTGCTTAATATAGGGCAAAGGTAATGCCAAAATCTCCTACTTAACGAACCCATACTAAGACCTCTTTTTGATGACCTCATGAGACAGATTCATCTGTATAAGTCATGTTTGCGGCTATTGGCAGTGGCACTGAACTGTAAGTTTAATTATAATAATATGTCATCAATATATCATATATAGGTGAATATATATCAATACAAAATGATAACATAATAATAATTTGCAAAAATATATTACATGTATATGTAAAGTCTTTATAATCGTTGTTTACTTACTTTTGCTTTCGGAGGATCTCCCACTTTCAGAATATATTTACTTCACAACAGCAGGCGTTTGGTGCTTGTGTGGCGACCGTAAATAGACGCCCCGTACTTTATTCTCAGTGTTTTTATATTTTCTGGTCCTTCGGGATCATTAGTTTTGACGTTTTTAGTTTTGAAAATTGAATACTGCTTAAGCTGGTGCTAGGGGGTATGAGTAGTGTTGCACTTTTAATTACTACTTATGAACCGACTCAATAAAACCGAATCTGCTATTTTCTCTCTTCGCATTGGTACTTTTTCTTTCGAAGGATCTCCCACTTTCAGGTTATATTAGATGTCAATGCTGACTATAATACTAGATATTTTGATCTGAGTTTTCAATGTGATTCTTCTTTATTTCATTTTCCTTTTTGACCGGTTTGAATTTATAGCCTGTCATTCGCAGACCGTTGTATCCCTCTTAAAAGCTAACCAAACATAATAAAATATCATTAAGTATCAGAACTAGCACTTTTTGCAATGGGGATTAGTAGAATAGAACTGGACTAAACGTTAATATTCTAATAAAACTTGGCATTACATTTCGAGTTAAAAAGCAAAAATACCTTGGCCGTGTCGGTTTTTAAACTTCTTCATTACTCTTGTCCTTTATTCCACTATCTGCGACTTAGCTCGCATTTGAAAAAAGGCTTGGATCCTGATGAGACACCGAGCAACCCAGTGTCTGATCATGATTCAAATTGTTTGACACTTGGTAAATACTTTCAGGTAAGCTTCATCGTCTCGAAAATACATAAATTTTTCACAACGGAGAAAGGTTAAAACATGAATATGTCCTGTTTGCTTACGGACTAATATGGACCTGGTTCTACAGTTTCTGCCATAATTATTCATTTATTTGTCATTATAAACATTTATGGGTATACATGGTTAAAGGACCTTCCTCATTGTGTTGATCTGTCCAACGGGATCATTCTGCACGATTTTCTACCTGCATTAACCCATTCCCTCATACTGACGACTTTTGACGACTCTGTAAAAGTCTCTTTGTGAAACCATTGTGATAAATAGAGCATTTGTTCCTACAGGAGCAAATGCTCTATTTATTACAATGGTTTCAAACTGCAAAATTCCAAAACTTTCCTTTTCTCTAATTAATGTTCCTTTTCGGTAGATTAACTCAAAGAGGTTATATCTAAAAATAGACTATGAGGTAATGGGTTAAGCTGACACCTGTCTTACGTACTGGTACTGATACTAATTTAAACGTCCGATTTAGAGGGGGTTTACTGTATACATACCCCCAAAATAGGTTCTCACCGTTTCCTACTGGTGAATAAAATATCATGATTCAATAATTTTTGCCAAAGTATTGCCTACGATTTGCAAGTAAGACACCACAATGCAGGAAAGAAATCCCCAAACTTATACATGCCCAGTGGAAAGGTATACATACATTATGGTAAACATAAGAGACTTTAAAAGCAGGTGGTTACTCAATGCAGGGCGAAAGTAATAAAAAAAACTGCTACATGAACTTTCTCCATTACTTTTGACCTGAAGGGGGCGATCCTGTGGA
The DNA here is from genome assembly GCA_963576725.1 of Azorinus chamasolen. Taxonomy (NCBI): domain Eukaryota; kingdom Metazoa; phylum Mollusca; class Bivalvia; order Cardiida; family Solecurtidae; genus Azorinus; species Azorinus chamasolen. The sequence goes on along the minus strand of OY755246.1, from coordinate 15,354,668 downwards.
ATGTGTATTCGATTTGTGCTATTGGCGAGGGGCAGTGGCAAGTTTCGCCTATAACTTTTCAGCGACAGACTGCGAAATATTCCGGATGAATTGTCGCTTGAAAGTGTGGCATGGAAAAGTTTAAAGAGAGTAAATTCGATCTTGCATCGTACTACATAAATACATTGTTATAAATAGTAATATATACGTATGAATGGTCTTATAGTAGATATTTCCCTCGTTTAGGACGTTTGGTAATGTTTCTCGGGGGAGGGGGAGGGGGGTTCTGGTCGTGAAAGTCTGAATTGTAATGTAATTGAATGTGTATGTTTTATGCAATAAAGAAATTGAAAAAACGTAAAATTCGGACCCAACTCTTTGATCGTTTCGGACCCACCTTTTTTGTCGTTTCGGACGCAATATATTATTAAAAGAATAATGTACCCATGGTTGGTTATAGAATAGGTTTAAATATATACTGTGTTATGCAAAATCGTAGTCTTAAATAAACAAAATGAATAAATAATTGATTGAATTGATCAAATTAATAATTTCTGTATGGAACTTCTATATGAATCGACATTGAACTGTTCCAATGTATTACGATTATTTTTTCTCTTTATCTCTATAGTTGAGACAGTTTATTGTTATACAGAAACTATCGACTTTATCTAGATCTGCCGTGATCTAGACCCAAACTAAATGGTTTACTCCCAGGACACGTGCCTATTTTACATTTTAATGTGATTGGCAATTGCGTGCCGTTAAGCTTTATCCCATTGTTTACTTTAGCAGCGTGTCACTCTTCATTGGTTTATCGCATTAACACCTCGCTTGATTGATTCAACCTTTCACTGCCAATACATTATTTCTTTAAGGATATGTTTCTATTTCTCAAATTTAAATATTTGATAAAAATTAAAGAAATCTCATTAAGAGACTCAAACAGTTTTGAATATGATCAGGAGTGTTACGCAATGTTTGATCGGAGTTCGAACTGTTTATGCAAATAACCTCTATACTTGGGGTGAGGTAGTGATGTCCTTACTACGAATATTGTTATGATATTCAAGCCATTTTGGTTCTGATCAGACGTGTTTGCAAATAACCTTTATTCTCTGGATCAAGAAAGTGAAGAGGGTAAATTATCCTAATTAAGCATGAGGTTAAGACAGTTGGGATTCTGATCAGAGGAGTTACGTTATGTTTGCACGATCAGGATCCAAACTCTGTGAAATTAATTTTTATATTCGGGGTCATTGAAGGTGTTAATAACCCCAATGTATGCACAATGTAAATGAAACTCGCAGGAGTACCATACTTTTTTAGACTAAACGTTTGAGAAACTCCTTAGAAATACCTTAGATTTGAACCTTATCATATATAATATATAGGCAGAAAAACGAGGTAAATGCAAGAAATTTTATTTTTGTACATAAACTATAGGTAAATACTGGGCATTAGGATTAGGCAAGATCAAGTTAATGTGTTTCATTAATTTAAAACAAGTGTTACATTTATATTCAAATTTTGATTGGATCTACTCAAATTATTTTGAATCCTCTGAAACGCTGATTCCTAAGTGCCCCACACCCTGATGTCATATTAACACTTCATTGTAACACAATATTGGAGGCGATCTAGATGTTTGTACAAATGTTTGTCTTGTAAGACGTTTCGAAGAATGTTAAGTTGGTAAGACACGCGATTTTGTCCCACATTACAAGCAAATCACTCTTTTGTTGTCAGGCATGACGGGCAAATGAACAAAAACAACAGAGCATGTTTGAAAGCAAAGACAATCTGACTATTGAAAGGAAAATCGAAATACAAATGAATGATTTTTTTCTGGTCGAATCCGTGACAAGCTTTGCAAACAAGTTTAATTACGACGAGACACCAAATTACTTTGACGCTCACACCGCGGTTCTGTTTCGCAGTTGGAAGAAAAACAAAATGAATTCCATCCCTTACTCTGATCACTCCGATATGTCTGGTGTTTGCGGGCAGCTTGATTCAAGATGAGAGGCTGCATAGCTCGGTGTCTCTCAAGGATTCAAACGGTTTGACGCCCGGATGATAGGTCGTAATTTCTCAACAATTTAACCCTTTACTCCAGAGGTCCAGATAAGATGCGAAAATTTAAACACTCTTTTAATTCTCCATCAAACCCTATACTGTGACCACTCCTTAGAATCGTCTCTTCGACACTATACTGTGACCACTCCTTAGAATCGCCTCTTCGACACTATACTGTGACCACTCTTTCGAATCGTCTCTGCGACACTATACTGTGACCACTCTTTAGAATCGTCTCTTCGACACTATACTGTGACCACTCTTTAGAATCGTCTCTTCGACACTATACTGTGACCACTCTTTAGAATCGTCTCTTCGACACTATACTGTGACCACTCTTTAGAATCGTCTCTGCGACACTATACTGTGACCACTCTTTAGAATCGTCTCTTCGACACTATACTGTGACCACTCTTTAGAATCGTCTCTTCGACACTATACTGTGACCACTCTTTAGAATCGTCTCTTCGACACTATACTGTGACCACTCTTTAGAATCGTCTCTTCGACACTATACTGTGACCACTCTTTAGAATCGTCTCTGCGACACTATAATGTGACCACTCTTTAGAATCGTCTCGAAAAGACGCCTCTAAAGATTAATCACAGTATAGGATTTGGCAGAGAAATGACGACGTTAGTATTTGGGTACGCATCTATATCTGTAGCTCTACTTTACCATTGTAGAAACTGTAGAAACATATGTACAGACATAGACAGACAAAACAAACCCTGATCAGACGGCTTCTACAGGGTATACCCTGTTTGCATGTATGCAGCAAGGCGTATACATATGGAGCAACGGATTAACTCTTTTGGCGCCAAATTTAAAATTGTCGTCTGCAATAATAAATTAAATAATAAAGGTATATTAGTAAAACATTTGTTTTTAAAAACATGTATGATTGGGCTAAAACAATACAGAAAACAGTGAAGTCCCAGGTCAGATGCCGCCTTGAAAAGGCGGCATCTGACCTGGGACTGCACTGTTTTCAATGGTGCCAACAGGCGACATTGGCGCCGAAAGAGTTATGAATTAGAATTAAGTACAAATTATAGCATATCAGGATTGTAGCAGATATGGTTTTCAACAGTATAAAGGTGACGAAACGTGACATGCTTAGACAAAAAAACATAGCGTAATGTGATAGAGGTTCACTGTTTCTCCGCCGATGTCGCCGGAAGCAACACACATAACGTGTTGCAGTAGGAGAATCTGTGATTAGTATTACAAACAGTTTGGACACGCCAAATTCGGCTCCTCATTAAGATACCGACCTTTCCAAACAGCACTTGCGTTTTAGCGAAGAAGCTGAAGGACATCCGCTTAAGCAGACGACATTGAAAAACTTATTTGGCACCAAAAGAGTCAAGAACGATAATTACTGATGAGCTGGCATTTGGCACCAAAAGAGTCAAAAACGATAATTACCGATGAGCTGGCATTATTTTATCTTAACTGCAGAATAAAAACTCTCTATAGTGACCATTTAAGTCTTTAATATAGAAACACAATTTAACTTCTTTGTAAAATGAATAAACACATACCAGATGGCTCTTGTAGCAGTCTGCTCTGTTTGCTTATGGACCTATATAAATATGTACCTACAATTTTTGTCTGAATAAAAATTCCCTTGTAAAGTTTACATTATAAAAACATATTTATGAAGCGACAAATTCACACGTACATCATCATTGGGGGAAAGGTTCAGGAAACAAAAGGTTGTTGCGTCGCGCACAACGAAAATACATGTACAGGTTAAACTAGAGAGTTATGTGTAGTTTCCGTTCTGTAGAAACCCTTTACTCCACAAATGCGCGAAGCTGTTTGACCAGGGTCTGCCCTATTTGCCTATAGGGTAATATAGACCTGATTCTGCTTTTTCTAATGTCATGTGTTATAAACTTTGATCTAATTAGTATTCACGATTAAAAGGGTAATCTACTTGAACCGACTGCCTTAAAGACTTCAAATAAAACTGATCTTGAGAAGTTTTGCTGTAAATGTGTACAGAAATGAGTATTTCAAAGAAAACTTAAATACTGACATCAACTGAAGCTGGAAACAGTGTATCAATTCCCTTCTAATATCAACAGTATGCTTTTAATTCTTTCGCTGCCAATGTCGCATCTATAATTACCTATGCATACAGTTTGGATCAAGATGAGACACCGAGTACCTCGGCGTCTAATCTTGATCCATACCATTTGTTACTATGGTAATGTTTTTGAAAGAAAAGGGGGCAAGCTTAAACAAAATAAAATTATAGCAGACGGCAATACGTGGCAGCGAAATAGTTGTGTGTGTCTTTCATCCGTTTTATTTAGAAAACAATTTGATGATATTACATGTAACTCTGTAACATAACAATGTCTGCTCAAATTTCTATCTGGTACAATGTTCACTACAGTGCGATCTGTCGTAACTCTTTCCTCTACGTCTCTGTAATAGTCACTTCTTGAAACCATTGTGATAAATAGAGCATTTGCTCCATAGGAGCAAATGCTCTATTTATCACAATGGTTTCTATACTACACAATTATAACAATTTCATTTTCTCTAGTTTTAGTCGCTCGTTTTCAGTAGATTCATTCAAAAAGTTGGGTTTAAAAATAGCCTATGGAAAAAAGGGTTAAGCAGCCATCAAAGAAAGGTCTAATTATGGGTTTGTACGACAGGTGATAGCTCAATGCAGGTCAAAAGAATCCCGTATGAGCTTTCTCCACTACTTTCTACCTGCATTAAGCAACCATGTACATTTTATGAATCCTATGTTCAATAAATGAATGACCGCTTAAGACAGGTACTTCTATACATTCGATTCGATCAAGGCTTTGTTAAACTACTGATCGAATGTTTAACAGCTTGGATCATTGGATGAGGTTGTCATGTTACTCGGAGTCTCATCGGTTTTCAAATGCTGATAGCGAGATAAGTGTATCGAATCTGTTTACAAAGGGCATCACCAATTCGTTCTGAGTGTAATACAGTAAAACCTCTCTATAACTGACACTAAATTACATCAAATAGTTTGTGTTAAAGGCATGTGGTTGCTTAAAGCAAGGTGAAAGTAAAACAGAACGCTCCTACAGGAGCGTTCTGTTTTACTTTCACCTTGCTTTAAGCAGTCACCTTCCCTAAATGCCAACCAATTAACACAATTTAGTGGCCGTTATAGAGAGGTTTTACTGTACTAGTTATGATGTACAGTTAAATCCCTCTAAATCAGACTTTAAAATCAGTATCATTTTCAGACAAGTGGCAACTTATTGCAGCATTATTGTCATTTCACGCTGCATTAAATAGCAACAAACATAAAAATACCTTTTTATAAATTATTTGATCTTTATGGGAAAATGTTGTAGCAAACCATATATGTTGCAGACGAAACTATTTGGTAAGGAAAGCATTATGAATGTATAACTTTAACTCATTACCTCATAGGCTATTTTTGACGAAACATCTTTGAATAAATCTACAGAAAAGGAGCATTAACTAGAAAAAAGAAAATTTTGCTTGTGTAGAATTTGCTCCTATGGACCAAATGCTCAAATTATCACAATGGTTTCAAATAGTAACTTTTACAGAGGCGTCAAAGGTGTCAATATGAGGGAATGTGTTAACAAACATTAATGTAGGCATTCATTTGCCTCGAATTAAGCTATAACTTTTCTTGGTTTCAGTTTTGTCAAATTATGCACCAGGATCCCATTTTCCCAAGATCGTGCGAACACACACATCGTAAGTCTGGTCGTACGACCACATGTATCGTAAATCAGATTGTAACGACCACACGTATTTTTAGTCTGATCGTGTGACTACACGCATCTTAAGCAGGTCATACGACCACACATATCGTAAGTCAGATGGTACGACCACACGTATCGTAGGTTCTACTGTACGACAGTCATTACTACTACCATAACCGAACTTATCACCTATCTAGCCATTTGCTCCATGGATACTCATTTAAAAATGACATCATGAATACCAATAAGATTATTTTTTATAACAGAACATGGAAAAAGGAAGGGTTTGGCCATCGCGAAAACTGTAGGTCCATATCTATATCATATCAAAAGCAAACAGAACAGACCCTGATCAAACGACTCCCACAGGAGCCGTCTGAGTTGGGTGTATTCTTTTTGCAATGCCATAGAAATGCGTATTTATGGAGTAAACGGTTAAGCACGCTACACCTTTTATAACGTTCGTACGACAGAACTTATCGTAAGTTCCAATAATCGAAGATTACAACTGGAAGTTGCGATAATCGTATGGTAGATTATACCCTAGTTTCTGCCGTGAGATCTTTCGTAAAACTTGCTCCAGCAGTGTTATCAAAGGTTCTGAAAATCGCCATGGATTCCCACTGGGTTGTATCTAATTTCGTTCAAAGAAAATCATAAAATGTGCTTCCCACGTCAACTGCATATAAATAAGTCATTAGACTGCTGAACAATTTTACAAGACACGCGATGTTGATTCGAATTACAAACTTCACGAGTCTTTTACAAATCATGACGGCTGAATTAATCCTTGACATAATGTGTAAAAACATAATGTCTCTCAACTTTAGATCTTGAGCACTTCCGAATCCAGCAAGCCTTTAGAAAACTATTGACCGAGTGTCAACTAATTTGGATCCTGATTATTCTCTGAAATACTCGGTTTCTTATCCGGATTCAAGTTGTTTGCAAATGTGTGTCAGGTCGCGAAGCATAGGCTAAGGGTTAAATCCATCTTTAAATCTTTTGCTCCTTGAATGTAATGAGACCATCGTAATGTCAGAAAAAATGACATCATAAATATTAATTAGATAATATTTATACAAATGCATGACCATAGAGCATATTGACCATGTCATAAACTAGAGAATCAGAGTTATATAAGTCCATAGCCAGACAGAGCTGTTTGTCAATGCGTAGAAAGGCGTATTTATGAGGCAAAGGGTTAACTTCTTTACTGCCGTTTGAATCCATAAGAAACGCCAAGTAACTCGGTTTCTCATTGTTTATCTTTTTATACAGAAATTATATAAAAGCCCAATCTAAAATTTGTAGCTGTCGAAAATGTGTCAAGCAGATAACAATGCCGACAGAGATGGGGTATTCTCGCTTCTCAGCCGTGCTAGATAAGCTGAGTTACTAAAAATAGCCGTACTAGAAATCCTTATCTGGAACACCCCGTGACTAGTGTATTCATACGCGCGATTGGGTAAAATCAATACAAGGGAAGGAATTCTTACAGAATTATACCAACATTTCTATAGGCAACAACCTTATGAATTGAAATTAATATAAGTAATTAGCACGAATATGACATTCTATTTATCATATAAACACTTTAAACAGCCTATTTAATTAACCGAAGACGTTGTTTTGTAGCAGACCTGGGGTTAATTACATGGCAATGTAATTAATTAAATTACAATTACTTTCATAAAAGGTCAATTACCATTACAATTACTGGAGTTTTATAGTGTAATTAATTAAATAACAATTACTTTACCAAATGTAATTAATTACATCTCAATTACTTTGAAAAGGTCGTCAACAACAAATGCTTGAGAAAACAAGTAACACAACTAGTGCATGTACATTTAAGTATAAATGTCCATGACCAGTAATATATTTACAGTCATTGAATTCTGTTTATGTATCAGAAGTATTTTATAAACATCTTTAAGTGCTCACTGGATACATACCAATATACAAAAGAGTGAATCTTCATCAGAAAGCTGTCATAGACATGTTATACACAGATGTCTGATCAAGGTCTACATTGATTCTAGCTTTTCATACATAATCTGCAATACTGCAGATCTACCGTACCAGTACATATCTGGGGACTTGGGAAAAAACAATGGTTGATGTAGGAGAATTTAAATTTACCTGGTTGGGTCAATAATATTAATTTGTCCCAAATTTATTTATCTAACAATCTTGGTGATATTCAGTGATCATAGTAAACTTTAGCTAACCATTTTCCATATTTGTTTGCTTTATAAGAGAAAGACTGGTGTCTGTCGAAAATTTCAACATCTATTACTGTTCTCATAAATATTCATACATATGTAAATTAGTTTATATCAGAAAAGTAATATTTACTATTAAAGCAATGCCTCATATCTATGTTTGTAACAATTGATTTCAAGATTCATCAAAAATAACTGAGATCTAGCGGAGTATTACAGTTGGATGTCAAATTTCCAAAATTTGTGAAAGGATCGGTTACCATGGAAACCGTTAAAATCTTACTTACAGTTCATTGTTTGGGTATCAATTAAGATGATTAGCTTTCTGAGTATTTTGTCATCATTTCAAACTACATTTGAAGTTGTTTTTTTGATATTGGTAGGATAAAAATTGAGAGGTTTACGTTATTTCTGTATTTTTTGGCTATTTTTTAATTATTCTCATTAATATTCATGTGTATGCAAATAAGGTAATTCCTAATTATAGCTTTTAAACCAAAGCACACTGTCTTAGCTTTAATTTGGTACCAGTTTTATGCGGTTAGCACAAATACTTCCTGTGATATGGAAGATTTTTGCAGGTAGGTGTCGACTAACAAAACTGTGTGAACAGAGTGAAATGAATGGTTACTATGGAACAGTTAAAAAGTTACTTTTAGTTAAGTTAAATTTTTGGTCCTCAAATTTGATATTTTGTTTTCTGAGGATTTTGTCATCAGGTTAAACTGCATTTGAAATTGTTTTCTGATATTTGTAGGATAAAAAGTGAATAGTTTACATTATTTACGTTATTTCTATATTGTTTTTACTATTTTTAATGTTCTCATTAATATTCATGAGTATGCAAATAAGGTAATTTATAAAAAAAAACTGGAAATAAAAGCACAATGTCCTATCTCCAATTTTGTACCAGTTGTATAGGTTTTGGACAAAAACTGGCTGTGATATGGACGATTTTGCAGGTACGGACCATCATTACGAAAACTAGGGTGTTGCCATGGAAACGGTGAAAATGGTGCTTAAAATTAATGCTATGGTCCTCAAATTGGATATTTTGTTTCCTGGGGGTTTCGTCATCATGTTAAACTGCATTTGGAGTTATTTTCTGATATTTGTAGGATAAAAGTTTAGGTTATTTCTATACTTTTTACTATTTTTAATGTTCTCATTAATATTCATGAGCATGCAAATAAGTTAATTTAAAAAAACAGTTAGAAATAAAAGCACAATGTCTTATCTTCCATTTGGTACGAGTTTTATAGTTTTAGGACAAAAACTGGCTGTGATATGGGCGAATTTGTAGGTATGGGTCATCATTACGAAAACTGGGGGGTTGCCATGGAAACGATTAAAATACACATATCCTAAAAGAATTTAAGTTTGAGTACATTCGCGATTCTGATTCAGGACACTTTTCTGAACATTTTGGTACCCATGAAAACAAGTCTAGGGGGTGCACGGTAGGCACTACTGGCTCCCTGAGTATATCCTTTATAGTGTAAATAACCAAAGTAATTGAAAAGTAATTAAAAAGTAATTGCCCATTACACCTAATTTTTCACTGTAATTAATTACATTACAATTACATGTAATTAAAATAGCACTCAATTACACATTACATCAATTACATTGAAAACATGTAATTAATTGTAATTAATTACAATTACAATTTTAATTACCCCAGGTCTGTTTTGTAGTTACTCAGTCATTTATATTTCACGCCAAAACGTAACGTTTGTGGTTGTCATAACAAATGACGTCATTATGTCACGCCTAAAGTTATGCTGAAGTCTGTTGCTATTAGACATGGACGTCGTATTACGCAATGTGAAGTAGTACTTCACAAAATTCGTTAATTTACTTGGTTTTAGGGCTTATTTCAGCGAGAAAAATAACCAAGCATGGGTTTTGTTAAAGCCGTGGGATTCTATACCCTCGGTTGGTCTGTTCCTGTCGGAAACTCGCTAAAGCTCGTTTCCGATTGGAACAGACCAACCTTGGGTATAGAAACCCCCGTCTTTAACAAAACCCATGCTTGATTCTATTAATCCTCAGCATGCTATGGACAAATACGTGATTAGATTTATAATTAGTTTGGATCCAAATGAGACATCGAGTACTCGATACATTTTCTTGACATTGTTCTTTGTTCTTTGCAAAAAGAAAAAAAGGATGCTCCGAGGTCTGATTTAGTAGAAATGTTCTGTTGATAAGACAATTCTCTCGGTTATCGTATCTGATGAAAGAGAAAAAGTTTATCTTAATAAACTTATAAACCTGATAACCTTAACACACATTTTTGGTTCAGATGGATCCAAACAGTTTGAGACACTACTACTCACACTTTAGAGAAGAAATTGAAGGAAATCCACTCTGAAACTTAACCCTTCCCTTCATATAAAGACCTTTTAACGCATTGGCAGAGTAGACCCAGATCAGACGACTCCTATAGGAGTCGTTTGATGAGGGTCTGTCCTGATTGCTTTTGTGTTGCGTCTTGCATGTGGCTTTGCCTGCTTGACTTTACTACTTTTCCAATGATATAGAATTGGTTCTATATTTTTTGTCTACGCTAAAAAAATCCCTTTGAAAAATGAGCAAATGAATAGTCATGTTGTCATTATTTCTTACACGGATACCGAACAGGGAACGTGTTAAAACAGACGAAAGTGCTTGTAGACGAAACTTATTATACAGTTTAAAGGACAATTCTTCAGTGTTCCGTTTTAACTAATGATCGTAAAGTTCTAATTTGTCACAGTCATTATTACCCCCATAGCCGAAATTATCACACATTTTAGCATGCCACGACAATTTTGGTTAACCCTTTCCCGGTTCAATATTCATGTAATCAAATAATGACATCGTGAATATTTATTAGTTTTTTTATAACGTCATATGTACACACTATTGTTTGGTATTGATAGACTCTGTAGAGCCAAATGTATAATAATTAAATAAGCAAACACAGCAGTCCCAATCCAGACGGCCCCTATACGAACCGTCTGATCTGAGTCTACTGTTTGTGAATGCGTAAAAACGTTTGCAAGGAGGAGGTTGGTGTTAAATATTGTATGACAGAAATTATTGGTCGTCGAAATATTGCGACAGCCGTATGTTAGATCTTATAAGTGTCTTACGATCGTTCGTAAAACGGATCCCTGCGCGATACAAGTGCTAAGCCACAAATATTTAAAACAGTGTATATTCAGTTGACTTCCATGTACTAGCATGATACGACATTGGCAAATAGTTGGATAATGATTATTGTATCTCCCAGCACTTGAGCACAATGTAGACCATCGCTTCTAGTAACAACCCGTTCGTGAACAGTAGAACGTTTTCTGAAAACAACGACAACCTTTTCTCCAGTTTTTGTTCTGGGTACGGGGATGTATACATGTACGCCTCTCACGGCGATATTGAAGGATAAAGGTAGACCGCAACCATTCTCGCCTCGGAGGAAACTGTATTCACGCAGTAGAACCGAGTTGTCAACATGAATAATGTTAGAACTGGCATCTGAAACAAAGCTTTATTTTTATTTTTTTATTTTGCTGTATTGCATAATGAATGTTATTTTATATCATTCAGTAGGTGATATGTAGATACGATTTTATCATTTCTTTGTGAAACTTATATTGTTGACCATTAACCATGCCGTCCAGGTATGCACTAGAGCCTGTATAGTACAGCCTGCTCGGTGCAAACGTTGTTGAGAATGAACAACATAATAGCCTAGCAGACAATGATTTAAAAATTGTTCAATGACGTAACGATTCATCGTAATGCTTTTCAAAGTATTTATGATGAAGATGAAATCAGAGCGTTGTTCTCCACCGACTCGTTAGTGAGATATATTGCTCAATTAAACTCATATTATGTAGCCTGTGTACCTGGGGTTCTCGTTTATATAAATATCTGCTTTACTGAGTATTGTCCTATAATTACTATGTGTTGTTTTATAGTTTAATAACTAAAACATTATATATAAATACTTGAACTGCTCTGATCTAATATTTCGACCACTGAGGGCCTTTTTCAAAAGTACACGAATGAGTCATGCAGGAAACACCACATACAGAACAAACACTCGCCCGAACAGCAAAACAAGGAAACAGCAAATGTACATAAGTAGAAAAAACAACAAGAGACGCACAAAGACAAAACAAACATACAATAGGAGGAAGATGGAAGTACCGCCTTGGAACGGTCAGTGACAAAAGTCACTGGGGGATTAAACCGGTTTATGGGCGCCCAACCTCACACTTATTCCATCCCCATCCTAAAAGAAAAACAGTGTAAATAAACGTATCCCCTCTCCGACTAATCTACAACAACCGCGACAGCAAATACAGTGGTAAAGTGCATGTATAACGAAAAAACATTTAAGTGAACATACTGTATCCACCTATCGCTAGTGTACTCAATGATTGAGCTGCAAACAGAGTAACTATAGAAAAGTAATAAATGGTACGACAAAAATGAAATAGTACAGATATCCGACGTTCTCCTTCCATTTCTGGATTTAAGAGGTCGCCTTCATAGAGTACTAAACCTTTCCTGTCGGCGTACATGCAAAGAGGCCAGCGTGATTGCCAACTGTAAAAGGGTTCACAACCAAACATGCAGTATGTTGTAGTACGACAGGATCATATCCCTTTTTAATGAATTGTTTTATACATTTGATGAACAAAGTGAGAAAATGGGTATGTCCAATAATTTTACGAAGTTTGTAAATCACATCACCATAAAATTCAGGATGTGAAATACCGTGTCGCAGAAGCACCTTGAGATTACATTTGTACTTGCCAATAAGCGAGATATTTCGATAGTAAAATTTAGAGAAAGTTTTTCTTAGTTTATGGTATCTATATCCTTGATTAAGCAGTTTTTCAGTTAAAATGAGATTTCGACTGTTAAAATCGTCAATAGATGAACAAGCTGATTATCATGTCAAAATACACGTCACATTTTTGTTACATGCATTCAGCCATAAAATCAAAGAGAAAAATATTGATCCAGCGTCATGGTGACATGTGGTTGTTTTCTAAAATGTCATGACGTCATCAAAATGACGTCATCAAATGACGTCATGGGTGCAACGACGTCATGCATGCATTAGCGTATTATCCTCTTTGATGTTACAGCCAAATGGTCTGTACGTTCTCAGCCTCCATATCCAATCAGTTTCATGGATCTGTCTTTCAGTTCTACATGCATGGAACATCCGTTTCAAAACTACACATCTCACATCATCACTGCTATGACCACCGATTCCAAAATGTCTGTTTATTGGCTTCTCTCTCTCTCTCATGCCCCACATCACTCAAATGTTCTTTCATTCTCTCCCGAATTTCTCTCTCAGTTTCACCGACATACACCATTATATCGCATTTACTGCATTTAATTGCATATACTACATTTCTTTCTCTACAGTTAATATTGGTAGACACATTGTAAACTGATTGCCTATTTGTGTCACTTATACCTGACATTTCAAGAATACTGCAAGTAGCACAACCCTGTGAACAGACTGTATTGCTTGGTATAACAATCCTGTTAGGTTTTGAATGCACCAGTGTGTCACATAGATTTTTATCACGCCTGAATGCTACGATTGGCAGTTGTTGGAATACTTCTTTAAGCCGGTCTGATTGATGCAAAACTTTTGAATGTTTTTTTACAATGTCATGTATATTCGGTAGCAGATTTGAATACGTCAAAACTAAAGGGACCCTATTCATTTTCCTATTAGATCTAACTGTTTGTTTCTTTACTAATGTGGCAGATCTGTCAAGTTTATCCACCCTTACCAACTGATTTTCTATCATCCTGCCACTATATCCTCTCTTCCTTAACTGACCCTTGAGTTTATTTCTTTCTCTAATACAGTCGGATTCTCTTTCGCATATACGCTTAATTCTTAGTCCCAAACCATATGCTATGCTTTTCTTTGTACTAGGAGGATGGCAGGAAGAATTTGTTTGTCTACAAAAAGATGGGGTGGCAATTGGTTCCAAATTAGGAAAGAATTTTGCTTGTTCATATATGAGGAAATGGGATGAAGAATTGATGTCACACAAAAAAGTGCCAATGTTTTACAAGAGATTCATTGATGGTGGTTTCGGGATGGTACAGTTCAAGAACTGGAAGATTTTGCGAAACATGCAAACAGTATTCACCCGAATATTAGTATAGAGCTTAGATATGGTTTGGATCAGATAGAATTTCTGGACACTCTAGTTAAAATAGACAATGGCCATATATACACAGATCTTTATGTTAAACCTACAGACAAACAGCTGTACCTCAACAATTCTTCCTGCCATCCTCCTAGTACAAAGAAGAGCATAGCATATGGCTGGGGACTAAGAATTAAGCGTATATGCGAAAGAGAATCCGATTATATTAGAGAAAGAAATAAACTCAAGGGTTAGTTAAGGAAGAGAGGATATAGTGGCAGGATGATAGAAAATCAGTTGGTAAGGGTGGATAAACTTGACAGATCTGCCACATTAGTAAAGAAACAAACAGTTAGATCTAATAGGAAAATGAATAGGGTCCCTTTAGTTTTGACGTATTCAAATCTGCTATCGAATATACATGACATTGTAAAAAAACATTCAAAAGTTTTGCATCAATCAGACCGGCTTAAAGAAGTATTCCAACAACTGCCAATCGTAGCATTCAGGCGTGATAAAAATCTATGTGACACACTGGTGCATTCAAAAACTAACAGGATTGTTATACCAAGCAATACAGTCTGTTCACAGGGTTGTGCTACTTGCAGTATTCTTGAAATGTCAAGTATAAGTGACACAAATAGGCAATCAGTTTACAATGTGTCTACCAATATTACCTGTAGAGAAAGAAATGTAGTATATGCAATTAAATGCAGTAAATGCGATATAATGGTGTATGTCGGTGAAACTGAGAGAGAAATTCGGGAGAGAATGAAAGAACATTTGAGTGATGTGAGGCATGAGAGAGAGAAGCCAATAAACAGACATTTTGGAATCGGTGGTCATAGCAGTGATGATGTGAGATTTGTAGTTTTGAAACGGATGTTCCATGCATGTAGAACTGAAAGACAGATCCATGAAACTGATTGGATATGGAGGCTGAGAACGTACAGACCATTTGGCTGTAACATCAAAGAGGATAATGCGCTAATGCATGCATGACGTCGTTGCACCCATGACGTCATTTGATGACGTCATTTTGATGACGTCATGACATTTTAAAAAACAACCACATGTCACCATGACGCTGGATCAACATTATTCTCTTTGATTTTATGGCTGAATGCATGTAATAAAAATGTGACGTGTATTTTGACATGATAATCTTTGAAAAAGGCCCTTAGTGGTCGAAATATTAGATCAGAGCAGTTCAAGTATTTATGTATTATATTAATTCCCTATTTTGGAATATTTTCTTCATTGTAAAACATTATAATAGCTCTATTTTATCTATGGGACATTGCCGCTATTCATTTCGTAACGGCTCTGACTTGGAGTGGTTTTAACTATTTTGCTGCCAATGTCGCTCATGTAAGTACCTCTGCAAACAGGTCTTTGGCGTCTCATCATGATCCAAACTGTTACTGTGATCAAGTGTGCAAACGACAAATTGTGGCAGCGAAATTCGTACGCATCTTATGTTGCACTTATAGTAACATCATGGTGCATGGTTTGATCGGTAGCATAGTACGGAAATGCTTCGGTTTGGCTGATTTTGGATTTTTTCGTGTGAAGTTAAAATAAATAGAGCATACATTGTTCACCTCATAAATCGAACTTAAATCATCAGAGTAAGTATTTCATCCCTCTCATTTATTGCGCCTAATTTATCACAAACATGCACATCCCATTTTCATTGATAGAGAATTTTATCACTCTCATAAATTGGGGTAAATAAATCAGAATACAGTAATGGTTTAGTTTAGTATAAATGTCAGTCGTGGAGACAGGTGGCAGCTTAATGCTGGGTGAATATCCTGTAAAAGCTTTTTGCACGACTTTCACCCTACATTAAGAAGTCATCTGCCTAAAATTCTTCACTGCTAGAATTCCGGTTTAGATACATCATCTTTGTTTAGTTGGTAAGCCTATATATAACCTCTTCATGACCTTTGTTTTACAGTGTGATATGGCGGAAGCGACAAAATTCTTTTTCGATATGGTCAACAGCAGTCATACAATGGCCATGTTGTTTGGCGATGCTTGCTCGTCGGTGTCCGGTCCTATGGCCGAAATAGCCAAAGAGTGGAGCGTATGGCTGGTAAGTATAGCACTGTACACATA
This sequence comes from Azorinus chamasolen, assembly GCA_963576725.1. Classification (NCBI taxonomy): domain Eukaryota; kingdom Metazoa; phylum Mollusca; class Bivalvia; order Cardiida; family Solecurtidae; genus Azorinus; species Azorinus chamasolen. The sequence goes on along the minus strand of OY755246.1, from coordinate 15,338,323 downwards.
TATATTAGAACATTATTACATGTACTCGTATATAGTCACATAATGAATAAAAATGGTATGTTTAACAATTTCCCTTTTGAATATTTATATAAGACATAATGACACCATGGATATTTACTAGCTGATTTATTTATAATGCCAGATGTACAAACGGCTCCTACTCTTTACAAAGGTGTGTGGGGAAAACGTTTGTATAGGGCAAATTGTAACGGAACTGGGTAAAGGAATTTAGCTGCTAAATGTAAAACAGAAGTGATGAAGAAATCTCCAAGAGGAGTTTTCTGCATTACCGTCGTCCTGCATTGAGCTACAATCTGCCTTAAATCTTATCCTACGATTCGCGACCTGAGTTGAATTTACAAAGTTCTTGGATCCAGATTAAGGCGTGGTAACTCTGCATCTCATCAGGAACCATGCCGTTTGACAATCGATCAGGACTTTCTTAAAAGTCCCATCGATCTGAATGACATCTTGTGTAGTTAAATTTGCTTCATATCCAAATTTGAACAGACATAGTGTCAACAGTAAAAAATATGAATTCGCATTCCTATTAGTGGTAGACGTAGAGATGTTTTGTGCGCGTTTTTGTGAGAATATTTCATCAGATATTATTTGAGATGTAAACAATTCCAGACGGCCAATTTGAATTCCATTTAGACTGTCGCTATAATGACATATCGTCATCACATCTATATTCATTTCTGTACATTCATCATTTGTATTCTGTATTGCATACCGGTATATGAATTCGTTAACTTGTCATTCATGTGCAGTCAAGGATGTTTATGTATGCCATATGAGTTACTTTAATGCAATACAGATGCATTTATACTCAATAAGGTTTTTCTTTACACATATATTTCATTATCAATTTACGATAATTATTACTTTCATTGAACTATTTATTTCGTCATTTAAACTCAATAAACACGGTAATTAAACATATCTATTTCATCATTTATATTCAACAAACATTTTAATTCAAAATATATTTCACCATTTAATACATATTTCACCATTTGACCATTTAATATATATTTCCTCATTTATATGCAATAAACACTTTCAGTTAACATATATATTTTAATATTTATATTCAATAAACATGTTCATTAAACATTTTATATTTCATCCTTTATATTCAATGAACACTTTCGTTGAACATATAATATTATGTGTCATTCTTTATATACAATAAATACTTTCACCAAACATATGTTGAATCATTTATATTTAACAACCACTTTCATTAAACATGTATATAGTTCAGAAGTTTGCTGTATATAGCCAGAAGCTTGTCGTGGCTGACAAATGTGTATACTTAGGTAGCACTTTGTCGCGTTCATGAAAAGTTCTCCCGTAGGATTGCCCGAGCGAGTGCATTCTTTGGTCGCCTACAGGACAATGTATGGAAGAGAAGGGGAAAGTAGCCTGCAAACCAACCTGAAAATCTATCGTGCATTAGTTCTGCATTCCCTGCTCTATTCCTGCGAGACGTGGATAGTGTACAGCCGGCATGCCAAACAACTGAACGTTTTTCATCTGAGGGCTGTTCCATTTAAATTTGTATGGGGGGGTATTTTAAAAAAAATGTCTTGGGTCCCTGTTACATGTCAAATGGCAGGACAAAGTTCCAGATACAGAAACCCTGCATACAGCATTAGAAAAGCATTCATGCAACTTCTATATAATGAACTGCTATATGGTAAACGATCCCATGGGGGACAGAAAAAGAGGCTCAAAGACACCTTAAAATTCACCATGAAAGCCGGCCAAATTTGCCACTCTTCCTGGGAACAGCTTGCACAAGACCGATCTGCCTGGCGTTCCTGAGTCAAGTCTGGAGTAGCTGTTTTCGAAACTGGACGTGTCAATGCCCAACAGCTGAAGCGGTAGCAACGAAATGACAGGACAAGCACTTCTTCCCAACCTGGTTCTACTCCGAACATTCCATGCTCTAGTGCAACAGACACATCAGAGCATGGATCGGCGCAGTAAGCCATCTCCGCCAACACAAGCACAGCTAAGAAATTAGCGTAGTCATGGCCATCTTCGTTATCGAAGTACGAACATTATATAGTTCACCACTATTTATTCAATAATCGATACGTAATTCCAATATCTGACTAGTTAGATACCATACACCACGTTCATTTTATGGTCATTTTTTATTTTTTATAGTTTACTACATGTATATGTTACCCACCTATACTAGTTGTCATAAGTGCACGATGAGTATCTGCGGTTTATCCATTGGCCTTGTCATATATGCCTTGTGACAAGGCATTTGTCAACAGAAGACTCAATATTAAATGGCTCCTACGAAAGTCGTCTAATCAGGGTATGCTCTGATTACTTATTGAGTTCTGTTTGTTGTCAATCCTACATTATTTGACAAACAGTTTCCATTTTCATTTGCCATTATTAATATCCAACATATATTTAAGATGTCATAGTTTTTCACATGCATATTCATCTGGTAAAGAATTAATTTGAAAAAGGTATACCGACTGATCGATGCTGTAGCGCATGTACTTGTCTTGTCTGAGCACTGCCAATACTAACGTTTTACATTTGCCCATTCAAAAACATGGTAACAAAGCTTATAATGCACATGAACGAATAAAACGTATTGCATTTAAATAGAGGTAGCATTTGAGTTACATATAACAATTATTTAATACGAATAATTATAATAGATATTGAATTAATATAAAAAATAAATGTAATGTATTGCATTGTCATATCATGTTATGGTATGCATATATGTCTTATAAGTAAACAACTTCACAGATAAACGAAGTTTGTATATATGAATACAGTATAACCGCTACAAAACGGACGTTCGGTTCAGTATAAATATCGGTCTTGGAAACAGGTGACAGCTTAATGAAGGATAAAAGACACGCCGAAAGCTCCTCTAGCCGCCACCCTAAGCGAATCTAAATTCTTCTCTACTAGAATTCGAGTTTAGAGAGGTCTTCCTATACTGGCATACAAAATTGATTGATGAAAATGCATTGCATGTGATACATAATAATGATTGCAACGAAAACACTGACTAGTTAACCCATCTGTGCCCAGTGTCCCTTAACCCTTCGCTTGCTATTCGCGTCAATGTACCTACCTGTAAATAGTGAAGACCCAGATGCACTATTTAAAATTTGATTGAGCAACCAGCGCCCTCCACAGCAGTGATTGCACAGCGAAATACTTGTACACAGTGAAGATATATGTAATTATACAACAAGGCATGGGTAAAGAAGGAGAAATGTATTTTAAAATTCAGCAAGCGAAGGGTTAACCCACCCCCATAGGCTAGTTTTAGATATAACCTCTTTGAATGAATCTACCGAAAAGGAGCATGTATTAGAGAAAAGGACAATTTTAGAATTGTGTTGTTTTGAAACCATTGGTCCTATGGAGCAAATGCTCTATTTATCACAATGATTTCTCAAATTGACTTATACAGAGGCGTCAAAAGGCATCATTGTGCGGGAATGAGTTAAGAAGGGCATTATGGAAACAGTGTAGACCCAAATCAGAGAGCGCCTGAAACAGCCCTCTGACCAGGGTCTGCAGTGTTTGCTGAACAAATCGGTGTTCATCAGACTTATACCAACTACTATGATGTAAGCTGTGCCATCCTCAAAAGGAAAGATGAATAGGTTCCATAATAAGGTCTGGACGGGTTTCCCTTAAATAATATTGAAATAAATTAGGTTATCATCTTTGATCATATGCCCTGCAGTGTTAGCAGACATTCGGTTAGCTACGAAAGGCCCAATGACGACATTCATTTTTCCATGTTTCATGCTTGAATATTTCACAATTTCAAATGCGCGATTTTACGATTTCAATAGCTGTTCTGAACACTGTTTATGTTGCTAAAATGCATACTTTACGAGACAGGTCAATCAAAACAGTTCATTACAACGACTGAGTGCGAAAAATCCCATTTCTAACCCAAACTAGAATATTCATGTTTGCTGGATGATCTCGAAACAAAATTACAAAGTAAAATGAAATCGGCATTGAAAATGTAAATCCGCTGCTTCTAGAGTGGGTTACATCCGGAATTATGTGAAAAATGTCAGCCCTATACCCATGTATACAATGTCTAATCAGGTGTTTTTCCTGTTCGTTTTCTATACGACTACAGTAAAACCTTTCTATAACTGCCACTAAATTGTGTTAATTAGTTATTATTTAGGGCAGGTGGCTGCTTAAAGCAATGTGAAAGTAAAACAGAACGCTCCTATAGGAGCGTTCTGTTTTACTTTCATATTGCTTTAAGCAACCACCTGCCTTTAACACAAAAAACTTGACGTAAATTAGTGGTCGTTGTAGAGAGATATTACTGTATTCAGCTCATTCGAATAATCATTGTAGACCATGCCAGTAACTTTTAAATTACGTATCCCTCTCACTGTTGCATATGCATGTAAGAAATTATGGCATAATGAATATTTGTTAGCTGTTCTTATATGTCCGTATGTCTGTCCGTCCGTCCGTCCATCCATCCGTGGACTTTTGCTTGCCCGCTCTCTAACTCAAACAAATGTAATATAATCCTCTTCAAATTCTGTCAGCAGGTATTTTACGATAATACCTCAGTCATGTATGATAACCGGCAAGATTGTCCCAGACACTCGAGAATTATATCCCCTTACTTTATGAATTTCGATGAACACCTGCTTGTCCGTTCTCTTGCTGAAACAAAGGAAATCCAATCCTTTTCAAATTCGATAACCAGCAAGATTGCCCCTCGACACTCTTAAATTATCTTCCCGTACTCTATGATCCTTTCTCGCATAGCGTTTTACCGATTTGACAACATTCTAAGTTGTCCCAACTGATATGGAATAATGGCATTCCAACTGCCAGACATTTGACGGCCATATTTTGTGACATTTTGGCAATCTTGTTTTTATAATGGCATATGTACAAATTAAATTTTGGTACTAGTAGAAACTGTAGAATCCGTTGCAGTTTAAAAGCAAACAGAGCGGACCCTGATCAGATGACTCCTACAGCAGCCGTCAGGTCTGATCTGACTCTACTCTGTTTGCAAAAGCGTGAAGCAGCGTTTTTATGAGGGAAATGGTTATTACATAACCGATGACCCGTGTCGTCATTGTTAACATAGCCCAGATGACACAGCTTCGTCTACAGTGGCTTTAAACGTAAACAAGAACAGTGTAGTCAATGGTACGAAAAACCTTTAGAAATACTTCAAAGAACATTAAGATAAATCTTATTTAGTTCCAAGACAACTTAATTAACTTACAGTTTACATATCTAATTAAGTTTACACGAACAACCATTGAATAATTAATCGTAAGAAAGATGCATTTAGTTTTTATGCATTTCATTAAAACTCAAACCCAATAAGAAGACTCAGAGAGCGAATGTTCTACATTGAGTTCACTACAGATGGTTTGGTACCAGTTACTCATATTCAACGTTGATCTGCGGCCAACTTAAGACATGCATAAAGCAGACAAGGATACCATAAAACGCTAATTGAATTGTATCCTAAAACATCCGAATAGCTTTACTCCCGTGAGACATTCTCTTACCGGCAGTCTAGTAATGCTTTTGATATATTTAAACCTATGTGTTCTTCATTTTATAAAAATGTTACTTTATATATGGTGTGTGTGTTATGCTGTTTTGTTTTTCCACATACACACCGACCAGTATATTCTCTTATTCTTTGACTGATACTTTTAAATAGTTGGCCCCCATATCAAACGTATACAAACTCGATGTGTTCAACTCGATTAAAATCGGATGACACGTGTATTAATTGTTCTTAATTAACCTTTTTGAATAATGCCATCAGGTATACTTATTAGATGAATTTGCATGATGGCAAGTATATACGTTGTGTTTTGGCTCGGGCAGAAACTGTAGAATCTGTATTATACAATAACTAAACAGAGCAGACCCTGATGAACTGTATGAACTGTTTGCAGATGCATGAATGTGCTAATGAAATAAGTTACAGTTGAACTTCGATAACTCGAACTTCGGGATAACTCGAACAAAAAGTCCAGTCCTTCCACTACAGAATTGCTCTAAAATGTATCGCTACAGATATCTATAAACACACGTGGCAGCTTAATGCAGGTCTAAAGTAATGCTGGAAGCTCCTACAGGAGCTTTCAGCATTACTTTATACATGTATTAAGCTGTGGTCTTGACAAATCGTTCAAATTAGAAATCGGATGACTCGAACATCTGTTATCTCGAACTAATTTGTACGGTCCCTTGAAGTTCGACTTATCGAAGTTCAACTGTAATTCTGGAATTCTCAATAAGCTTTATCACAGTAACCCGTGACATGTTCCTTGACCTCTATTAGACACAATGTTATTAGTTTGGACAGTGTAGTAGTACACTGTCTATACAGCGTGATTTATATGACGTTTTATGCAGTTTAGAAATCCAGTACATTGTCGGAAGTTTATGTTGTGTGATTATCATATTAGCATTTACTTATTTACAACTTTATTATGTTCAGATATTGTCATGTTCAAATTTAGAGACCGCAGTGTATGATCTGGTGCTGGTGAGTTCTTGGTCCAAAGAATCCAGATAATATAGTCGACCAGCTACAATTACATTGCTTTATGCTTTATCAGCTGGAACATACACGTATTTAGAGTGAAACTTTTGTATACTTTTCTTAATATTGCTAACTGGTGTCCCAGGGTTACGCGGCAGATGGATTCGTAAAACGCATACACGTATCAATTATGGTTAAGATATGCTCTGTTTGCATTTATGTCAGAATGTTCCCGACGACACCATTTGATACTGAAGTCTTCCAAAGACTATTGCGATCTTACTGCGACAAATATATAGAGAATAATAGGTTAGTGCCGTAGATGGGACGCCTTTATCCGACGAGGGGAGAAAACGTTGAGGCGAGGCTTGCCGAGCCTCAACTGTTTTCTCTCAGAGTCGGATAAAGGCGTCCCATCTACGGCACTAACCTATTATTCGATTTATCCAGTCAATATAGTTAAATGCCTTTTTATAGACTCATAACACTCTTGAAATAATTTACATTGAAAATGCAGTTTTTCGATCAATGGATCCCTCCCTTTTCACTTCCATTTAGATGTAAATAGATCTAATGAGCTACCGCAGAGTAATATAGTTTCGATACTTGCATTACTAGAAGGGAAACGTGGTTGAATTTGAAAAATAAGATCATTTGAATCGAAGGTCGATAAGTTATTTCAAACAGACATGATTATATTCTTTGGTCAAATTCGAGTTGTACGTAGTCTCGGTTACTATTTTTAGATAGACCCAACGTCACTCATAAATCGATGGAACTGAACAGGCTATATTTAGGTTTATGACTATCACCGCCCCTGTAAGAGTTTATCAATCAAACTATCATGAGAGTGAAAAGAAAACATTTACTATTTATCTGTCAATCTTTGCTTCCAGGTTTGATTTTATCAAAAACGGGTTTTGCCAGCGTTGGATTAAATTAATAAAACTGATAAATCAACGTCATTTTGTATGTGGCCTCAGTGGCGTAATCGGTAAGGGCGACGTCTCTAGAGTGATTAGAATTAGTTTTTGTAGGATCAGGCGCGGGTTCGAATCCAGCTGTAGCCAATTATTTTTATTTTTTCTCATTTGAATAATTCTTTTGGTGACCAAATAGATCTGTTAGATCTATTCCATCAACATGTTTATGCATATTTACAGAAAACTAAAATAGTTCCATGGTTATAGAATCATTACGCCTATCTACTAACCTAATAAACCTTCTACTACCGGAAGTAACCTAATAAACCTAATTTTATTTGCACCCCCTTTATTATGTCACTAGAGAAGCCTGGTGACTGGATAAAAACTAAATTAGGTCCTTTAGTTAATAAAGAACGAATATGTTTGCCTTCAATAATGTCAAAATTGCCTGTAATAACATGACCAATAACTAAATTGGAGGAAATATAATTTCAGCTAATATAAGATTTATTGTCAAGTCAGGCTTGAACGTTGGAAATTATACACACCAGAAGGACAAATGAAATGCGCGCCTGTTGTACTTTCTTGTCATTGTGCTGTTTGGGCGCCTGTGTGTTTGTATGTGGTGTTTTCTGCATGACTCATACAAAGTCATGTGTTTTGTAAAAATACCACTGGGGTTCAAATCATGATTAGGGAAAACGTCCAATATCACACTTGTCTCATCATCTCCCAGTCAGACGAACAGTGTAAATAAATATACACCCACCGCTCTACTGCCACACAATAAACCCAGTACTGTGTATGTACAGTTGAACTTCGATATCTCGAACTCGGATAACTCGAACTTCGAGATAACTCGAACTAAAAGTCCAGTTCTTCAATATTTACAATACAGGATATTTTCTAAAATATTTCACTACACATATCAAAAAAACACGTGACAGCTTAATGTAGGTCTAAAGTAATGCTGAAAGATCCTGCAGGAGCTTTCAGCATTTCTTTAGACCTGCATTAAGCTGTGACCTTGATATATTTGTCAGATTACAAATCGGATGAGTCGAACATCTCTTATCTCGAACTACTTTGTATGGTCCCTTGAAGTTCGAGATATCGAAGTTCAACTGTATATGTAAAACAAGACATTTGCTAAATACGCGAACTAGAACTATGCTAAAAATCAGCATGTGCCATCAGTGCACCATTAAATGTAACTCTGAAGCCAGTCACACATGTATTCAATGACTTTACCGAAGTCAGGGCAGCTGTAGAGAAGCAAAAACAATGTACAAACATTCGACATCCTTCCGTTTTGGGATTTGACAGGTCACCATCGTAGAGCACTATGTCTCTGCCAACACACAATCAAAAGGAAGCGTGATGATTTATTGTAGAGGGATCGATCACCAAACAGGCAGTGCGATGCAATATCGCTGGATTACAGTTTCTTAAAGAATTGTTTTTTACGTTTACTGAACAGGTTTTTGAAAATGGATGTTTCAAACTATCTTACGAAGCTTGTAAATCACATCACCATCACATTCCGGATGCGAATGTCTTGTGACAGAAGCAACTTTAAATTACATTTGTATTTGCTAATGACACTGACAGATTCCGGTAACAGAATTTAGATAATGTTTTAGGAGGCTTGTCAAACATATACCCCTGTTTATAGCATTCCTCAACAAAGAAACAAAATAATTTGTGAAATGTAAACACCGTATGATGTAATACGAAGAACACCTCCATCTAGACGATGGAGTAAAATTAACTATATAAAGCTAAAGTTAAAATTTATCTGACTATGCGTGACTTGATTGCAACAATCTTCGAAGCGTTGTCGGTAACTCGGTAACTAGTTTCTTAAGAGCAGGTACCAATTGAATATAATGCATACAACAAACAGCAGTACTTATTTGTTTTCAGCAGGTGAAGGGTTGAACTACATGTATATGTACATTGCTCTTTGTTGTTATTAGGAGTGTATCCATCACCAATAATAAGCGAAGAATCATACACTCCATACTTATACTGACAAAAATATAACCAAAGCCTCTCGGACCCGGCCACTACGAGGAAGTCTTTATTCTGTTTGTAAAATAAGTGGTAGTTAAATGCAATATTAAAATGATTAAAAAGCTGTTATTGCTGCTTTATCTTTGTAACTGTTATGTCTATGTTAAGCAACCACCTTTATATAAATACACCATAGTAATTTACTAGATAATCGACACAGAGATGGTCAAGGTCTACTGTAAAGCAAATGCATAGGAACGGATTAGATTTTCAATACAACAACCACGTCTTGATCTTAATGACAAGGCAAAAACACTGACGTGGCGTGTTTGTCTGCGAAAACCGTTTTAATATGCTTCTTTGTGACTTTGGTGCATGCTGTTGAAGCCTTTAAACAGCAATTCGCAACTATTTTGTTCTCTTTGATATTTTAATACTGACACTGTAAAAACTAGTTCACCACAGCATAACGGATAACCAAGGACCATTGACAGCGTTACGAACGGTTACTCATGTAAGACGATAACCATTATAAAGGCGCACACATTCGAAGAACGATGTATTTGTTATAGCATGGATGTTTCCAATTATCTTACGGAGCATAGCATTTATATACCTCAATTTACAATAAGCATAATTCATTACCTGCACCTTATGATTATGTATGAATTAGAACAACTGCGTTTTAACTCTTTGCACGCTAAGTAATTTCTCGTCTGCATCAATTGTCGTCTGCTTCAATTCTTTAAATATTTTTTCTCTATTTTTTTTTGCAAAAATATGATCAAGATGACAAACAGTTTGGATCCTGATGAGACGCCGCATTAGGCGGCGTCTCATCTGGATCCAAACTGTTTGCATAGGTAATCACAGTTTCGCCGCTAGCGTGCAAAGAGTTAAGTAGAAAGGAATAAACAAAGCCATAAGCTTCATCAAAGATATCAGTGCTTCCACAAGTCGAAATAAATGTGGTATCCCTTACGAATAATGTTCCTATTGTTTTCATAAATACAAATTCAACAAATGTCAGAACCGCTTGTATCAATGGCAATTTGCGGCAATAATTTTTATCAAGTGCAAAACCTCGTTGGTACATTTATTACTTAATCCTTAATAAGCAATGGGCAATCTTCTAGCTTCATTTTCAAACAGCCTGGACTCGGTAGAGACGCTGAGTAATTCGGAACCTCAACAAGATCCAAACTGTTAAATACTCGGGTTGGATATTTGTAAGATAATCTTATATAGGCCTACCTTAAAATGTGGAGCGCATCTTCAACAAACAGAGCAATATGCCCATCATGCTTAATGTTTAACGTGCTGAACACAGCTTTTCTGCGTTACATGTATAGCAATTACATTTGACATTTAGAAATGATGGGCGGAAATAGATTTGAATTAAAATTCACATCTAGACCCTGTCCCGTCATTTTTTATCCTTTATGTCCTAGTTAAAGACAGAAACATATTTGCAATTTCGAGATTTCGGCATATTTGCTGTCTTACTGAATATTACTACAGTGACTATGAGGGGAAGTGAAGGAAGGTCAGAAAGAACGAAATTGAAAATGGCAAATAGACTTTCAAAAAAAGGCAAGCATTATAATTATGCCCACACACTACTCAGTATTGTACGACGTTCTGTCGTTTCACAATCCCAATAAAGTAGTCGAACATATGCCTAGAAGAAGACTATGTTTCCATACTTTTTGTGTATTCTCATTACGATTTTGTTATTATGCTAGTGCAACATATCAGTGACATTACGTTTGTTCTATTCCATAAATTACGTCAAGCGCCATCTTCCGGAATTATTAAAAAATGAAATGGTCATTATCGTGTCACTTGGCCGCTTATGACACACATTGCTGGTTAATTGCCTCGATCTATCGGCACCATTGACACTGTTAACTCTTTCGCAGCCGGATGTTGTCATCTTCAAAATCAGTCGTCTGCTACAATTGTCTTTTTTTTATTTTTCGTCATTTTTTATTACAAAATGTCACACTAACAAACAGTTTGGATCCTGATGAGATGCCGAGTTAATATCACATAAATACATTGACTAGATATCACCCTAGATGCAGGTCGGCTGGTATTTACCTACATTGTTTACGTGCAATGAAGTCTCTTTTCCCAGAAAGCCTCTAATATATACGAATTCTCTTAATGGACATTAATTATAAAGATGAATGTACACACTGTAGTAGATTTAAGATTATACATGCCATCGTTTAAAGATATCAGTATAAAGTATCGTGTTATAGATAAAGACGATGCTAATATTACCCACGGCGAACATGCTATTGTCCATAAATGTGAGCTTCGTCCCTTTCAGTTACACCACCAAGGGGGGGGGGGGGGTTGCGTATCACATGAACTTTTTACTCTATGACTATTCATGCAAGACATAATGATATCATTAATATCAATGAGATTATTTTATACATGCTCGTGGAACTTGCGACCATGGTAGTAAACAAATAATCTGATCTATATATTGGCATCTGCAAGCAAAGCAAATTCTGATCAGGTGGCCCTTACAGGAGACGTCTTATCGGGGTCTATTATATTTGCATATTAGGACGTATTTATAGTGTAAAGGGTTGAGTGAATGCATTAACCCTTGGCCTGCTAAATACGACATAACGGACATTTGCAAACAGCTTGGATCCAATTCAGACACCGAGTAACTGGGCGTCTCATCAGGGCCCAAGCTGTTTGACACTACGTGTATGTCAGTAGTATCTCAAAAGCTTGAACGAAGCAGAAGTAAGTGGCAACGGCAACAGGTCGGAGCTTAAACAGACCCTATTTTTATAGCAGGCTACGGGTTACGCGGCGTAACTGTTCGTAAAGGTTATCGGAGATGCTACGTAACAAATGAAGATGTTTTCTCGCTTCTCAGTCGTGCTAGATAAGCTGAGTTACTAAAAATAGCCGTACTAGAAATCCTTATCTGGAACACCCCGTGACTAGTGTATTCATACGCGCGATTGGGTAAAATCAATACAAGGGAAGGACTTCTTACAGAATTATACCAACATTTCTATAGGCAACAACCTTATGAATTGAAATTAATATCAGTAATTAGCACGAATATGAAATTCTATTTATCATATAAACACTTTAAAAGCCTATTTAATTAACCGAAGACGTTGTTTTGTAGTCACTCAGTCATTTATATTTACGCCAAAACGTAACGTTTGTGGTTGTCATAACAAATGACGTCATTAGAGGGTTAATACACGTTTTTTCGGGCAATAACATCTGCAGTGTCCCGAGGGACTGTTGTTGGCCCGAGCCCGAAGGGCGAGGGCAACAACATTCCCGAGGGACACTGCAGATGTTATTGCCCGAAAACAAACCTGTATAAAACCATAAAATATTCTTGCATAAAACCAATTTTCTGCTCTCCTGCATCAATTTAATTCTTCAAAATACAGGCAAAACAACGGCAGCAAAACTATACACTTCTTTGACACTTCGGCGATTTATGCTGTTTCTGGGCCACTGTTTTCTTTTCGACGTCAATTCATGATTGTATCAAATACCGTTTACACGGAATTTCATGCAATATGTCTATCACTAAAAACAGTTCATTGTCGGTGCTCCTGGAAATACTCACACCCCGGCGTTCACCTAGCTTAGGTCAAAACGCTGTAGCATTCGCGTCCATTGTTTACCTTAGGCCCGTAATAGGTATAATTAAACCCGGTCAACAACAGCGCGTGAGCACGAGAATCGCCTTTAAATATAATAAAAGTGAGTTTTTTCTGTGTTCATTTCGTGTGTGTGCGTGTGCGTTTGGGTGTGTGGTTGTGTGTGTGTGTGTCATGCTGTCTATCGGTGTTTTGGTGGTGGTTGCGTCTTGCATGTGGCTTTGCCTGCTTGACTTTACTACTTTTCCATTGTTAATACATGGTCTAGCGAGACTACAACAGCACGTTTTATGCAAGAATTTGGTGTCACGCCTAAAGTTATGCTGCGGTCTGTTGCTATTAGATATGGAAGTCGTATTACGCAATGTAAAGTAGTACTTCACAAATTCGTTAATTTTCTTGGTTTTAGGGCGTATTTCAGCGAGAAAAATAATCAAGCATGGAATTTGTTAAAGCCGGGGGTTCTATACCCTCGGTTGGTCTGTTCCTATCGGAAACTCGCTAAAGCTCGTTTCCGACTGGAACAGACCAACCTCGGGTATAGAAACCCCCGTCTTTAACAAAACCCATGCTTGATTCTATTAATCATACAACGAGACTCACTTATAGCGGTTGCTTAACAACTTTCTCTCTTACGATTTTACTCCAAATACACATATATCTAAAGAGTATACCTTCTGACAGAAGTAGACCTTTCCAAGCTAAAGCAACAATACGAAAAGAGAAAATTGCATGCTCGGTTTTATTGAATATTTTCGTGAGTAGATTGCATATTTGTTAATCTAGCCAAGAATTAAAAAGATCAATTGGCAATTATGTATTACCATTCTGCAGGATGGCAATAACACCATTTAGCGGATTGCATCACGTATCTTTCAACATCATTACGCAACTCATTAGAGCTATAACTCTTAGAGTGATTAACTTTCTTGTAGGACAATATAGGAACATACGTTCTGATATTAAGAAATGAAATCCATTTACGGATTAGCGTACAAGTAGACATTGTGCCATCGTTGTCACCATAACCCATTACCTAATAGGTTATATTTAGACCTAACTTCTTTGAATAACTCTACCGAAAAGGAGCAGTTATTAGAGAAAAGGAAAATCAGAACGTGACTTTTACAGATGCCTCAAAGGGCGTCGATATGAAGGAATGGGTTAACTGCAACCATTATGTTACATAAGCATATTCCGAGATGAGACCATGGTGTGCAAACTTTACAGAATTTAGAGAAGACGCGAAAGAAAGGCAAAATGCAGAATTGCAGACACACATGCGGACTGAGACGCACGACGACAACATAGAAAATAGAGTTAGTCGTATTGACTACCATGTTCGGAAATTATCTTCCCCAAGACACTTGCCCTTTTAACCCGATCCGGCGTTTGGGCTAAATGTAATCGAAAGTCATATTTGCTCTAATCTAGTATGCCACGACAAATACGATAAATTCCATTGATACAGGTTAAGTAATGGCGACAGTGTCAGCATCTGTTGCTACGCAAGCCTATTACATAACCCATGGGAACACTTCAACCTAAAACCATCCGTTAGAACGTTCAATTCTATAGACGCCGGATTTAAAACAATCGAGACAAACAAAGATATTTATTAACAATGGCACTACCGGCTTTTATTGCAATTTGTTTAGAAAAACATTCGATTAGGGGTCAAATCTCAATCTTGTATACAATTAGAGCATTGACACGTTAATGGGGTAACGATAACTGAGTGCCATTGAACTTGCTTGTCGATTGATCCCTGCTTCCAGTGACAATTGGCGCACGAACAAAATTAACATTAATTAAATCCTTACTACATTTTCCGTTGTGTTTGATCGTTTCACATTTCGTTATAATCTGTTCTTACTTTAACTTTTCCAACATCATTTTGGTATCAGCTTCGTGTTATGTCTCGAATATTACAAAATGAAACAGTTATGCAACAAAAGTATATTTGCTTCTATCTAAAGCTTGACCTGTCATTTGTGTGTTTAGTATTATACCCTTTATAGCATTAAAATTTAACCCTTCCTTCATAGAAACGTCGATTACGCCTTTTGCACAAAGAGTAGACCCAGATAAATCAGACCGTCTGATAACGGTCTTCTCTGTTTGCTTATGAAATTCGATAGATCTGATTTCAATTTACTACCATAGTGAAAAACTACCTTTTCCATGTTCAATTTATTCTCTCCATGAATATTAATAAGGTGATAATCACTCTTGGATAAATATTAAACATAGAAAAGGTTAAGATATACTTTTGATGGGATGTCCATTTTTGATGGGTGGATGGACAGGCGAAAATGATTTACACGTCTATCCATTACATGGTGATACCTCTCAAACACAATGCAGTTCAACAATCTTGTGGTCTTTATTTTATAAAGACTGCAAATACACGGCACAATCTGACATTTAAAAACTGAAATTAATATGTCTTGCATAAACAAATTGTTTCATTTTGTTACCATGTAATGTGTCTGTTATTACAGCCACTACTTGAGTCGTTAGTCAAAAGGTAAATGGTAATGACGTGGTTTATAGACTGGAATCTATATACATATTCTCCCGACTTTCACAGTTTAGTTTATGGACTGTTCCATCTCTATTCAAAATGTACAAGATTTATTGTTTAACATTAACCCTTTCGCTGCCAAACTCTGTCGTCTGCTACAAATTTTCATTTTTTTTAATTTTCTTCATTTTTGTTTCAAAAACATAGTAACAGTAACAAACAGTTTGGATCCTGATGAGACGCCGAGTTACTCTGCGTCTCATCTGGATCCAAACTGTTTGCAGATCCGGCATTGGCAGCGAAAGGATTAAAAAATAGATTGCCCAGTATCATAGTAAAATGGTGGTAATAAACAAGAAGGGGAAGAAAAACAGGAAATAAGCTGACATACAGGTTTGTCTGGAGATAATATTTCTAACAAAACTAAGAGAGAAACGTGATGACGAACAGGTTGATAGAAAGAGACAGAAAGGCAGAATATCAGAATTATTTTTCTGAAGTCCGATATCTTCAAACTAATACAGATTTTTGTCGAAATGTGCGGAGGCTTATTTCAGTGAAACGTCTCGATTTAAATGATTTGTACTAAAGCAAGGGGTTTTATAGTAGTGACAGTGTCATGTACCCTTGACATTTAGTAGCTTTTTCGTATTTGAAATCAAAAACACATTTTTACAATTGCTAGTAAAATGCCAATAAAATAAAACTTATTTAATTAATTGTCGATTATATTATTGAATTATAAGTGTCGTATACTATGTTATTTTCAACTCTGTAAAAACATAAATGTGCTATTAACAAGCGACGGCTTAAACATGGCTACAAAATATAAATAATTAGTGTTTAGTGAATCATAAACTAAATGAAAATGCACTAAATTCGATAATACACGCTCGTTATATCTATTTTACGAGAGGACTAAGACACCCTATATGTAGAAACACTTTACATCCGATTTGTATCTGCTCTTTTAGTAGAGATGAAAACAAACATATTAAGACTTATGATGAGAGATAAATAACGTAGAGGCATAATCAGACGCCATGTCTGACAAGGCTGATTGTCATACAGCTGGGTTACTTTGTCTAGTGTCTGATGTTTGCTGATGTTTTAAATTGTCATGTCGTTTGAGTGTATGTGTCTGGTTGTATGTGTGTCTTTTGTTTTCTATCGATGTGTTGGTGGTGGTTGCGTCTTGTGTGACTTTTCCTGCATGACTTTACTACTTTTTCATTTACAGTTTAGACGAAAGCATACAGGTATGACTAGGTGCCTTGTTTGAAATTATATAATTGTATGATACCCAACTGCTCTTCCTGTCCCGTGTACAATAGAATACAGCAGGACGTGTCTTCAGTGATTATCAAGAAGTGGTCTAATTATTGGTCTGTAAGGCAGGTGGTAGCTTAATACATATATAAGCCATAAGGTGTTGTAGAACGCTCCTGTAGGAACTTTCTGTATCACTTTACTCTGCATTAAGCAACTATTAGCTTGTTAAGACTCACATGTTCAATAAGTGACTGGTCGCTAGGACCAGTCTACTGTATTCAACTCTAGTTTCATTCTTCACATATACTAATGAATTTCGGCGCTTTGAGCTAAATACTCACGCGGCATGGCCATCATTCAAGTTAATATTGAAATATAGAAGCACTTTTAATTCAATATAAATGTATGTCATTTATGGCATACAATATGATTTTAAATGGGAACACTATTGCATGAATAAGTGATTTTGCATTCGAATGATATACTATGATAACCGTTGTATAATACTGAATATGAATGATGACAAGACAGTTAAATGACAGGGTTAGCATTGATTTTAACCATTTACTCCATGGCTATTCATGTACGAAATAACGGCACCATAAATATTGATTAGCTTAGTTATTAAAATAGCCCATGGGCACAGTAATGTTTTGCAATGGCAGGAACTGTAGAATCATATCTATATTGTATCGCAAGCAAACAGACAGACCCTGAAGGCTCATATAGGATCCGTCTGATCTGGCGTCTACTCTGTTTGCAAAGGCGTAGAAAGGAGCAAAACTGCTAAGGTACCACCAGGGACTTTTTGGAATATTCTTTTTCATGGATTGTGATAACGTAAAGGGTTTTTATGATTAAATTATTTTCATGGAAAACATAACAATGTTTGTGAGAAAATGATGCTGTAATACATTTAAGAACAAGGCATAATGCTAATGAAAATTAATCATTGATGATTATTTGTACATGTACTCCAATAGCAAAAATGATATGTATGTATATTCCCACAAACGACGCCATAGTTATATATTTTGCATCATTTGACCTGCATTGTTTGTCAACAATTCGTTTAATTACGAAAGACCGGTTGCGACATACATATATTTATAGTTCATACTTGAATATTTCAAATTTTCAGCTGAATGATTTCAATATATCTAATTCGTTAAATGCATATTTTATGATCTATATCAAATAGATTGATTGAGCAACTGATTATGAACTATGTCATCATTGGATTCAGCAAGAATATTTACAAATTAAGGGTAATATATAATGGTGTGCTACAATGAAACCTCTCTATAACGGCCACTAAATTGCGTTAATTAGTTCGTATTTGGGGCAGGTGATTGCTTAAAACCGTATTTAAAAAACAGTATTTAGCGGCTACCTCATGTATGCGCCGACCCTACCGGTTTTAAACTTGCCCAACATCTAGTTGTATCAACTAAATTATTTAGACCATCCGACCATTCATCGTAGACCCTGACAATACGAAAACTTCCAAGGAGGCGATTGATGTATGTCTTCATCGTCAATATATCTAAATGGAATACCTTCTATGAAAGCGGGAAAACTATATTCAAGTACAATACAGTTTTTGTTAGGAGCAGCCTTAGAAACGCTACAAATTAAATTAAGATAACCCATAGTCGGTGAATGTAATTAAATGCCCAGACAACTTTATTCATTTATACAATACATCATTATCTAATGTTTACAGGAACACATATTGATAATTATATGTTAGAAAGTTCCAGTCAGTTCGGTGCATTTCATGAAACCCAGTAAGAATATTCAGACAGCACACGAATGACTTAATCAATTCACTTTATTACAGAAGTTTTGTTAACCCTTTCCCTGATATAAATGCCTGTTCACGCCTTTGCATACAGAATGGACCCAGATCAGACGGCCTCTAATGGAGCCAGGCTATCTTTGCTTATAAAATTATGATATATCTGAGTCTATAGTTTCTACCTAAACATTTTGTGTACGTATGTCATTATAACAATATTCAGTTTATAAACACTCATGATGGCAATATTTCTTACATGAATATAAAACATGTAAAGGGTTAACAGATAGCTAGAAACCTTGTAAACACTACAAATAAAATTAAGATAACCGATAATCGGTGAATGTGATTAAATTCCTAGACAAGTATACTTGATTATGTTTACAGGAACACATTATACTTATATGTTAGAAAGTTGCAGTTAGTTTTAATGCATCTCATGAAACCCCAAACAAGATTATAAAACGTCTGAGTCTGAGTCTGAGTCTGAGATCATTAACACGTATATGATTGGTCACACTCTGAGTAAGCTCAGAATCTGACCCATCAGATGCTTGAGAATGATTCAGACTCACGCAAAAAGTTTTATAACCTCGGGCCCGATTAAACAAATGCTGAGTACACGAACGTGAATTGGTTTTATTACTGAAGCTTTGTTAACCGATAGCTAGAGACAAATTTTATATATGCAAACGGAGACGTAAATAAATCAGACGAGGGTGCCATAAACCGCTAACAGGGTTGTATACTGCAGCAATGAATTAATTCCTATTAGGAATGTCCCTTCATCAGCAAATTAGTAATGAATGTGTTTTATCTTGTTACATTTACGCCATCTTATATGACGTTCCATTAGAAACGACGTGTGCTATGGCGGGACGTTTGATTTAAGTGGAAACCACCATCGTTTCTGTATACAAAGTTTTATCACACAAACACGGGGACCAACAGCAATATGGTACGATTTGTTTTATTCTTGCCTGCTTGACTTTACTACTTTTCCATTTACATCAACAATTAAAACAAACACATATCCTATCTCAGAAATTCGGAGGTAAAATCATATTCAAAGCTGCATGGCACGTATATTTATTCTTCATCAGTTTGGATCCAAATCAGAAAAGTTGCCTCTCATCGGTTGATCAAACTGTTGAAAACACACTGATTGTGTTTTCCAAAAATATCGAAGATCGTATTTTTTTAAAATCGGTGTTAGTAGACATATCTTTCTAGAGTAGAGAGTTCTCTCAGCTTACGATTACTACTTTACCTGATGAGTAAGACACTAACCATTATGAATATTAAATAATGCAACTTTTACCTTCAGTTGGAAAGCAAACGGTGCAGAATCGATTTGTTATGTACAGTTGAACTTCGATATTTCGAACTCGGATAACTCGAACTTCGGGATGGCTCGAACAAAAAGTTCAGTCCTTCCAAAATTTACAATACATAATTGCTCTAAAATGTATCGCTGCATATATCTGGAAACACATGTCACAGCTTAATGGCATTCAGAAATTGTTCAGATTAGAAATCGGATGACTCGAACTTCTGTTATCTCGAACTAATTTTATGGTCCCTTCAACTGTACATGTATTAGCAAACAGGAGAGGCACTGGAACTGTTTGATCTCGGTTTATTCCATGCTTCCATATGTGCATGCAAAAATACCATGTTCCAACTGATGTGGTTATTTATACCCTAGTCACGTCGCTATTTTACAGATAGTTCATTTTGGTATATTTGCTGTGTTATCGAATACCAGAGCCAGAATTTGGAGATGACCCCTTCGCTGCCAATGTCGCATCTGCGATTACCAATGACTATAACTTGGATCTAGATGACACAACGTCCGATCAGTATCCAATCTATCTGTTACTGTGATAACGCTTTTGAAAAATAAAAGGAGATCATTTAACATAACAAAACATTTGTAACGGTAAACAAACAAATGCAAATAACAATATTTGACAACGAAAGAGTAAAAACAGACATACAGGGGTATATGCGCGTTTCTGGACTACATACGAACTAATACCGTCATATTGCGTCTGTCGTTCGTAATAGTTTCATAATCCCAATGGTGTAGTAAATCGCCTAATTCAATGTTATTCTGAATGAATGGGAATAGGAATAGGCAGAACAGAATCAGATACAATATCAGCAAAATGGTGGTTCCAAACTGTTCCCATTTTCTCGTGACGACTTTATCGTTATACTGGTGCAGATAATAACTGATATTTACTTTGCTCCTTTTCAAAACATATCATCACACATATGACAGGCGTCATGGCACGCAATCAAATAAAGACAGGAACGTGATCATTTGTAACGGGTCACTTGATCAAACAAGGCACATACATTTAGTTGTCTGGAATCGCCCCCACGGGTATTAACTGTCCCGACCAATCGACGCAATGACATTTTGACATTACACAAAGGCGCACGGGTTATGGCCAGTCCAAAATTTGGTTTTATCAAATCAGGCTCTCGCTGAGAAAACAAATGCCTTCATATTGCAAACAATGTAGACACAGACAAAACTTTAAGCTGTATTGAAAGATAAAAAGAAAATCATTATAACGTCTGATGAATGAAAACAAATACAGACACAGGCCAGACGCTGCGCTAAGTACCATTCATTTAATGCACATATGAGTCCTTAAAGGCAGGTGGTTGTTAAATTTTCTATAGGAGCTTTCTGCATTACTATTGATCTGCAACCACCACCAAAACATCGACAGAAAGCAAGATACACACATACACAAACACACATACACACTCGCGCACGCATACACGAGATGAATACTTTAAACATGAACAAACGCACAAGTACAAAGACACGATGTCACCAAACAAACATAAAAGTAAGGGTGACAAAGAGGGTACCGCCTTGGAACTGTCCGTGGCAAAACCACCACTGGGATTTTAAACCGGTTCGTAGACGTCCTAACCTCACACTTATCTCAAAGTCACCCTAGCTCAACAAACAGTGTAAATAAAGGTATTCCCTACAACATAGAAGACGGTAAACACAGACATAGCATGACAATAACTGTGAAAGTCCGTCAAATATGTAATCGATGGTTTTGCTGTCAGAGAACCTGCAGGGACGCCGTAAAGGGCACGACAGGGAAAAGACAATGCATAAGTATTGTAAGCTGATTCCGTTTCTGGGTTTAAGAGTATACCACCATAGAGTACTAGCCCCGGCCTGTCATCGTGCAAGCATTGCAATATAATGGGCCCATAGCCTTTCTAAACAAATGAAAATGGATAAGACCCCGAACTTTCCTAAGTTTGTAGATAACATCACTATAGAACTATTATCTGGGTGAGAAACACCTTGTTGCATTAATGTCCGTAGATTGCAATTATATTTACTACTGAGATGTAAATTTCTATAATGCAATTTAGAAAAAGCTTTCCGAATATTATCATATCTGTAACCCTGCTTAAGATGTTTGTTTTAGATATAATTAAATTACGACTATTAAATTTTTCTAGCAAAGAACAGGTTTGGTCAAAGCGAATAAGTTGAAAAATGTAAACTCCATAAGATGTATCATCTTACCTCCTACTAAATTCTAGTCATTCCATTGGTCAATTGAGGTCACGTGAAAACCCCATAAATTCCATATGGGGTTCTTATAATAATCATTTATGTTTATCATAACAGAAGTACAAAAATGAGTTTTAATGCTCTTTCTAATTGAAAAAACTACTTTTTGATATAATTGACAAACGCATTTCTTCTTATAGCTCTAATAAACACTTTCTTCCACCTAAACCTAGAATTCTTCTAGACATCTTAAAAAGAGTTTACAGGATTTCCATTCAAAATACGTTTTTGTTCCTGCTGATAAGGCATCCAATAATGTGATTATTATTTGACGATTACATTATATCGATGTCTTGAAGCAGGAAATTATTAGTACCAAAAGTACAAAAATGAGTCATGCAGGAAACACCACATACAGAACAAACAGTCGCCCGAACAGCAACACAAGGAAACAGCAAATGTACATAACTATAAAAAAATCAAGAGACGTACAAAGACAAAACAAACACACAATAGGGGGAAGATGGAAGCACCGCCTTGGAACGGTCAGTGACAAAAGTCACTGGGGGGTTAAACCGGTTTATGGGCGCCCAACCTCACACTTATTCCATCCCCACCCTAAAAGACAAACAGTGTAAATAAACGTATCCCCTCTCCGACTAATCTACAACAACCGCGACGACAAATACAGTGGTAAAGTGCATGTATAACGAAAACATTTAAGTGAACAAACTGTATCCACCTATCGCTAGTGTACTCAATGATTGAGTTGCAAACAGAGTAACTGTAGAAAAGTAATAATGGGTACGACAAAAACGAAATAGTACAGACATCCGACGTTCTCCTTCCATTTCTGGATTTAAGAGGTCGCCTTCATAGAGTACTAAACCTTTCTTGTCGGCGTACATGCAAAGAGGCCAGTGTGATTGCCAACTGTAAAAGGGTTGACAACCAAACATGCAGTATGTTGTAGTACTACAGGATCATATCCCTTTTTAATGAATTTTTTAACATATTTGATGAACAAAGTGAGAAAATGGGTATGTCCATTAATTTTACGAAGTTTGTAAATCACATCACCATAAAATTCAGGATGTGAAACACCGTGATACATTTCAGTTATTACTGACGAAAAGACCATCGTTTCAGACCATGTCAAAAAGTGTGAACAATTTGGAACCGATATTAAGATTACACAGCATAAACTTCCTACAATGTATTGGTTACCTAAACTACATAAAAACATATAAAGGGCGTTTCATTGCAAATTCTAGCTCATGTATAATTACTAAATTGTCTATACTTTTGACTTCTTGTTTAACGAAGGTAAAAGGACATGTAAAATCTACTGTGATAAGACGTATGAAAATTCTGGAATAAATCTCTTGTGGTCTATTAAGAACTCTTCAGAAGTCTTAAACAAACTTAAGAACAAAAGGTATCTAGCATCCACTGTAAGCACGTGCTATTGTTCTACTTTGTACACAACTCTTCCTCATATTTTAGTTAAAGATAAACTTACTAACTTAATCCAGAAAGTATTTGCCCGGGAAAAAAATATCATTCCTGGCATGTAATGCTAAAAAGCCTTCTTTACTGAAGAGCAAATGAAATATTACACCAATTGGACTTGCTCAGAAGTTTGTGAATCACTAACCTTGCTTTTGGATAACATATTTGTACGTTATGGGAATGCTATATACCGTCAGGTAATTGGTATTCCTATGGGTACGAATTGTGCACCACCTGTCGCAGATTTGTTTTTGTACTGCTATGAGAGAGATTTCATGTTACGTTTGAATCCACAATCACAAGAAGATGTTATAAAAGCCTTCAATGAAACTTCTCGATATTTGGATGATATTTTTAACTTTTCGTGTTGCATTTTTTGCTTTCGGGGGATCACTACCCTTCAAAATTTAGATAACCCTTTCTTTGATGCTCTGATGCCTACAATTTATCCTAAAGAACTCAAATTGAATAAAGCTAACCCGTCCGACAATTATGCAGCGTTTCTTGATCTAGGCCTTAAAATTGATGATGGCATGATTTCTTCTAAAATATATGACAAAAGAGATGATTTTGATTTTAATACATTGTGTATTGTAAATTTCCCTCATCTTGACGGAGATGTTCCCCGTGCCCCATATTACGGGGTTTATATATCTCAACGTATTCGTTTTGCTAGAGCTTGTTCATCTATTGACGATTTTAACAGTCAAAATCTCATTTTAACTGAAAAGCTGCTTAAGCAAGGATATAGATACCATAAACTAAGAAAAACTTTCTCTAAATTTTACTATCGAAATCTTTCACTTATTGGCCAGTACCAATGTAATCTCAAGGCACTTCTGCGACACGGTATTTCACATCCTGAATTTTATGGTGATGTGATTTACAAACTTCGTAATATTATTGGACATACACATTTTCTCACTTTGTTCATCAAATATGTTAAAAAAATCATTAAAAAGGGATATGATCCTATAGTAAAACAACGTACTGCGTGTTTGGTTGTCAACCCTTTTACAGTTGGCAATCATACTGGCCTCGTTGCATGATCGCCGACAAGAAAGGTTTAGTACTCAATGAAGGCGACCTCTTAAATCCAGAAACGGAAGGAGAACGTCTGATATCTGTACTATTTTGTTTTTGTCGTACCCTTTATTACTTTTCTACAGTTACTCTGTTTGCAGCTCAATCATTGAGTACACTAGCGATAGGTGGATACAGTTTGTTCACTTAAATGTTTTCGTTATACATACACTTTACCACTGTATTTGCCATCGCGGTTGTTGTAGATTAGTCGGAGAGGGGATACGTTTATTTACACTGTTTGTCTGTTAGGGTGGGGATGGAATAAGTGTGAGGTTGGGAGCCCAAAACCTGTTTACCCCCCCCCCGTGACTTTTGTCACTGACCGTTCCAAGGCGGTACTTCCATCTTCCCCCTATTGTATGTTTGTTTTGTCTTTGTGCGTCTCTTGATGTTTTTATAGTTATGTACATTTGCTGTTTCCTTGTGTTGCTGTTCGGGCGGCTGTTTGTTCTGTATGTGGTGTTTCCTGCATGACTCATTTTTGTACTTTTAAAAATGCATACATATAAATTATGCTTCATTGGTATTGAAATATAAACATTAGTTAGTTTTATAATGATAAAAAGCAAACAAAATATATAAACGACATTTGAGTAAAATAAAAACATTTTCTTCTTTTTTTCTATTAAAGGGAGGTAATTATCTTACAACAAAAACATTCAAGGTCGCAAGATTTAATTGCCTAGATACATGTACATTATGAGCTATTTTTAGAACAATTGGATCTTTGTTCTACCATTTAAACGTGTTTAAAAACAAATGTGCCCGACGCATGATTGGACTCACCCACGGACCCCCACCCCCACCATAAAAAATAAATAAATAAAATAAAATAAATGTGATCGAAGTATGTAAAACTAGCCTAAAACTATCTATTTGTATCTTAAACCACTCCGAAAAACAAGAAAAACACGACCCGGATTTTTTTTCCTATCGGGTCTATACATGTATATGTATTGAAAGGTACCTAAAAGTACAAAACTGAGTAATGCAGGAAACACCACATACAGAACAAACAGTCGCCCGATCAGCAACACACGGAAAATACGTCAGTTCAGCGGAGGAAAATACAACAGTCATGTATTTCAAAGTCTTACAGCAAAGCCAATTCAACACCGATTTCAATCATTTTGGTCTTGATCTGTTCCAAATTCCATATGCTAAGCGGCACAATTAGTGCTTTTCTTAAATATTGCTTGTTGCTGCAAGACCGCGAAATTGAAAAACCGCTAGAGCGAAACGATGTGACTCCCGCCAGGATGCATAGACGTATATAGGGGGATCTGTATTCGTTAAACCTTTCAGCAAAAACGCGAATTATGGTGAAACACTATCGAAAAACATTAGACTCACCGCAATTAAAACGGTGCTTCCTATTTCCAGTCTGCTACGAGGCGCCAATTTTCTTTCTCCAACTTTCCTTTTGAACGGATGCGACCATTTTGCTGTGACCCGGCTCATAAACTATTCGATATGCAAATTGACTACTACTTCCGGACCACAGCGAAATGGCCAAAAGGAAAGTAGGAGAAAGATAACTGGCGTCTCGTAGCAGACTGGAAATAGCTAGCGTGTTTTCAAATTCGCGGTCTTGCAGCAACAAGACAGGGCAATTTTTAAGGAAAGCACTAATTAGCATATGGAATTTGGAACAGATCAAGACCAAAATGATTGAAATCGGTGTCGAATTGGCTTTGCTGTAAGACTTTGAAAAACATGACTGTTGTATTTTCCGCCGCTGATCTGACGTACATTGTAGTTAGGTACCTTTCAATACATATATAGAGCCGATATGAAAATTTCCGGGTCGTGTTTTTCTTCTTTTTCGGAGTGGTTTAAGGTACTAACAGATAGTTTTAGGCTAGTTTTACATACTTCGATCACGTTTTTTTCTTTCTTTTTTGTGTATGTGGGGGGTGGGGGAGGGGGGTCCGTGGGTGAGTCCAAGCATGCGTCGGGCACCTTTGTTTAAAATAGTATCTATAAGGAGTAAACGGTTAAAATATAGATATATTACAGAAAAGTATACGCAATGATACGTGTATAAGATGCCTGATGTGAATGTAAACAGTTTGCATAGGTCATATATAGCATAAGAATCCCGCTCTAGCGTGCAAAGAATTTAAATACGGAACGGGTTAAAACGGTCCATGACATCCAACTAATAATACAGTAGAACATGTCTTGAGCGGCCATTGATGTATTGAGTTTTATAATTGTGAGAAAGAGCAAAAGCAAGCAATATACAGATAACAATATACAAACAGGATTACAGACAAACATCTAAACGGATGGACACTTTGTTGGACACTACAATTATAGTAAAACGAAAGAGGGTTAGTCCATACTGACTGTAATGTCCAATACACCTTGTCGTAACTAACACTTGAACCCATTCCCTCATATACAATATTTAGATCCAACCTTTTTTAATTAATCTGAAAAAAATGAGAATTTACTATAGAAAAAGAAAAAAATAAATCGTGTAATTTTGAAAACACTGTGACAAGTAGAACATGTGCTGCTATGAAGCAAATAATCTATTTATCACAATGGTTTCAAAAAGTGACCTTTACAGAGGCGTCAAACGGAAATATATGAGGGAACGGGTTAACCCCTGTCTATCGATGTTCAAGACTGTAATCGAATGCTGTATTGGCTCTAATAGTTTAATATGTCAAGATAAATATGACAAGAGCTGTGGATACAGGTTAAATAACGACGACAGTGTCAGCATTTATTAACCCACAATAAATCCTACCACATGACCCTTGGGACACGTTCTAATCTGGAACTATCCATTACCGTGCTTATTACAACATATCCCTTAACCCGCTAACTGTAGACAGGTTTTCAATAAAAACTTAGATCAAGACGAGACACTGAGTAATTCGACGTCTGTAATAAATACATGTAGTTTCTTAAAAGCTTATGATATGACACCTGTTCAACTCTTTCACAAAAGCGTGATCGAAACGTAATGTAGTCAAAATCGCTCCAGATCACAAATTGAGCAGGAATTTATTTTCATAACGGGATAAGGGTTAACTGACATTTACATGTATCTAACATAGTTTATGCTCACCTCACAATGCATGGCATTCTCGCTCTTATGTTTGAATCCTAAAATATAGTCTTGCTTAAACAGCCATCATAAATAAGTTTTATTATGGTTTTGCAAGACATGTGGCAGCTTAATGCTGGGCAAAAGTAATGTAAAAAGCTCCTATAACAGTGTTCCTTCTTTTTAAGACTCCTGTGTTCAATAAATGAATGGTCGCTTAAGACAGGATCTACTGTATAACGTTTAAAGTTAAAGTCTAATTCTGCCTAATTCTGCCATCAGTTTATTCCAATATATTACTTACACTAATAAGTTGTGTTGGGATGTTATCTGGAAACATTTCCATATATTAGCGACCATGCCGCACTTTAATTTAGTTGGGGATTCGAAATTTTAAATGAGTAACGAAATTTGAATATACTTGACTTTAATTGCCGATGAAATATTCATATCCTGACCAATTGCAAGTGCAATAAAACAAATATCACAAAGAATCTCCACACCTGTACAGTAAAAACTCTCTAAATCGGATTTAAAGTTAGTATTAGTGATGGTCTTAACAGAGATGGCAGCTTTCTGCATGACTTTCATCCTGCATTAAGGAGCCAGCTGCCTAATAAAATGTGATCGTCTACTTTTTCAACATCCATTTAATCCAAGACCAAAACGCCATACTACATCTTTCCTTTACCTACATTTCTTTGATACTTGCTTTTTGCAAGGCATTGCAAGAAATAATATATAGCACCAAATCAGAAAGGTTTTAACACTCTATGTTTTCAGTAATTATAGTTTCTCTACCAATGTCGCAGTTGTGATTGCCTTTGAAAACAGATCTATTCTATTTTATAAGAAGTAATGGGCTAAGAGACAAAAAAGCGAAACTTGTAGCAGACAACAAATTATAGCAGACGACAATACTTGGAAGCGATTTTTTCATGTAACAAATAATGGCATCATGAATATTATATAGTTTAATATTTATAATGGCACATGAGCAAGGAGGTTGTGGTCATTGCATGAACTGTTCAATCATATCTATATGTTTAATAAATAATCATAATGCTTAAACAACCGAAAGCAGACCCTGATCGGACGTATCCTACAGGGAAAGGCGTAAAAGGGATTATTTATGGAATAAAGGGCTCGAAATCATGAATGTTTGTACTTCTTGTTCTGAAAATTGAATACCGCTTAAGCCGGTGCTAGGGGCGTGAGCAGTGTTGCACTTTCAATTACTGTTCATGAACAGACTCCATAAAACCGAGTCTGCAATTTTCTCTTTTTGTCTTGCAATTTTTGCTCTCGGGGGATCACCTCCTTTCAGACAAACAAACCAGACAATAAAGGCTAGCATATGTCTATAAGATACTTGTATTGACGTTATTGGTAAAAGGACAATAAATAGACAGTGACGCAACTGTTAACTGTATAAAAAACAACAACAACCACAATGCAATAGTTTATTCAATCTGGTTATGTACAAGACATCCAACCTTAACCCGTCTCCCAATATAGACGTGTTTTGAACATTCGCAAATAAACTAGCCCCAGATTAGACACCTCCTATAGGAGCATCTGGTCATCGTCTGCTCTGATTGCTAATCGATTAGTATACATTTTATTCTTGAGCGCCAGTCATAGCCAAACAATTTTATTGTTAATGGTTATTATAAATATTCAGTCCATGAATATATTAATTCTTCATTTCATATTGAGACTATTAAAGGAAGTAATAGTTTGACCCTTTCACAAACTGTTGCTGTGTGTAGTCTACCTAAAATAAACACCTGTATGGTCTTGCTGTGCAAACCGGATTTTATCGCGATGTGGTAGAGTGCTTGACTAGGAACAATGAGGTCTCGAGCTCGATCACCACACCGATGGTATGTTTTCTCTAAAGGAAATCCCGGTTCATTTGGCGCCTAATGGAGGATAAAACATCGGGCAGTCCGGCTTTTATGACGATGCAATAGAGTGTTTGACAGAAATATATTGAGGTTTCGAGTTCGATCCCCATATCCGACGGGTATTTGTTCTCTAATAGCAACACCGGTTACAAGACGAACATGTCCCTTAGATGACATTTTATCTTTTAACATTTTATAATCAATGTTAATCAGAAATTCTCAACCACTAAATAAAATCTGACAAACAGAAACTGAAATCACTGACAGATTGTCTTGCATAAAGACAATATTTCATCTTAGTTGTGCGTGATGTTTAATCTTTATATGTTCAAGACAGGTGATTTCTTTATGGACAGATTAATTTTGTCTAATTCAACGCTCCATACTTTACTGTTCATCATTTAGAAACGGATGGGTCACAATAGCCAAAGGTGTGACAGAAATCAAGAAGCAATGATATGCAAACTTGTCTGGAGAGAGAACGAGACATAAAGACACAATTCTGTGTAGTTCCTGTTTGCCATGTCTAAGACATTTTCCTTGTGATTCTGGTCCCTACCGTCAGGCTATAAAGATTATAAATATGGAAAAATAGTGAAACAGGGAGAGCCACACACGAAATGACACCGCAGCAAACACCATCAAACAAGAAACAGTACAGCCACAAGACAAAACATAACAGGACGCATATCAAGACGAAAAACATTAAACATTAAGCATATTAAACAACAAAATTGACCATAGGCTGAAAGCAGGAGTACCGCCTTGGAACGGTCAGTAACCAAAATAAGCTACTGGGGGACTTAAACTTCAAATACAGTAAACCCCACTAATATGTCCACTTTTGAACTAACAAATATGACTTTAAAACATGTGGCTGTTTAATGCAGCATGAAAGTAATGTCGAAAGCTCCTGTAGGAGCTTTATGCATATCTTCCGTCCTGCATTAAGCTACCACCTGCCATTAAAACCCATAATTAGTGAACCCAATGTTTTGTGATTGCATTAAATGGCTTTTCCAGTATGTCTCCTTTTCAGCATAAATAGAATTGCTCTACACCATGGTAAAGTCATGTGACAGCATCGTGACTAGAGTCGTCTTGCCTCCAAACAAACTATCACGTGGTCCACAGCACATGGATCAATCTAGCACCATCTCTTAGAGGAGTGCAAACTGCATTTATTGACAATTTCAATTGAGACCCAGCGTAACGCTTGGGCTAATAAGCACAGTCTGGAATTATTTACAGTCAGTGTCATATTCACCATTGTTCCACCGCATTCGACATCATTCCCACGCGGAGGTCAAATTGGAAACAATCCTCAACATATAGTCCATGATTAACCATGTCCTTCTTACAAACGCCTTATCACGCATTTGCAAACAGGGTAGACCCAGACCAGAAGGCTCCTATATGAGCCGTCTGATCTGTCTGCTCTGTTTGCTTTTGACATGTTATAGATTATACAGTTTTTCGCAAAGCAAAAAATCCATTAAAATGCTTACAGTATAAAATTCAGCTGATACATATTCATTATGTCATTGTTTCTTACCTGAATATTGAACAGGGAAAGGGTTAACTATGTGAGGTGTGCTTCTCATTTGGCTCACCATGAACTAAATTTAGAAGGAAAGGAGTGTGCCAATTTTCGCACAGCGCCCAACGGTATTCGAAATACAGAATCAAATTTAACATCTGGAAGTGAAGGGCCGATAATTAGAAGTAATGGATTAAAACTGGAAACCGTCAGGCAGACCCCGGTTTATATTATAATGTTGGATATTGGTTGATGGATTTATCTCACGGACTCATGCTATCTCATTAGTATCCAAGCTGTTTGCAATTGCGAGTCAAGTCACGGAAAGCGGGATATAGATAACTGATCGGAAACCTTGTTCGCAAACCGACAGTTGATATTGTTCTGTCGTTAAAATGAGACCTAACGACATTTTCTGCCACTGATATGACAGAATATTTTTTCTGATTGTCTACGTTTTATACTTTGTATAACTCTTTACTTACATGATGAAATACACATTTAAAGTAAGCGTTATATAACATTAACTAACATTAATGTGGTGTGCGGTGGTTTAGTGGTAAGGTGTTTGACTACCAGTTCGCAGGTCCGGGGTTCAAATCCCGGTCTCTCCCAGAAATTTCAGAGACGCTTTTCAGTGGCTCCTATCCGCATCTTTTCTTCACCCAGGGGTTAAAACGGGTACCTGTAAGTGTCTCTACCCGGTATTGCGGCTGCATGATTGCGCCATATGTAAGCGGTGCTCAATATTGTAGGCGAATGACTCAATGACCAGAGGAGTAAATGTACAGTCGGCTGAACGATCCTTCGGACTGAAAGTAGACTATAACTAGGTTTTTATCCCCCCCCCCCCCAAAGGCGGGCATATAGTAATCGCATTGTCCGTCCTTTCGTCTGTCCGTCCGTTCGTTCGTCCGTCCAAAAGTTCGTGTCCCTTCTGTAACTGTTTTTATCTGTGAATGAATTTCAAAATAACCTGGCACAAATGTTCACCACACAAAGGCGATATATCGCGTTCAACTCCCTGGTCCATGGGTCAAAAGTCAAGGTCATCCTTCATGGTCAAAGGTCGGGAGCATAAGTGTTTAACAAACACACTCTTGTTTACTTTTAATGTATAAATGTATTCTATAACATTTGTAAGACAACTGTTTTATACATTAATTGCTTTATAGGCATATGATAAATAAGATAATAATTATGTGATTATACCATTGATGATATGTATAATATCAATTATGAATGATTGTCAAGGTGGAAGTTTTAGTTAAATATGTTAGATATTGCGATACAAACACGATATACATGTAGTCATATATAATTGTTCACTTGACCTTCGGTTTACTATGGAAGACTTATGACGACAATCAAGTATAATTCATGTTTGAAAATGTCAGAAGTACAGTAAAAACCCTCAGTTTAGAGGAGTTATACTGTACATGATTTCATGATTTCTGTTGATGTCTTGAGCAGCGTTGGGTTTTGCTTAAAATGCATATATCTACTTTACGAGCCAGGTCATATCAAATACATTTATCTACTTTACGAGGAGTCTGGTCATATAAAATAGCTTATTACCGTTGACTGTATCTGAAATATTCCATCACTGGCATAAACAAAATACTTTATGCTTTCTCGATGATCTCTAAAACACAACTTCATTATTAACTACAAATGATACTGAATATTTAAATGTGTCACTACATAAGTAGAATCTTTGCAAATATTGCTCAACTAGACGACCCACTAGTTATATCAACAGGACTACAGAGAACAACGAAATAAACATTGTAGACATTGATCTTACGGTTATTTCTAACATGACAGCCATGTTTTGTCTACACTGTCAACATAGCCCCAATAACATACTAAAGTGACTGTGAAAAGTACCAAATCCAGAGCAGTCTGTCAGTGGACAAATTACAATGTAAATTATAACGACTTACAGTCGGTGATATTTATGAAGTTCCTGGACAATTAAAATTCAGTTGTAAAATCAAACCCTGATAGGCCGAAGACTAAAATAAATATAATTATCGGTATTTAACCCATTTCCTCATAGGCTAATTTTATATCCAACATCTTTGAACAGATCTACCGAAAAGGAGCATTAATTAGAGAAAGGGAACATTTTAGAATTTTGTCGTTTGAAACGATTGTGATAAATAGAGTATTTGCTCCTATAGGAGCAAATCCTCTAATTATCACAATGGTTTCAACAGGTGACTTTTGCAGACGTCAAAAGGTGTCAATAAGAGGGAATGGGTTAAGACAGGTGGCAGCTTAATGCAGGATAAGAGTCATGTAGAAGGTTCCCCTAGGAGCTTTCCGCATGTCATCTAACCTACGTTACACAGCCACCTACTTAAAAGGGCATCAATTCTTCATTACTTACTTTCGGAGAACCGAATCTTTACGAATATTCGTGTATAGCTTACAAAACTTATAATGTAATTATGTTTACATGTACAAGTCATGAATAATCAAATGTTAGAAAGTTTTCATACATTTCATTATACTCGATTCTATTAACCCATTCCCTCATATTGACGTCTTTTGACGCCTCTGCAAAAGCCTCCTGTTAAAACAATTGTGATAAATAGAGCATTTGCTCCTATAGGAGCAAATGCTCTATTTATCAAAATGGTTTCAAACTACAAAATTCTAAAATTGTCCTACTCTCTAGATAATGCTCCTTTTCGGTAGATTTATTCAAAGTGGTTGGATCTAAAATTAGCCTATGACGTAATGGGTTAAGAAGGTTCTGGCTGAGCATAAGTGGCTTTAACGTCCTGCACTCTGCGCAATTGTCGTTTCCTTCACTTCATACTCCAACAGTACATTTTTCTTCAACTGTTTTTCTAAAGCCAGTGTCAGAGTGACAAATATTGATCCGAGTTACTCGGCGTATACTCTGGATCTAAACTGTTTGCAAGTGTTTTCACGAAGTCGCCAACAGAGTGCTGAAGGTTAAATTTAAATTAACTTTAGAAACTATACTACAATATGCACACATTCAAATTTGGCAAAATTGAGACGTTCAGAAAACAGACAAGGGTGTCATAAAGGCCTATCACTTATCTGCAAACAATCATGTTTGCTTCATCTCAACAATGCTGATTTAACACTTTCAGCATTGAATTATCAAATTAAAATAGCCGTATGACTGTTCAAGAGAAAGGGACATTGTTTTAGAGTTTTTTAGTTTTGAAACCATTGTCATAAAAAGAGCATTTGCTGCATAACACCAAATGCTCTATTTATCACAATGGTTTCAAAAAGTGTTTTTTTACATTGGCATCAAAAGGCGGCAATATGAGGTAATGTGTTAACAGAGATATCTCGTTCTGTAAACAGGTTGGGTTCAGATGGTGTTTTGTGCCACATCAGGATCTAAACATTTTAATACTCCGTTTCATTTGACATCGGAATAAGAAGGCCATTTTTATGGTTTAGATAATTCCGTGGTTTAGATATTTACCTTATAATTCCAACATTAGAACTATAAGGTAAGCACATCAATGGTGTGAATCCAGACCTTTGCATTCGGATTTTCCATATGAGGGAGTCTGCTTAACGGGGGTCGCTAGGTCTACCCGGGTGTTCTGCTATGCACGGATAAAAACATGTTTTCCAAACGTGGAAACCCTTTGGGTGTCTTCATCCACCTGTATAATAAGCAGCTGAACGTTGCGGTATTACATATTGTTTTTATGAAACGTGTTTTCTATAATAATATATTATTATAGGAAACTAGTTTTCGGCCATTGCTTACAAACAGCGTAGTAGTACAACGGACGACGCACATGGAGTGCTACAATTGGCTAACGATTGCTAATTTGCATAAAAATGCACATGTGCATTTTCTTAATTTACGGCACTCTTTTACGGCACTACCACAAGGCAGATTATGTGATAAAACTGGAATACTGTTAAAGCGTCATAAAACCTACACAATCAATGTTTGTTGATTAAATGGTCGCTATCGAGAAGGCCTACTTTAAGGAAATGCAGGGGACGGATTGGGGTGTCAATAAAACAAATGAATCTTAATTATAATGCTAATACAAGAGCATCAAAGAGACATGTGTCAGGACAAACTGTTTTGATATGAGTTTTGCGACTGTAGGGCAGCACGCTGTAGAAGCTTGCAAACAGCAATCTGAAACAATTTAGCCCTCCTGACAATTAATATTGACATTGTAAAAACATTTCACTATAAGACGCAAAGAAAAAACAGAAAATACAAGATGAGTGATATTGGCACTAACGGTTTCTTGTGCTTCTCTATAATAGGACTACCCAAAATAAGCACTTATTCTGGGTTTTTAGTACAGTAGACAGCTTAATGCAGGACAAAAATATATAGAACGCTTGTGTAGAAGCTTCCTGGTTCTCTTTTCTTTTGCCCAGCATTATTCAAAACCTGCCTTTTACAGACTCGTATGATAATAAATTAATATGTGATCGCATGAACGAAGCTTTACCGTACCAACAGCTAAAAACATTTTGAAGATGATGGAATAAGATCACATCTTTCAGATCAAAAACTTGTATCATCTAGTTTTGGCAGATGATGCCAAAATTCAGTCGAATTGTTTTACTATCTCAGACGTCGTGCCAAATAATAAAATTACATTGCATATGGCAAGTGTAATAACGACAAGGAAAATGTTATAAATAATGATTTACAAAACACAGTGGCATCGTAAATTCAGTTTCAGGTACAGTAAAAACCCTCTAACCCGGAATCCTAGTAGAAAAGAAGATACGTTTAGATACGTTTAGGCAGGTGGCTGCTTAATACAGAGTGAGAGTCATGCAGAAAGCTCCTAGAGGAGATGTCTGCATGACTTACATCCTGCATAAGCTGTCATCTGTTATGACCGATATTTATACTAAATTTTACGTCCGGTTTAGAGAGGTTTTACTGTACTAGCAAACAATAAATGTCATGTCCCGTCGAGGTTGAAAGCAGTGAAATTTGTAACTACATACCAAAGTCGTTATTTTAACCCATTCCCCCATATTGACACTTTTTGACACCTCTGTAAAAGTAATATTTTAAACTATTGTGATAAATAGAGCGTTTGCCTCGTAAGAGCAAATATTCTATTTATCACAATTGTTTCAAAACTACACAATTCTAAAATTTCCTTTTCTTTAATAAATGTTCTATTCGAAGAGGTTGGGTCTAAAATAATCATGGGGGATGTATTAAACATATTTTGTTTCCGCTAAATACTTGAAAAGAGATCTTGCTACAAGTTGTCGCAACAACAGATTGATCCCTCTAGCAATCCTGTATCTCATCTCGGGTTGTTCTTGATTCAACAAGCAGCACAAATCTTACGGAATGGCATCTCCAGGAACCTTCAGTGCAAGTTGCAACTGCACAAATGACATTTATCATTGATTACGGTAAACACTCGATAATCTGAACTTTTAATAAAGAAGAGCGTTGGTCTTTTGAGACAGATGACTGCTTAATGCAGTGGAAGTCGCACAGATGGTCCAAAAGGAGGATTCTTCACGACGTTCACTTTGCATTAAGCTGCAATCTAACGACATTTTATTGCAGTTAGATAGAATATTGGGATACATATAGAATGTACAGTAAAGCTTTGATTATTCGGACACTAAAATACGTACCTTTATTGATCTTTAACACAGGTGGCAGCTTACTGCATGGCGAAATTCATGCAGAAAGCTCCTTTTGGAGCTTTCTGCATGACTTTCATCCTGCATTAAGCAGCCACCTGCCTACACATTTAGCAGTATCGAGGTTTTACTGTATTTGTTCAATCATCAGAATTATGTTATTTAGTTACGTGGATCTGATTTGTAGCAGTTATATGTAGAACTATTTGTAGGTAGAATGACACAGAGGACGTCTATAAGTTTCATAAACGAGAAAAGGGTTCGACCGTTCTCCTAGAACACAGCATACATTAAAAACCACTCTAAAACGGTAGAGTAGGCATGTATCTGCTTAATGCATGGTTGCTGCGTTATTTCAACCTGTATTAACCCTTTCCCTGTTCTGTAGTTAGGCCAAATTTCAATACCTACTGAATATTCATTAACAAAATAGTTATGATGAAATATGGAAGGTGGGACATTGGAGATATTTTGGAAAGTAAAGAAACAGATCTATCAAACTCTATTAGCAAACAGAGCAGACCCTGATCAGACGGCTCCTCAAGGAGCCGTCTGATCTGGGTCTACTCTATTTGCAAATGCGTGAAAACACGGTTATATGAGGGAAGGGTTAACCTGTCATTTGTCTGAAGAACCAACACTGGTATCAGTTTCAAACGTCTGGTGTAGAGGCGTTTTACTGTATTTGAATATCGTGGCATGTTTGTGATTCCAGTTGACAGCATGGTTGATCCGCGTGAACATCTGACTGTATTTCTGTAAATAAAGAATATACATAGAGTTTTAAGATGAAGTGCGCGAAACTTTGAGCAAATAACATTTGCCGAAATTGCGAAATGTTAAATGTAAAATTCTAATCAGAAAGCTTCTGCATGTGTAGTATGCATTTTTAACAACATCTGACATTTAAAAGTGGTAGGCGCTGACAGATTTAAATGCAATGGGAGGCTGTCCCATCCTTTATGGTTTTTATACGTCGTTATATTACAGATATTTCCATTTTCTAAGGAATTTTTGGCATATTTGCTATCTCATCAAACGTGAGGGCGAGAATATTTCCGGTAGAATAGTTTAAATTGAGAGAAAGACCATATAAATGACAAACAGACACACTTACATGTACTAAACAGGTATGTGCGTTAGAAGTAGGTCTCCATGCGGCTGTACTCGTGGAGGTATGACTTTATTTTTTTATCCTTTACTCCATGAATATTCATGTAAGAAAGAATGGGGGATTTTGAGGCTGTTTAGGGGTAATATTGTTACTCATGGGAATTATCTACATGTAGATTATTTATGGATAGGCTTATCACTTCATATCTTCAAGTGTAAACTTCTTCCTTTTCTTTTTTCTGCCCACTTCTAAACAGTGTGGACACAGCTTTGAATTTGCTTCCTGGCCTGAGTCTACACTGTTTAGGGATATAAAAGTGGTATCATGCAGGCATTAGATTTGAAGCAGATGAAAAATCGATTATTCGAACATTCAAAATGTACCATTATTGATCTTTAACACAGATCACATCTTAACACAGTGTGAAAGTCATGCAGAAATCTCCTAATAGAACTTTCCGTATGACTTTCACCCTGCATTAAGCAGCCACCTGCATAGAACGACATAAATTCTTCATTACTAAATGTTTGTAGTATTGAGTGTTTACTGTATTACAGATGATGGCATTATCAACTAAAGCTGAAATGTTGCGATACTTATTAAGAAAATGTAAGATTCTTGCGTTCCAATTATACCAAGTAAACACTACAGGGAGTTGCGAAGACTTCATAAAATTGGCTTGAATGCCAGTCCCAGCTTACTTAACCTTTAAGTATGCTAAGCACATTTTCGAAG
Organism: Azorinus chamasolen; assembly: GCA_963576725.1. Taxonomy (NCBI): domain Eukaryota; kingdom Metazoa; phylum Mollusca; class Bivalvia; order Cardiida; family Solecurtidae; genus Azorinus; species Azorinus chamasolen. Next base: position 15,299,358 of record OY755246.1, on the reverse strand, counting down.
AATTCTCCAAATTCAGATTTCAGTACAGAGTTTTTCTTGTAAAAAGCATAGCCATGCACATCGACAAAGAGTTCGCATGTTGAAGCTGATCTGAATACAAATTGTTTCCAAAAGTAAACACCACTGATTCGACAGGAACGTTCTATATATGTCTAAGACATAAAGTCACATTGTTCATACAGTATGGCGTATTTACCGGATCTGATTATCTGGGCCCATGCTTATAAAACTTTTTAGTTGAGTCTGAGTTCGTTCTCAAGTTTTTGATTTGTCAGATTTTAGCCAAAGGCTCAAATCTGACCAATCAAAAGCTTGAGCACAAACTCAGACTCAACTAAAAAGCTTTATAAGCATGGACCCAGATGTATTTTAGATGTATTTTAGTCTGTTACTTTATGTACAGAAAACCTCTCTACCCTCTAAACTAGAAATTTAGTCAAGAACAATAAAGATTTGTTTAGGCAGGTGACATCTTATCTAATGTGGTAGTCTCTACTTGCAACGTGTTTTAAAAATGACTAACAATTACATAAAATAATTTGTTTATATGATGAAAAGAAGTATTTTGCAAGGAAACTAGTCGAATAAACACCGAAGAAGACACAATTTTCATGTGTTTTATATCGAATACCCGATGTATTCGGCTCACGTTTTAGTTTCGATAACTGTTCGACCAAGGCCGATATTATTATGTTGTAGAACAAAAAGTATTACTGTAGATGAAAACGGTTTATTTTGTATCATAGAGGTGTTTCCGATATAAGTTCAAATTGGCAAACTTCATAAAAATGATTAAACATAACAGATGCCAAGTTTTATGATATCGAAAATATGCGTTTATTGTAGGGTGAAAGTCATACAGAAAACTCATTTGGGAGTTTCCAGCATATTGAATAATCCTGTATTAAGCTGCCAACTGTCTTACAGACTTGCACATATACTAATAGACAGACGTCCAGTTAAGAGGAATTTTACTACATACACATATATTTCATATCATTGTTACGTAATTTAGGACATGCATTGTTTGCTTTTGTGAAGCAAATTTAATTTGCAACTTTTTAGACAAGACATAATTCTAATTCACCTGATACTCCGTAATACACCTTTCTATGTCTTTGCAAACAATATAGGAACCGTCTATCAGAGTCTGCTCTAATTGCTTATGAAATAATGCAAATCTAATTTTACAGATTGTCATAACCAAAACGTCCTGTGTCCATGTGCCATTATATAATTAACACATAGCTGTCAGGGTGACAGAGGATATTGTCAGCCCGAGAATTGGTATATTTACTTCGAGGCGCAGCCGAGGGGTAAATATGCCAGTTCAAGGGCTGACAATATCCTCTATCATCCCGACAGCTATGTGTTATTTTATTATACCGAAAAACTTTAGAAGTACAATATTAGTTAATTTTAAAAATAAAGGAAATAATCAATGAAGATAATATTCCAAAAAGAGAATTAAGATATAGAAATACTGAAATAGCTCGTATCTAATATTTCGACCACTACGAGCCTTTATCAAAGATAATAATGTCAAAAATACACGTCACATTTTTGGTACATGTATGCATTCAGCCATAAAATAAAAGAGAATAATGTTGATCCGGCATCACGCAGCATTGAGTTGTTATTCCAAAAGTGATGACGTCATCAAATGACGCCATGAGCACAACGCCGTCATGTATGCATTAGCATGCATGCATTCTCCCGACAGCAGTATAATTATGCCATAAAATGCAATACATGCGATAGAATTATGTTGGGTGGTAAGACGAGAGAGAAATTCGGAGAGAATGAAAGAATATTTGAGTGATGTAAGACATGAGAGAGAGAATCCAATAAACAGACATTTTGGAGTCGGTGGTGATAGCAGTGATGCTGTTAGATCTGTAATTTTGAAACGGATATATTCACCTGGAAGCTCATTCTGAGGGTGATATATCCTGATATATTCATATTGAGGTATAATAATATAAAATGAATCTAATTAATATTCATGATGTCAATATTTCTTACATGGAGTCGAGCGATGCATTTCATGATGCCTGAGGCTTGCAATTTTTTTCCGCTAGTAATGGGTTTAATAAGGGTTTACTGATAATAGTTCATTATGGCCGATAAATAGAGAATAATAGGTTAGTGCCGTAGATGGGACGCTTTATCCGACGAGGGGAGAAAACGTTGAGGCGAGGCTTGCCGAGCCTCAACTGTTTTCTCTCCGAGTCGGATAAAGGCGTCCCATCTACGGCACTAACCTATTATTCTATTTATCCAGTCAATTTAGTTATATCTTTTTTCATAGACTCATAAAACATACCAATATTGAAATAATTTGCATTGAAAATGCGGTTTTTCGATCAACGGACCTCCCTTTTCATCTCCATTCTAGATACGTAAATAATGAGCTACCGCAGAGGAAAATAGTTTCGATACTTACATTACAAGAGGGGAAAACGTGGTTGAATTTGAAAAATAAGATCATTTGAATTGAGAGTCGATATGTTAATTCAAACAGACATGATAATATTCTCCCGGAGGCTCTCTGGTCAAATTCGAGTTCCGTCGTCTCAGTTTCTATTTTTAGATAGGGCTAACGTCACTCATAAATCGATGGAACTGAACAGCCTATATTTAGGTATATGACAATCAGTCAATCACCGCCCTCGTAAGAGCTTATCAATCAATTTATTATGAGAGTGAAAATAAAACATTTACTATTTATCTGTAAATCTTTGCTCCCTGACTTGATTTTTATCAAAAACGCGTTTCGCCAGCGGTGATTTAAATTAATAAAACTGATAAATCAACGTCAGTTTGTATGTGGCCTCAGTGGCGTAATCGGTAAGCACGACGTCTCTAGAGATATTAGATTTTGTCTTTTGTAGAATCAGGCGCGGGTTCGAATCCAGCTATAGCCATTTATTTTTTTTCTTCTTTTTTCTTATTTGAATAATTATATTGGTGATTTTTCTATTAGATCTATTCCGTCAACATGTTCATGCATATTTACAGAAAATTAAAATAGTTCCATGGTTATAGAATCATTCCGCCTATCTACTAACCTAATAAACCTTCTACTACCGGAAGTAACCTAATAAACCTAAGTTTATTTGCACCCCCTTTATTATGTCACTAGAGCAGCCTGGTGACTGGATAAATAAAGAAGTTGTAGCAATATTTACATCAGCATGTACAGCAATTTATATTTAGGGACCTTTTGATTTCTGATAGGAATCATACAGAAATACTCATTCGGACATTTAGGAAATGACAACTGTTCATGTATTAGTATGCATATAGACATGGAACAATTTGTGGTGGGCCTATTGTGTGGCCCCGAATGTATATCGTCCTTTGTAACCCTCCTCTTGCTGAATTTTAAAATACATTTCTCCTTCTTTACCCATGCCCTGTTATATAATTACATATATCTTCACTGTGTACACGTATTTCGTTGTGCAATCACTGCTTTTGAGTGCACTGGTTGCACAATCAATTTGTAAATAGTGCAGACCCTGATGAGACAGCTCCTGCAGGAGCTGTCTCATCTTGGTCTTCACTATTTACAGGTAGGTATATTTACGTGAATAACAAGCGAAGGGTTAAAATTCTTAATTTGTACAATCATCATTTAGCATTATATGAGCCATGATGATCTGGCGATACTTTACGAACTAAACCGTTTACTGACAGAGCATAAAGTAGACCCAAACTAGAAGGCTGCTGTATATCCCTTTCCCGGTTCAATATTAACGTGAGAAAGTATGACATCATGGATATTTATTTGTTTAACCTACTTTTTGGGCCAATCACAATGCTGGAAATTTTGAATTTCTCCAAGATTAATTTCATATAGTCAGGCATTAATAACTGACTTAGCGACTAAGTCGGCTGTCCCCAGCGCATGCGCGAGTACATCCTGTGACGTACAGTGCTTACATGTAGCTCGTCCCACCATATAACAGCGCGAGCGTCAAATACACATACATTTTTATACATGTTCTGTGTAGAATACCAAGCCGAGGCTAAAAAATGAGGTAAATTGATGCAACTCAAACATTTTATTAGTAGATCTACATGTACTGAGTTTAACTATTTAGTTATTAGACAGGTGAATGCTAAATGCAAGACAAATGTAATGTAGAATGCTCCCTCGGGGCGTTCTGAACTAACTTTGTCTGTATTAAGCAGCCACCTGTCTATAGAGATTCTATTGTTTTGCTGTTGAATGGCTATTGTACAACGATTTACTGTTAAACTATTATCTATGGTCATTCCTGTCTTTTATCTCATTAGGTGAAACTGGTCTCTTGCCCAGGCCCTGGAATTATAAAATATGATAAAATTACCAGCTGTCGGTTAGATCTAACCCTTTGCTCCATAGTTTGTTTCAGTATTGAAGACAGACGGTTGCTTAAAGCAGGCTTTAGGAGCATTCTGCTTTAATATCAGCCTACTTTAAGCTAGGATATAGGGAAATATTTCTTACGATGCCTGCCCATGACGGTATAAAGTGAAACTAATTTCTTGAGAGGAAGAATAATTAAATGCGTTAAAATACATGTAAGTACCTATTGCGTAAAGGGTTAAATCGCATGTGTAGTCTACGTCTACATATCCAGCGTTTAAAACTGAATTTTATTTTTAAAGCATTTTGTTGCATTGGCTTTATTTTTTAAGAGCACAGCGCTTGAAACATTGACTCAATGAAATATCTTACCTAATTCGGGATTTAACACCTTTTGTGTCTGCACATTTAACAATTGTGTTAGAATGCTATCTTGAAATGCATCGTCCGTAAAATTTAACGTCATGGTCCCCTAGAAGGTCGAACGTCGGCTTCCTTTCTGCCATCTTTCTGAACGACTGACACATTTGTTCAACACACGGTCTCGGCTGTTGCCCCTAGCAACGCACGCGACCAATTCCAGCTTCACTCCGCCCACTTTTAATCCTGTCCAAAAACTAGGCTAAACACTATATCAGTTAGTGTCTATTAAGTGCGAATTTAATGACTTTAAATGCCTTGCTCGCTCGCTAACGCTCGCTGCGCTTCGGCATTTAAAATCATTAAATCCACACTTAATAGACACTAACTAATACGAAGTAGTATGATGTAAACTTTCAAGGTATTTTTGCTTTGACAAAACTGTAGAATCAGATCAATATCATGTCGAAGCAGACCCTGCTCAGACGGCTCCTATAGGAGGCGTCTGATCTGTGTCTACTCTGTTTGCGAATGGATGGACATACGTTATGGAATTTGATTCTACAGTTTCGTACATTGTATGCCATTGTGAAGATTCAGCTAATGAATATTCAAGATATTACATGTTCGTACGTAGGGGATCATTCGTGCGGGATCATTACATACTGTTTTTGCGAAACGAGTTTACTATAATAATATGACAAGAGCTTTAGCAATTTGTAATGAACACGAATGTGAGATTCGTTTTATCACATATTTCCAAAGAAAGTCAAACAGACTGAATTTGACGACTGTTTGGCCATTGTTTACAGTGTAGTACAGCCAGATTCAAACTGCCGATTTGCATAAAAATGCACTAGTGCATTTTTGCGATTTACGGCACTCCCACGGGCAGATTATGTGATAAATGAATAGCCAGCAGGTATTGCGTTAGAATATGTGGACGACGAAAGGAAAGCAATGAACAGGCAAGTAGATAGCTTTAAAAAAAAACGAACTCAGACATATGTGCATACAGCCTCACTTACGTACAGAAAAATAAGAGTAAACAGAAAAGGGGGCTGGTCGATACTAACTGCCATGTCCTAGAGATCGTTTCCCCAAGACCGCGTCCTGTAAACCCAGTCTGCCGTTTGTATAATTGTAATGGAAAATTCTATTTGCTCTAATCTAATACGCCATGATAAATATGACATGTGTCATGGGCACAGATTAAGTAGCGGCGACAGTGTCAACATCTGTTAATCCATACGCCTTTCACGTGACCCAACGGACATGGTGGTATATGTATCAGCCATTAATCTTCATCACTCTACAGGTTCATCATATTGGTGATAGTATTTGCAAAAACTTAGTTCCCAGATCATACGACTGCAGCTGTACCACTTGACGATCGCAACTGGCAATTGCCTTCGTTATATGTTAGAACTTACTATAAGTTCTGCCGTACAACGTTAGCGTCAACCCCTTCCCTGATTAACCCTTTCGGCGCCAAATATCTAATTGTCGTCTGCAATCCAGTTTTGTTAATCATTCGGTAAAATAAGGAAATAAGATAAACAAATGCAAACTTCAACGGAATAAAGCGCAGATATAGAAATAGAGCTTGAGAAAAATAGTGAAGTCCCTGTTCAGACGCCGCCTTGTAAATGCGGCGTCTGATCGGGGACTGCACTATTTGTCGTGGTGCATTTATGCGACATCGGTGGTGAAAGGGTTAATATAAAATAATGCCACCATGAACATTAATTTCATTGATGATTTTATACGATATTAACTTTTCACTGTAATATTTTGCTCTGCTGAAAACTGAAGAACCAGGTCTATATCATGTCAAAAGCAAACAGAGCCGACCCTGATCACATGATAACTATATGTCAAAATTGGTGTTAGTAGTTTAAAATGTATATTGCCAGTAATTTGTAATAATAAACAGTCCGGATCCATTTCAGACCCTACAAAAAGGTAAAGTAACGTTTGATCACGATCCAATGCACTCTTGTTTTCTTAACAGCACCTAAAATAAATAAATCCATACTTATACTGCAAACGACCATTTCAAACAGACGATACTAATTTGTCCCGAGACATCATTGACGATGGTACTACCAACTTTTGTAAACAGGATCGCCTTCGATGTGTTCTCCTATCTCAAATTTATAGTTATTTCCCAATTAATGGAGTAAAGGGTACTCTTGATAATCTCATTTTGTATGCCTTTGCAAACAGAATAGATCCACTTCGTACAGGCAGTTCCTGTAGCAGCTGTCTAATAAAGGTGTCTTATGTTTGCTTATGTTACAGATCTGAAGCCATGGTTCTTTCCATGGAAATTACATGTAATTGTTTTTTAACACAGGAATTATTATTCGTAATATTCTGGGACGTGCATGGATTTTCACCAGGTAAAGACAGAATACAAACATTCTTAGGGTCAATGATCTCAGTTTTCAACAACATAATAAATGTTGACCATGATAGACGTGGATGTTGGTATTTTATTCTTTATGATCCTGCCAAGTCGTAATTTTACGGGAAATATCCATTTTCTAATGAAACCCTCAGTGTTTTACTATTCGTCATTCAGGAGTATATGGGCCAGGGATATAGTAAAGTGTGATGGAAAACAACAAATAAGGAAAATCAAGAAAAAACCCGACATACATGTACATGTAGGTCTAGATATAATAGTTCTTACAGAAAAATCCCAGACACATGCCGTCAATCTTCAGACTAATGCAGATTGTTATTGAAATTGATGCTTGTTGGTGTCAGTAAAACGTCGGCATAAATATTGCTGTCCTATTACATGTACGAGGGTTGTCCCAGTAAATCGTGGACTGCGCTTATATATTTTTTATCTGACGTTTAATCATCATAATATTCTGCAAATACCTTCAGCCATTCTATTTCAATAAAATAGTTACATGAACAATAAAATATGATGACATTGGAGGAGGAGAAACCGCCCAGAGGGCGATCCAGCTCTATGTGCACACCGGCTCGATGCCGACAGACACATTAAAGAAACTTAAACGCACAGGAAGATGCAGTAGTGTTTCCAAGAGCCTTGTGTTCAAGTGGCATAGTAGGTTAAGCGATGGATGGGCGGATAGTGTACAGCGTGGCCGTAAACCCTACAAGGATAACGGTCACATTACGGCTGTTAACGACGTCATGACGGAGACAGACGCAAGGCGGTAAGAGATTTTGCGGAGTTTACATGGTTAAGTAATTGCCGAGTGTACTGTGATAAATAAATCGACTGACCAACACATATTAAAATCTCACTTAAAAATGTCAAATGTGAGAGCTCAGTTGTTATCCATTGACAGGCTACTAACGAAGGAAGAAAAACAGGCTGGAGTTGTGGTGTCCAGGACATTTCTTCGTAACATTGAAAGCACAACTTTCTATCCCGTTGTATTGCCACGGATGAGAAATGGGTTCATTACTACAAGCCAGAAGACGACCGGGTGCCAATGGTATGGAAAAACCATGACAGTCCTCCAGCAAAGAAGGCGAAGGTTGTGAAGTTCATGGAGAAAGTGATGTGTATCGAACTCATGGGTATGAGAGAGGCGATCCTAGTACACATAGTGAAGGCTGGATGGTCGGCGATGTGATCCAGGCAATGCTATATTTCAACCGTTCATTAGACAGTGGTTGGTGTAATAGAAGTGGATAAAGCGGCATTGCAAGTGTATCACACATAACCGGGGGTACTTTGAAAAGCAGGGAACATTTCTGCGCATGACGTTCAAACTTGAATAACTATGACGTCGTCGACGTCGCCAGTGTGCGCCGCATAAGCATACCCTGTAGTTTTATTTTGTGTACAGAGATGTTATACTTAGACATGTTTTGCTGTAATTTTGTGTGTACACTCAGAATACATGTATATGATATACGTGAAAATTGAAAGCGAATACGATTGTTACTTTTTCTGCAGTAAGCTTAGTCCACGATTTACTGGGACAACCCTCGTATAACAGGTTAAATAAAGGTCTTGTACAATCAAAACTATCACATGACCTTTAGAACATACACTAATCTAGCATCTTCTGTTCTGCAAATAGAGTAGAACCAGAACAGACAGCTCCTACAGGAGCCGTTTGACCGAGTCTGCTCCTTTTGCTTATGATATAACATTGATTTGTTCGCATAGTGTTTGTTAAAGCAAAAACTTCCATTGAAAAGTTTACATTATTAACTTTAGCTAATTAATATTCATGATGTCATTATTTCTTACATGAATATTTGATAGGAAAAGGGTTAAAATGTTTAATTTATACGCGGAATGACGCATTTGTTAATAATCATTGTCGTATATTGACAGACAATTCCGCATTCAATACATGTACTATGAGGGTGCAAGTCAAAGCATATACAACAAAACTACTTTCAAACGCTAATGACAACAGTTCAGACAGATCGTATGAGTGTACTAGATATACATGTATAATGAATGATGACACCAATAATTACAAATATTCATATTTGTTTAGTGAAGGTGTGTGACCCATCGCCTTCGATAAGCAACGACGTTTCCGCTTCATACCCAATTACTTTGGAACTCCACAGGGATGAAAGAACGTGCATGCAGATATATTTAATGTCAATCAAATAGTCGAAGTCTATTGTAATACTTTGTACACAACAAAACGTTTCTGGAAGAATATGTTAAACACAATGTAATGGCTATTCGTACGTACATTTTGTACCTGCGATCCAAACATTTGTACTAAAGAATAGATTAAGCACAATGGAATGGCTATTTGTACGTACATCCGTGCGTACAAACAATCCAAAAGCGTTCTTGAATAAAAAACTAAAACATATTGTAATGGATATTCATCCGTGCCATCTTAACCCTTTCCCTGTTCTATGTTTATTACAAGTTTCAATACCTACTGAATATCCATGGCCAAACTAGTTATAATGAAATATGGAAGGTGAAATATTGTAGCTATTTTAGAAAATAAACATATCTATTAAATTCCATTTGCAAACAGAGCAGACCCTGATCAGAAGGCTCGTCTAGGAGCCGTCTGATATGGGTCTACTCTGTTTGCAGATGCGTGAAAACAGGTTTATATACTCTATGAATATGTATGCAAGAAATAATGCCGTCATGAGTATACATTAGATTCACTTTTATAATGGCCAATGAACACAGGATATTTTGGCCATGGTTGGTACTAAACATTCAGATCTATATCATATTATAAACAAACAGAGCATACCCTGATCAGACGGCTCCTCTATGAGCCGTCTGGTCTGGGTCTACTGTGTTTGCAAACGCATAGAAAGGTGAATTTATGGAATAAATGGTTACTGCTTGACAGGGTTAAAAGACTATAAATACAATACAGTCAAACCTCACTAAACAGGAATCTCAGCGTAGGAGTTTTTAGATCTTTTTAGGCGGGTGGTTGCTTGATGCGAGACAAAAGTCATACAGAACGCTTCTTTGGTATTTTACATTGAAATAAACATTTATGAAATATTTTATGAGCAATGTTGTATGTGCTAGATGTAACATTCAGGAATACGGTCCATCAACTAGTGCAAACATGTCTTCTCTGCAGCAGTTTAAGATTTTATCAGATTCTAAAACTATTTTGTATATTTGGCGAGTTTTAAATTGCCTGTATTCTGGTTCTTATTTCCGTAAATGGACATATTTCCTCTTACCCAATAATGTGTCTGATGTACAATGTGACTATTCGAAAATTACCGAAGTATACTTCGATAATTTTCATAGAGTCATGTTGTGCATCGGATACTTAACGGAATATGCCGAAATATGGCGATGTTCAATTTCGTGTTGCAAATGATATGCCTGCAAATAAATCTTTCAGGTTCATTATGAAAACATTTGCAATAAAACAAGACCTGACATTAAGCAATCGACGGCTTAATAGATTAGCATGCTTTAAGACATTGTTCCATCCAAAATGTTTCCTTATGACCCGGCATAGTCGTAAATTTTCATACAGTTCCATTTTGTAATGAAATTCACCATACTTGCTGTTTTATTATTTAGAGTAGTGTATTAGAAAGTGAAAAGGTATTAGAAGTGAAATAATAGGAATAATAAGAGACACGCTTGCAGATAAATATAGGTCACCATTTAAATAGAATACAGAAGGACCACATGACGTTAAACCCTTTCCTGCACATAAATGCCTTTTCACGCATTTGCAAACAGAGTAGACCCAGACCAGATGACTCCTAAAGGAGCCATCTGATCAGGGTCTGCTCTGTTTGCTTATGGAAATTTATAGATTTGTTGATGCAGTTTTCACAACAGTGAAAAACTCCATTTACCTTGTTCTATTTTATTGCTTCAATGAGGTGATGAAATTTGAATACATATGAAACAGGGAAATGGTTAATAGAAAGCAGGAAAATAGATTGAGTACACTCATTTGTACAAGAAGAGAAAAGCGATGTAGGGAATACGATCAAAAGTGTGGTAAAGAGCGGACGTGATTATATGTATGTGTGTGAGAGAGAAACGCATCTTATTATTAACAATGTTTTCTTCTTAAGCTGAACCCTTGTCCCGTTAGTTGCAACCTGGTGTGCATTTGCAGATTAGATCCAGACGAGGTGCCAAGTAACCCGGTGTTTCATAAGAATTCCGGTTGTTTGACACCTAGTCAATGCCCCTCAAAACATTGATTGAACAAGTCAAACGTACAACAATTCAAGATTTGAGCAGACAGTAAGGATCAAGGCAGCACTGCAGTCTATATGTACAAAATCCAAGTAAACCTTTGAAACTCTTTACTCTATAAATACTCATTTTTACGTTTTTGCAAATATACAAGACCCAGATCAGACAGGTTCACACATACGCATTTTTACACTTTTACAAATATAGTAGACCCAGATCAGACAACTCCTACATGAGCTGTCTTATCATGGTCTGCTTTGATTGGTTATGGGATAATATGGATCTCTTTCTATAGTGTCTGCCACGACCACACACTCCCGTTTCACTTGGCATTATCAACTTTCAGCTAATTACTATTCATAATGTCATAATGTCTTACACAAATATTTGTTGGATAAATACTTGATTTGAGTGTCAAACAGTTTAGATCCTCATGAAACGTCCAGTTATTCATCGTCTCAATTTTATTCAAACTTTTGATAAAGGCTACGTTCATCATCACAGTATCATTTGCCCACATTACGCTCATATGTTCAGTTATGTGCCATGCCATATTTAACATATTCCCTCATATTGACGATTTTTGACGACTCTGTAAAAGTCACTTTGCGAACCCATTGTGATAAATAGAGCATTTGCTCCTATAGGAGCAAATGCTCTCTTTGTCAGAATGGTTCGAATCTAAACAATTCTAAAACTTTCCTTTTCTCTAGTTATTGCTCCTTTTCGGTAGGTTTATTCAAAGAGGTTGTATCTAAAAATAACCTTTAACCTCTAGCCCACTGCGGGCAGATGAGTAACTACATATGCAAACAATTTGTATATTGATGACAAACCGGCATTTCATCAGGATCCAAACGTTTTGAGACTCTAACCGTATTTTTGAAAAGACATGCAAAATAAATATTCTGTGACAAGTGAAGTCGATTATATTTTCGCAGAGATCCAGATAAGATGCGCTTTCCCTACGCTGTGACCCCTCTTCGAGACGATTCTAAAGAGTGGTCATAACATAGGGTTTGGCGGAGAAGTTACGATTTTAGTCTTTAACCCTTCTCTCCTTCTTTACCCATGCTCTGTTGTATAATTACATATATCTTCACTGTGTACAAGTATTTCGCTGTGCAATCAGTGCTGTGGGGTGCTCTGGTTGGACAATCAACTTGTAAATAGTGCAGACCCTGATGAGACAGCTCCTGAAGGAGCTGTCTCATCTGGGTCTTCACTATTTACAGGTACATGTAGGTATATTGACGTGAATAGCAAGCGAAAGGTTAAGTATGCATGTTTATCTGTAGCACTGTTTTTGCCAACAAAAGTTTGCTCAGCAGGCAAAAGGTATAATCGAAATATGCAAACAAGGCATGATTTAAATTGTGATTTCATTGATCGTAAATATTCCAAAACTGTCATGACTTTAATCTCTAATTAAACCGTGCCATATTTTTGCGGATTGATTTCTCCTTCAGCTATCGTATGCGGATACTGACCCAGTCCTCTCAGATAGAAAGAAATATTCCAACTTTTATAGAACAGTTCCGAGCGAGAGTGATTTCAACCCTGCAAGGCTGGCATTACTTCGGAAGTTCAACTGGACCAGTGTTGGGACAATTTTTCAAGGGGTGTCGAAAGGAACAGCTAGATTTGGTCACGTGAGGATTTGCATTTATTTTTTAACTTATTACCTCATAGACTACTTTTAAACCCACTCTCTTTGAATAAATCTGCTGAGAATGAGCATCTACTATAAATAATTTAGAAGTGTGTACATTTAAAACCATTGTGATAAATAGAGCATTTACCAAATGGGCAAAATGCTCTGATTTATAACAATGGTTTCAAAACGTGACTTTTACAGGACTTCAAAGGACATCACTATGAGGGAAAATGTCAACTCTTTACTTGATTACCTCGTTCTTACCTCGTTCTTACGCCTTTGCATACCCACATTGGCTCGTGTGGCTCTGTTCGCTTATTAACCCTTTCGGCGCTAAATTTCTAATTGTCGTCTGCAATTCAAGTTTGTTAAATCATTCAGTAAAATAAGGAAATGAGATAAATAAATGCAAATTTCAAAGGAATAAAGCACATATGTAGAAACAGAGATTAAGACAAATAGTGAAGTCCCTGATTAGACGTCGCATTGAAAAGGCGGCGTCTGATCTGGGACTACACTATTTGTCGTGGTGCATTTATGCGACTGCGGCGGTGAAAGGGTTATATAAACAAATCTGATTCTGTCGTTTTTGCCAAAGCAAAACTTTAGCTTGTCCATATGTACATGTACCATTTTAAGAATTAAGCGTATTTTGCATATAGATATTCTTTAACGACTTCAGTGCCATGAAGGTGGATCTATGATATCATATGCAAACAGTCAGGATTCAGATGAGACGCCGAGTAACTTGGCGTCTCATCAGGATCCAAACCATTTAAAACTGTATTCATTGTTTTATAAAGTACACACTCTTAAAAATTGAAGTAGACGAAACTTGTCCAGCAGACGACAAAACTGGCACTGAATGGTTAAGTATAGGCTTATTGAAATACATTGTACCTGTGTTATGTTTTATATAATGGTATGGATATCTAGTTGCAAGCTTACAGTCGAATTGGCAAAAATGTCTAGAACTTGGGAAACTATATTTCACAGAATATATACAAATTTATAGAAAAGCATTTATATCAGATCTTTTATGTCTATGGGGAAATTAAATGAATCCTTATAATACATGTAAGAAATACAGTAAAACCTCTCTTAACCGGACGTTAATTTTAGTATAAATATCGGTCTTGGAGACAGGTGACAGCTTAATGCAGGGTGGACTTCATGCAGAAAGCTCCTACAGGAGCTTTCTGCATGACTTTCACCCTGCATTAAGCAGTCACCTGCCTATAATATCTAAATTCTTCTCTACTAGAACTCCGGTTAAGAGAGGTTTTACTGTACATATAATTTTGAACATGTTGCATGCTAATAACGTATCTACTAAGCTGTTTGTCATATTGCCTCGGTATCTCAGTAGGATATTAACTGTTTGACAGTCTGGCTAAATGTTTAACCCTTTCCAGCATACAAACTCCTTTTCACGTCTTTGCAAACAGATTACACTCAGATCAGACGGCTCTTGTAGGTCTGTTCAGTTTGCCTATGGAATTAGATCAGATTCTACAGCCTTTTCCAGAGCCAAAACTTCCTGTTTTCATTCAACGCTGTAAGAAGTCAACTATTAAATATTCATGGTGTCATTACTTTATACGCCTATATTCAACATGAAAAGGGTTAAGAAAATGAAAGGAAATACATACTCACTTGCTGACAATGGCGAATCTGCGATTGCCTTTGCAAACAGTTTGAATCCACACAGGACGACGAGCAGGTCTGCGTTTGATCAAGCTGTTACAATAAACATGTTTTGTTTTACCTTTAGCCTGCTATTGGCGGATGAGTGAATACCCTTGCAAACAGTTTGGATCCAGATGAGACGCCGAGTGACTCGGCGTCTCATCAGAACCAAACTGTTTGACATCCTATCCGCATTTTGATAGACAACTTGATCATAGCTTGAATTTTGATAATGTAGTAGGTGAAAAATTCTGCAAAAATAATTTGCTCAGCAGGCTAAAGGTTAAAGAAAATCGAAGAAAATTAAGGAAACCTGTAGCAGACGACAAAATGTGTGGCAGCGAAAAAGTTGTCAATATTGTAGTAGAAGCAAGCTTTTGCAGACAACATTAAGACGGGTCTGTGATATCATAGGCAAACAGTTTCGGCGTGTCATCAGGATCCAAACTGTCTGACATACTACATATATCTATATAAAATACATTGAAGACACGCATTATCTTGAAGCAGACCAAAATTGTGTCTAGCAGAAGACAATGCCAACACTGATAGATTTAATTTATGGATGATAAACGTTCCGCAAATATGTCGTGACTACAGTTCAGTGATTTAATTTAGTATTTTCGATGACGAATTGGACTGATTGCATGTGTGAGTAACAGTATAGCTCACACACTTTGAATATACATGTATACGTTGATATTCTTCTCTTTTCATAATAATAATAACAATAAGTAATTGTCGTCTGCAGAAATGATCGTCTGTTACAATGCGGACGTTAATATGTGCTTAATGTGTGTGAACAATGCGACCAGAGTATGAAACAGTTTAGACCCGGATAAGACGCAGAGTAATTCAAACTGTTATCAGGATTCTATTAGTTACACGGTTATTTGGCAGGGTGTACGGGCTGGTATGACCGGGTTAGATCCCGTATTTCCTGAGGCGTTACACCCTGCCAAATTACCGTGTAACGAATTTATTACCAGTCAGAGATCCGATTTACCTAATTAAGAAACGAACAACTCTTATTTTGCTGACATTAGATCTCTAATTGTATGACGACATGACAAAGAAAACATGACGTCATCACAGAGCAAATATGACGTCGTCTCAGAGCAATTTCGAAAGAGGGATTGAAACTTCACTTGTAAACATTAACGGTAACACGTTGTACTGATAAGTTGATAGTGTTAAATTGAGGAACGTATGAGGTACATTTTTTTACGTTTATTATCGATTAGTTGGTCGTAATCCATCCAGAATTATTGGAGTAAGGACGATATGAAATTTCGAATAGACGCTAAAAATAAAAACAAAACGAATGACGTCACGCGTCAAATTTGAATAATTCTGTATTCTCCGTGGAAGCCACTGAATACGGTACTGTACACCCCGGCAGTTTTTGGCAAACTGACCAATCAAATTCCAAGGATTTACTCTGACTGGTAATAATATTAGTTACACGGTGTTTCGGCAGGGTGTACGGGTTTGTATGACGCGAAGCGCGAAGGAAATACGGAATCCAAAACCGTCATACAAACCCGTACACTCTGCCGAAACACCGTGTAACGAATTTATTTCCAGTCTAGGTCCATTACAAGAAAAAATACATGCATAACCTAACGAAATTCTGAAGATTAAATCCCTCAAAGCACTTGTTTACGGCGCATGCGATTTGGCACAGCTACATTTTGTATCAATAAGCCCTGACTCAAAAATGACGCTTGACGTCACTCAAACTCACGCACTGATTTGTACGCACTGTAAGTAAACACGATCTGGGGCATTTGGGAAAAACAAAAGAACCAAGGTACAAACATGTGATTGATACATAAGTTGCTTTTATCCATGCGTGTAGATGTTAGACAGTTTGTATGGATGAATTCCGTTTATTTCATAGGAAAAAACCGCCTTATAAACACAGAAATTGAGTTTGTTTACGCGAATCGATGATGAAACAACAAAACCGATCAGTCACGTGACAAACTTGATTCCGTACACCTTGGATCAAACGGGGTGTACGGTTTCATACACCCCGTTCACGTGGAGGGTCTCAGCCAATCACATTCCCAGAATTTATGATGACTGGAAATAACAACAATTACTTCATTTACTTCAACCGATTTATACATAGTGTTTCTTTTAACCTTTACCCCATAAAAACGCCATTTGGCTCCTCATCAAACAGAGTAGGCCCAAGTCAGACGGCTCTTGTAGGAGCCGTCTGATCAGGATCTGCTGTTTTTACATATCAAATCAAGTAAATCTATTCTACAGTCTATGCCATGATGGTAAAAATTCATGATGCAATTATAAAAATTGACGGCTAATTAATATACATAAAGTCATTATCTGTGAACAGAATGTTAATGGAGTAAAGGGTTAAACTAAACTAAACTACATTAATTATTTTGCGTTAAAGGGAGGTGGCTGCTTAAAGCAGGTGAAAGTAAAACAGAACGCTCCTTATGGGAGCGTTCTGTTTTTCTTTCACCTTGCTTTAAGCAGCCACCTGCTCTAAATACCAACTAATTAACACAATTTAGTGGTCGTTATAGAGAGGTTTTACTGTATGTAGTCTGAGATCAAAAGAACCCCTGATCAGAGTATGCGATAAATTAATGTCCACATTACACACCTAGAAAAAACTCCATGCATTAACAGCATATAGAAATTAAATTTATTTAAAGGTACATAAGTAAAACCCCGATAGTTCGGACACTAAACAAGGATCATTATCGGTCCTTAAGACAGATGACAGCTTAATGCAGGTTGAAAGTCGCGTAGAAAGCTCCCATTTCTGTATGACTTTCACTAAGCATTAAGCAGCCACCTACCTAAAACGGCATCAATTCTTCATTACTATAATTTGGAAGTATCGAGTTTTGAGAGGTTCAGTGGGTTACCTCTATCCCTCATGAATATACACGTAAGAAATAATTACACCAACAATACAAATAAGATGTGCATGTACAGTAAGACCTCTCTATAACGACCCTTGAATTGTGTTAATTAGTTGGTATTTAGGGCAGGTGGTTGTTAAAGCAAGGTGAAAGTAAAACAGAACGCTCCTATAGGAGCGTTCTGTTTTACTTTCACATTGCTTTAAGTAGCTGCCTGCCTTTAACACAAAATGCTTTATGTAATTTAGTTGCCGTTATAGAGAGGTTTTACTTTATATGTCATAATGGCATGTGAATACAGGAACGTTTTCAACCATGGCAAAAGCTACAGGATCATATTTAAATTATTCCATGAGCAAACAGGGCATACCCTGGTAGGACGGCTGCTAGAGGAACCGTCTGATCCAGGTCTGCTCTGTTTGCAAATGCGTCAGAAATCGTATGTAGAAGGGCAAGATTTAACCCTTTCATCATATCATTTTAAATGTGAAATAGCCCATCAAATTCTAACTATATGTACGTATAGAGTCCACTCATTATTTCTGAAAAGCTTAAACAAGCTAGATGATTTTGAATGACAAACATTGCAGATCCTGACCAGATGTCTCCTCTAGGAACCATCTGATCTGGGTTTACGCTGTTTGCACATACCATTGCATGCGCGCCCCGCATACAAATGGTTAAGATAAACACATTTCCTTTACAGGCTCACAATAACCTAGTATCTGTTCTTGAGAGAGGAGGGATAAACATTCTGAAGTCTGTAGGCTTTGTCAACGATCCAGAAAAGGCCATCACAGAACTGAAGGTAACCTAAACCCTATTTAACCCTGTCCCTGTTCTATGTTTATTCTCAATTCCAATACCTACTGAATATTCATAGACAAAATAGTCATAATGAAATATGGATGGTGGAACAGTGTTGCAATTTTAGAAAGTAATGAAACAGATCTATCAAATTGCAAACAAATAGCATACAGATCACACCCTGATCAGATGGCGTAGATTGCGGTGATCTAGTGGTAACGCATTTGACTATCAGTCCGGAGGTCCGGGGTTCAAATCCCGGTCCCACCCGAAAATTTCAGAGACGCTTTTCCGTATCTCCCACCCGCACATCCTCTCCACCCAGGGGTTAAAATGGGTACCTGTGAGGGTCACTCGCCGGCACTGCGGCTGCATGATTGCGCCATATGTTAGCAGTGCTCAATATTGTAGGCCAATGACTCAATGACCAGGGGAGTAAATGTACAGTCGGCTGAGCGGTCATTCGGACTGAAAGTAGACTATAACTAGGTACTTTACTTTTTTATCAGATGTCTCCTATACGAACGGTGTGATCTGGGTTTACTTTGTTTACAAATGCGTGGAAGGGCGATTATATTATGAAAATGGGTTAATTAATCATAGACCAAGAGTACAATGCCATTATAGGTCACTATTTTGTTGAAAAATATATGTTAAGACAGGCCGATATCTAACCATATGACAATAATTTGACTTTAGTAACTCGGCGTTTGATCAGGATCCAAACTGTTCGGTAGTTGGTCAATAATATTACGAGACCACATGGATGGTGTTTAACTTTGTTTTATCAACTGATACCTCGGTCACATTTGCCACGGCCCTAGCATATATCGAGGGCTTGGTGCAAAACTATTCTAACTCCTTCACAAAGTGAAGGAGTTAGAATAGTTTTGCACCTAGCCCTCGATATGACCACTTCGGTATAATTATGGCCGTAGGAATTCTGCGACGCCCTACGGCCGCCGTACGGTCGCCGCAAAAATCTATCGATTTCAGCGATATACGGCCCCCGTACGGCAACCGTAGATGTGGCTGGGATTTAAGTAAGTGTCGTTTCTTAGCCCATTACTTCATGAATATTCGTGTTAGAAATTAATACATCACGAATATTAATTAGATTAACTGTCGTAATAACACATGGTCACATAAATGTTTGGCAACGACAGAAACTGTTGAATCATATCTATATTACATGTATATCATAAGCAATCAGAGCAGCCCATGATCAGACATCTACAGGAGCCGTCTGATCTGGGTCTACTCTGTTCGCAAAGGCGTAAAATGGCGTATTCATGGAGTAATGAGTTACAATATGTCGTTTTGTTTTATTTTTACCTTCAAAACTCCAATAACTGTCTGTGTTTTAAACAGTTTACTCGACCTCTGGCCTGGATCAGAACTATTTGCAAAGGAAATCACAGGTTCTCCGCTAATGTATATAAAGTTAAAAATGAATCAGGTGGACATTTTATACTAATCTTTTATCTGACGAATGTTTTCAAAATAGACGTAGAAACACATCTCACATCTACTGTCTAAAATCTAGTTACAATCTGTGTCATTTATTACAGTATAATCCTGCTAAATAGAACTCTAAGTTACTAACACATATGTTTACAAGAAGGCGGTTACTTAATGCAGAGCAAAAGTAATGCAGATTTCTTATCCTATAGAAACTTTCTGTGTACATGTCGTCCGGCATTAACCCTTTGCCTTATATAAGCGCATTTCCGCGCATCTGCAAACAGCGTATAGGAGCCGTCTGATCAGGATCATCTCTGTTTGTTCTTGGTGTAATATAGATTTGATTATACAGCTTCTGCTTGAGCCAAAATGTCCTGTGTTCACATGCCATTATTAAAAAAATCTAATTAATAGTCATGACGTCATTATTTCTTACATGAATATACAACAGGGAAAGGGTTAACCCTTTACCCATTGAACATTTGTCTCTTTATGAATATGCATTAACATATTTAGTAAAATGCTTTGCTTTGACAAAAAACAGAAAGACCAGATCTATATAATTCCATAAACAAATAGAGCAGACCCTGATCATCAGACGGCTCTTAAAGGAGCTGAATAATACGTCTCTACTCTGTTTGTAAAGTAGTAAAAGGTGTTTATTTGAGGGAAGGGGTTAAGCAATAAGCTGTTTTTAACCCATTCCCCAATATTGACTCTTTTTGCACCTCTGTAAAACTCATGTTTGAAACCATTGTAGAGAATTAGTTCCATAAGAGAAAAGTATCTTTTAATCACAATGGTTTAAAAACTACACAATTCTAAAAATTCTCCTTTTCTATAGTTAATGCCCCTTTTCGGTACATTAAGTTAAATAGGTTGGGTCTAAAATTGGTCTAGGCGGGAATGAGTTAAATGTGCAAAAACTATACTGAATGTGATTGGTAGTATAAGAAAGATTTTACTATATAATGCGCTGTTTATAAGTGTGATTATAAGAAGTGAAACGAAAATGCAAAAAAATGAAAAAAAAAATCGAAGCAGACAACAAAGTTTGAAGGTAACAATACATGCGAGTTAAAGGATACGCTATCTCATACAGTTTTTGGAAGTTCAGCAGACACCCACTTTCAAGCGAGACACCTCCTAAATTATATTCAAAGAATTTTTGAAAGGTGTACCATTGTACACTTTCAAAAGTTGGCGCGTAAGCAAATTTACCACTGTAATTCACACTCCCTAGACACCTGTGTATCTGTGAATGCTAAAACCCATATAATAAGATATTGAAATATCTGAAAATAAATGAACAGACGCATCCTTTAAAATACGGGCGTTATAATGGTGATATTTGCCCTTTCACCGCCAAATAAATTGTGTCGGCTAAGATTGTCGTCTACTTCGTATTTCAAAACGACCTGTTTAATATATTTTAAAAGGATTATTAGAGTACCAAGCAATCTCAACCCTGACCATGCTGTACATTTAAGTAGAAGGTGTATTTAGGTTGTATGACATAGAAAACACTATTACAACCACATTCTTTAGCCTGCATATTTTATAAGCATCTGAGGCATCTCCTTTTTCTCATAACATAAATATTCTTCCATATCTTGTAATCAAAGTACTGATAGTACTGAAGGTTTCGGACATAATATATATTATATTGATTGTTTACTGTGGTTTTTCCTGAAAATCATGTCAGTAGTTTGGAAGACATTTAAAGAATTGTTTTATGAACATGTCACACACAGGGCGATTCCAATAGCTTAACTTGCCACTTTGTGCCAATAGATCCAAAATTGATAGTTTAATGTAGTATAGAGCCATCACTCCATTATTTGAAAGTAAGGGTCATACTTCTGCTACTTTCTGGTGGATAATAGCAGTAATTAGCATGCACCATTCACTTATCCATACATACACGCCCACCAATTTTAGACATATTCCTTATGATTCTAAATACACTACAAATAATTGCCAAATATACTGTGGGATGATATTATCAATATGACAAATTATAAAGTAACAAATATATTTCAACTTAGCATGGCAGGATACAAAAGGGAAAATAAAATTAACTAGAAAATCGTTTCCAAGACACTGATGCATCCCTCCCCCTAACAATATTGTCTCTATATCAATCACTTTTGACTATGTGTTATACAGTGAAGAAAATTTCAGAGTCCCATAACTCTGGTAAAATGGTCAGAGCAATAATTACATTCTTTAAGAAAATCTTCACATCAAGGTTGACAGCTTATCATGGGTGAAACTTTGAAGTAAAACCTCCCATTGGTATATGGGTTGTTAGACACATACTATTGTTTCACTTTATATTATATAGTGAAGACGATTTCAGGGTTCCATATCGGGTACAATTGGTCTGAGCAAAAATAAGCCTTTCTATGCTTTTGCAAACAGAAAAGACCCTGAAGTTTATAGAATAGTTTATCCATGCCTATACTTTGTCTTTTTGTGTGATTGCATTGTATTTTCTTACTTTTTCCTGAGGAGACTGCGAGTGTGAGTCTGTTCAGGGCCAATTTGTGAGTCTGTGCTGCAAACAATACAGACCTCGATCAGTTACCACAACTGGTCAGGGTCTTCGCTACATTTTATTTGCAGCATCATACATGTAACAAGTATATCAATAAATTATATAATTAAAAATAAATTATAGTCATACATGTAAATTACAGTTAATGCTTTAATAAACACTACAGACCCTGATCAGTAACCGGCGTCATAGAAATAAATGATATGAATAAGAAATAATATACATACACTACTATAAGATACTATAAGACACTATAAGATACTATAAGCCTGACACGTAAATCAATGAATGATGAAATGTATATAAATTAAAAGACAAGAAAGTGTTTTGTCTGATTTTGTTTGCCTTTCTCCTTTTTTCCTTTTAATGATTTTTTTAATAATATAAAGGATACAAAAACCCTTGTTTCCTTTTAATAGTAATTGTTAATACTACCATCCAAGCTACTTAAACAATAGAGGTTGACAAAGTGGGACACACTGTTTGGATTCAGATCTAATACCAAGTAACTGTCTGATCAAGATCTAAACTGTTTGCAACTTGTGACAAGTTTGCATTAGGTCAAAATGCCTAAAACTGATCTTTTAGAAATTCAAATGATGACAAACCTGAAGCAGACGATATTACAGATCTCTACAGCTTGCTTAATCCTTACAATGCTGAGTGATTTTTCGTCTGCAACAATTGCCGCCTGTTTCAATTCTTCAATAAACTTTCTTTCATTTTAAGCAAAAATATAGTCAAGATGACAAACAGTTTGGATCCTGGTGAGACGCAGAATTATGAAGCCTCTCATCTGAATCCAAACTGTTTGCATAGGTAATCACAGTTTCGCCGCTAGCGTGCAAAGAGTTAAGCGTATGACCTCGAGAGATTTTAGCATGATGTAACAGTTGCCCTGCACTACTGACCACCAGTGCTGTAACCTTTATACTGTAGTTTTTGATGTGATGTGAAGAACAGAAGAAGTCTATTTAACCCTTAATTTCCCTCATATAAACTTGTTTTCATGCATCTGCAAGCAGGTTAGACCCAGATAAGACAGCTCCCATATGATCAGGGTCTGCTCTGTTTGCTAATGGATCCACCTTCCATATTTCATTATAAATATTTTGTAAGATTCCTGAACCGGATTGTAAGCCAAGCACTGCACATGCGCGTATTCTCTTAGGGGGATTCCCGCTAGGTAGAGTTCGTGCAATAGGGTTTTCCGTGAAAGTTTGAGTCGCAATCCATTTTATAAGGATTTCGGCAAAGCCGAAACCCTAAAAACTGACAATGTCGACTCAAACAGTCGCCGACTTGCCTATAGAACATAGTTGAAACACACATGGCCATAAGTATGCTGTATGTGAAAGGTTAACCGTTTCAGTGCGGGAAATAAGTCATTAATGTAGTTTGCAAACAGTGTAGACCTATATGAGAGAGCTCCTAGAGGTGCCGTCTCCATAGGGTCTGCACTGTTTGTTATGTTACAAAATCGGCCCTGAATATTCACGATGAGCTTGACCTTCTCGAATGTTGGAACAGTCTATGTGCAAGTTCAGCGTTTAACCCTTTCGCTGCCAAACTCTGTCGTCTGCTAACTTTGTCGTCTGCTACAAATTTTCATTCTTTTGATTTTCTTCATTTTTTTTCAAAAACATAGTAACAGTAACAAACAGTTTGGATCCTGATGAGACGCCGAGTTACGCGGCGTCTCATCTGGATCCAAACTGTTTGCATAGGTAATCACAGATCCGGCATTGGCAGCGAAAGGGTTAAAATATTTGTCGGATTGTCGAGTTTTGGTAGAACAAAGCTAGGACCCGCTGCTTTTATCACGATACAAAAATCAAGGTTTTTTCTGCATTTCAATCGAACATTTGTATCTCATCAATAATAGTGTATGCTATTTGAACAAGTGCACCACAAAGTATTAACTTCTCTTAAGCGAAAACAGCATAATACTCGTAATTGGTATTGAGGCAAGATGCAGGATGAACGTTCCGCAGAATGTTCGTCTAGCAGCTTTCTTAATAGACGAATATTTTATATTACTTTAGTCCGGTATTGTGTAGCAATCCGCCTTTCGCAGCCATCCGTTTCCATGTTTTGTGCAGTCATTTTAGAAATGAACTACAAACGTATTGTATATCTCATTGCAACGGATTTGAGGCGTTACTCGTATCTCCATTGTGTTGTGAAAAAGTAGGAGAAAAAAGAAATTCGGACTTGTTTTCTCTATGACAAAAACGTATAATATTCTATGTTTGATAGTACATATAATGGTAAAGGATGACAACACCAAGCTGGTACATAGAATTCTTTATTATGTCACAATTATGCGGTTGTTCGATATGATATTTAGAAACAGTACAATAGCTCTGTGCAATAGTTTTGGGAAATGTCTATTGGCAAACTAACATACTAATTTGGCAAACGTACACATCGTTTGGGAAACAAACATACCTAGTTGGAAAACGTACATGCATTTAATATCCATTTAATAAACGCCCATACCATTTGGCAAACTATCATACTAATTTGGCAAGCGCCCATACTGCTTTGAGAAACAACCATGTTACTAATTTGGGAAACGTCCATACCGTTTGTGATACAAACATATTACTTTTGCAAAACTCTATATCGTTTGGGAAACATATTATTTTGGCAAACGTCCTGCCGTTTGGCAAAAAAATAATTACTAATTTTGAAAACATACTACTTTTGGAAATGTCCATACCGCTTTGAGAAATAAACATGCTGATTTAGCAAACGTCAATACCGTTTGGAAAACAAACATACCAATTTGTCTTTGAGAAACAAACATTTTAATTTGGGAAATGTCCATAGCGATTTGAGAAACAAACACATTAATTTTGAAAATGTCCATACCGCTTTGACATTCAAATATACTAATTTGACCAACGCCCTTTTCCGCTTTGAGAAACAAACTTGACAATTTGACAAATATCCATACCGCTTTGAGAAATAAAATGCTAATTTGGCAAAAGACCATAATGATGTTTAGCAAACGGACGTACTGATGTGACAAACGTTCATACCGCTTGGAGAAACAAATATAATGTTTTAGGAAACCTACAACCCTTTTGGGTAACAAACATACCGTTTTGGGAAGCAAACATATGGTTGTGAGACATTCTTTACATACCTTTTTTGGAAAGAAATAAACTGCTTTGAGAAGCAAACATACAGTTGTGAGAATCATACATACCTATTTGGAATAGAAACATACTACATACTGCTTTGGGAAACATACATACTGTTTTTGTGAACGCCATACCGTTTACGGAAACGTATATACAGTTGTGGGAAACGTACGTACCGCTTTGGGAAACATAAATACTGTTTAAGGAAACGTACATACGGGTGTGGAAAACGTACAATGTGCTTTGGGAAATATACATACTGCTTTGAGAAACATACTAACGTTTTGGGGAAAAAACTTACCGGGATTTGTTTTGGAAACGTTCATATCGTTTTGGTAAATGTACATACCGTTTTCGGAAACGTAGTTACTGTTGTGGAAACGTTTGTTTGATTGTATCAGGGTTGTATGCCATTTTAAAAAGTATTTTAGTAATATCGAGACGTCCAGCTAATTACAGGTGGAGGAAGACCTCAGATGATTGTTTGTTTTGGTATTCCTAGAAGACCTAATGGGTAGAATCATCGACCTACTTTGGGAAAAGTTCATACTTTTTAAAGAAGCGTGCGGACGATTTCAGGAAACATACATACTGCTTTGGGAAACATACATACTGTTTTGGAATGCGTACTTACTGTCTTATTTTGAAAAGATGCAGATTGTTTTAAGGTACACACGGTTTGTGAAACAATCATATCATTACATGCTGTTTTGGGAAACGAACATGATGTTAAGAGTCTAGTGAGTTAAGTAAGATACTGTTTGGAGAAAAAACACTGTCGTGGGGGAAATGTTTATTGTGGGAAACGTACATGCTGTTTGGGGAATTAACCATTTTGTTATAAGGCAACTACGTATAAATTGTTTTCTTAATTGTATATACATAAACCACATTCGTAATTGTACACGAAATATATAGAACTATACGCACAAATATATAGGCAAATAACCTCACTTCTAAGAAATATTCGAACGCTTCTCAAGTCGTTGAAAATCATATTTTCCACCTCACTGTCTTACGCAGCTGAATTCGATTAGATAGAGTGCACCGAAACCGACAGATTGAAAACCGTTCCACGTTTAGGTTTGACGTGCACTAAATTGAAGTTTGCCACAGTATGAAATGGCCAATTTTGATTTGCTTTCCTCTCATATTTTTCAAACACAAAATATAGTATTTGCAAGATTGCCTTGTCATTTTGGCATATTCATTTATATTCCATTTCTATCTCTCATTTTTGTTGACACAGGACGCAGACACACGTATAATTATTGGCAACTTTGATTCGAGTATGGCAAGATTTGTTTTCTGCCAGGTAAGTGAGTGATTGTTAATTCTTGGTGCAATAACTGATCACTTTTAGAACTGTGTGAGTCCATATTTAAAATGTACATCAATATATGTATTATATATGTTTCCTTATTTTAAAGATAATGTAATAAGCACTTAACTATAATGATACAAAACGACCCGCTTTAGGCTAATCACTAAAGGAATTTATCCTAACGGTTGCAGGTAATATTTCTTTTATATATGTTATATATTGTGATATACTACTACAGGATAAGACACAAGTTTTAATTATAATGGAATCATCAATAGCATGGCAGAATGTGTGGATCGAGCCTGAAGGACGAACTGTCGGCACGCAACCAGCTCCTGGTCTGCGCTTTCTGCAATTCCTCAAGCAACTACAAGTGTATGAAGTGTCTTCTAGGCCGATGGACGGCCGTGTATAAAAATTGTGTATAATGTTTGTAAATTCTATGTAACTTTTATATGTGACACTATAATAAAACATAATATGTGAAATGTTAACCCTCTCCAAGAATATGCAGTCATTACGATTACTAACTATCTAATAGTGTTATATAAACACACATGAATACAGTTCTATCACACATACTCGTAGTATAGAATCAGATCTAAGATCTCTTCTAGAAACAAACAGAACAGAGTCTGATCTTACAGCTCTTATGTCAGTCATAATGCGGTAAAGAATATTAACCATTTCCCTGTTGTATATTCATGTAGCAAATAATGACGTAATGCATATTAAAAAGATTATCTTTTATAATGGCATATGAACACAGGACATTTTGGCTCAGGCAAAAGCTGTAGAATAAAATCTATATAACACCATAAACAAACAGAGCAGACCCTATAGGAGCCGTCTGATCTGGGTCTTCTCTGTTTGTAGATGCGTGAAAATGCTCTTACATAAGGGAAAGGGTTAACATAATATATCCAGTTTTGGATCTTTAGATTGTTTTTCTCAGCTGTAAGCCGCAGTGACTCTGTAAAGCGGGGACTTAATTAATGAACATAGACATACTAAACCCCTATTGTATGCTCATATTGGAGCTTTCGGTGTAGCTTAGGTCCTGCATTATGCTATTATCCACTCTAAGGAGCCTAATTTAGAGCTGATGAGTGACCGTTGTTGAGGGGTTTCACTGTTGTATCTAACTGTGATAATGATCATAAAATCTCAGCAGGACCCGAATCTATTTAACTCTCTGGTGCATGCCTCTTTTAACTCTTTCGTTGCCAAATATAGTCGTCTGTACAATCTGCTACAAGATTCGTTTGCAGTGGTTTTCTTTCGAACCACATTATCACATTAATTAACAATTTGGATCATGCGACGCCAAGTCTCATCTGGATCTTATCTTTTAGCATAAGTATCACAGATTCGATATTGACAGCGAAAAAGTTAACTGGCAAAAATATAGATCCAGACCAGAGACATTTTGTTTCACAAATAAATTTCCTATAAGTCACATCGGTAAAACAATTCTTACAGAAACAAAATACTTATTCAACACACATAATTTATGCGGAGGGGTTTCCTAACAAAGCAAGGCAGTAGACAGGTCGCCCTGTCAGATATTTGATCAAGTTATTTGCTGTTTCAGCTTAATCCTGGACGGAAGTTGTGAGGAAAGCTTCTACAGGAACTTTCTGTATTTCTTTTGTCCTGTATTAAACAACATCTGCTCTTATCGATCTCCAGATCAATTAATATATGATCGTTGTCGATAGCTTCTACCGTATAAACAATAAAACAGCTTACATCATGTGATACTGATATAGTGGCACTGGATCTCAAACACTGCTTGCATATAAAACATCGCCTATGTCGTGTTAAATGCACACTTCCGACCTGCGTGTCGTCGTCCGTTCCTTGTCGAGTCATATATATCCCATATCTATGTGCATGTACAATCAACCCCAATAATCCGAAATTATAGTAAGCAAGAATTGCTTTTTAGGCAGGTGGATGCTTAGTGTGATGTGCAAGGCATGAAGAAAGCGCCTCTGGGAGCTGTGTACATGATTTTAGCACTATATTAACCCTTCGCTTGCTATTCACGTCAATATACCTACCTGTAAATAGTGAAGACCCAGATGAGACAGCTCCTGCAGGAGCTCTCTCATCAGGGTCTGCACTATTTACAAGTTGATTGTGCAACCAATGCACTCCACAGCAGTGATTGTACAGCGAAATACTTGTATACAGTGACGATGTATGTAATTATACAACAGGGCATGGGTAAATAAGGGGAAATGTATTTTAAAATTCAGCAAGCGAAGGGGTAAATATTGTTTTGTTCGACGCACTTGGCCATTGCAGCTGCATATAAAACATTCTTCTTTGGCAGCAATGAGGGGAGTTGTGTTTTACCTTATTGGAAGATAGTGTAACCATTTCCCTCATATCACACTACACAAACAGAGTTGACCCAGATCAGACGGCTCTTATAGGAACAGTCTGATCAGAATGTGCTCTGTTTGCTCTTGGTGTGACATAGATCTGACTATACAGGTTTTCTCAAAGCAAACAATTCCCTTGAAATGTTTTACATTATAAACAATTGAACTAATTAATAAGTTGTATGTTGTCATTATTTCTTGCATAAATACTGAACAGGAAAGTGGTTAAAGCAGTTACAGTAATTATTCTGGATTTTCAAAACAGGCTGTAGTTTAATGCAGGACGAACGTTACCTAGAACTCCTGCATGAGCTTTATGGAGTTCCTTCGCAACGCATTAACACTATTCCTTTTCTAATAAAGTCCATTAGCAAAAAGAGCAGACCCTTATCAGACGGCTCCGTATGGTCTGGGTCTACTCTGTTTGAAAATGCACGAAAAGCGTTTGTATGTGGGAAAGGGTTAAGCAATCGACTGCTTTTAACCCATTCCCTCATATTGACGCCTTTTGACGCCACTGTAACATTCACTTTCTGAAACCATTGTGACAAATAGAGCATTTGCTCCGCAAGAGCAAATGCTCTATTTATCACAATGGTTTCAGTACAACACAATTCAAAACTTTTCCTTTTCTCTAGTAAATGGTCCTTTTCGGTAGATTCATTCAAAGAGGTTGGGTCTAAAAATAGTCTATGTGGGAATGGGTTAAAGACGCCTATGTTTGTCCAGAGAGTGGTCGCTTCAGAAGGGTTTTGCTATATTCCCTTCGGCTAGACCGCTAAATACAATCATTCGTTAGCAAAAAGCAAATGGCTTCTGTAATTGTATCGATCTCACAAACGAAGTATTCCCAGACTATAAAATGTGTCGGATGACATTTATAAATCAAATTAAGTTAAAACACTCGTTAACAAAATGCAGAAATGTGGATAATACTAATAAATAAGTCGATACTCCCGGGCGGGAAATGTCTAATTAAAGTAGCAGCGAAATAACATCTACACCCTCAGCCAGCTGAACATGAAATTACTAGCATTTGCAAATAGCTTGGATCCAGATAAGACACTGAGTTACTCGGCGTCTCATCAGGATCCAATCTGTTAGACACTCGGTATCTAGTTCCTGCACATCATGGTAAGAAAATTGTGTTTGCAGGAGAAAGTTTTAATGATTTAACCCTTTTCCTTCATATAAACGCATTTTCACGCACTGACAAACAGAGTAGATCCAGATCAGGGTCTGCTCTGTTTGCTTTTAAAATGATATAGATCGTATTATACAGCATTTTTTCAAAACAACACATATCCTTGAAAAGTTTACATGGTAAATATACAGTCAATAAACATTCACGATGTCATAATTTCTTACAAGAATATTGAACAGGGAAATGGTTAAAGCCTTTAGAATAATTTGGGCGTACGGATGATGTCCTTCACAAACGCTTTGAATACGAATATTTTGAGACAGCGAACAATCGGGCATTTCATCAGCATTCGCACCATTTGACCTCATGGCTGCGTTGTTGTTGTTTTTTTTTTAATATCTTGCTAATTTCAGAATGACGCGGAAACATGGGGAACATGTAAAATAAAATAGTGATCGACGTGTAAAATGTCAAGGCCAGGATAAAAATCTAGTGGATATTATAAGTGCATTATGCATATTGATGAGCTCACATATGAACACTGGGATTTTGTACTAACATGACTTGTAGAATCGGATCTTAGACTATATAGTACTTTATACGTGTAAACTGAGCTCTCTGAAGAATCCGGAAACCATGGGAACGTTCTTTATTATATATTTAATCCCTTCTGAGGGGCTTCAGTAAGATGATAGTTTAAAGGATTAACCCTTCTCTTGCTGAATTTTAAAATAAATTTCTCCTTCTTTACCCATGCCCTGTTGTATAATTACATATATCTTCACTGTGTACAATTATTTCGCTGTGCAATCACTGCTGTGGAGTGCACTGGTTGCACAATCAACTTGTAAATAGTGCAGACCCTGATGAGACAGCTCCTGCAGGAGCTGTCTCATCTGGGTCTTCACTATTTACAAGTAGGTATATTGACGTGAATAGCAAGAGAAGGGTTAACCCCTTGTATGCGAGAAAGGAGTTGGCTACCATTGGGAAACAGTGTAGATCAGATCAGAGTATTTGGAGAGGGGGTTTTCTGATCAGGGTTTGCACTGTTTGTCATTCAAGCATACTATCCATACTGAATGAATTGTACCTTTTAACACTTATGGACTAGTACATTTTGAAAACTCAGCATTTAAAGGGTTTATTCCAGAGTACAGCCGAGGAAGGTAATGATATAAACCATTTCCTTTACACTCATCTATCTTACGAGCGCATGTTACATAAATACTCATTAAGCTTTAAACGTCCACATTTCAAAATTAAATTTTGGAACCCATCTTTTCCCTGTGAGAAGTTCCTCCAAAATAAACAAATTACATACAATTGACATTATGTGGTATAGTTAACAGTGTATATTCTAATCAGAGGGCTCCTTTATGGGATCACGGGAGTTAACCCTTTCCCTGTTCTATGTGTTATTCCAAAATATTCATGGATACAATAGTCATAGTGAAAAATGGAAGGTGGAACATTGTAGCCATTTCTAAAAGCAAATTAACTGATCAGACGGTTCCTATAGGAGCCGCCTGATTTGGGTCTACTCTGTTTAAAATATGTGTGAAAAGCCGTTTATATGAAAGAAGGGGGGGGGGGGTAAATGGCCAAATAGGTTTTAGTGCCGTGTGAAAAAGTCTGTGCAAAATTATAGCACAATAAATAGCTAATGTTTAACCCTTTCCACCATAAATACGCCTTTCTATGCCTCTGTAAAAGTCATCTGTTGAAACCATTGTGATGAATAGAGCATTTGCACCTATAGGAGCAAATGCTCTATTTATCACAATGGTTTCAAATTACAAAATTAAAAAAAAAATCCTTTTCTCTAGTTTATGTTCATTTTCGGTAGATTCGTTCAAAGTGGTTGGATCTAAGAATATCCTATGGGGTAATGGGTTAATTGCCATTTTCTAATGACATTATCGTAACGTTTTACCAAACATGGCCTGTGGTATTCGTGAAATGAGCTCGTGTAGGCTAATCCAAGTTTGACTATTACTTGCAAACGAATGGGATTTAAGTGAAATACCGACTAACTAGGCGTAGGTGAGGTTCTTAACTGTTTACACCATGAATAACCATGTAATAAATAACGACATGAACATGTTTGATTCATAGTTGTGAAGGCATATAAACACATGAATAATTTGGCTATGGCAGAAAAAGTAGAGTCACTATTTATATTATTTCATAAGCAGACAGAACAGACCCTGATCAAATGGCTCATGTACAAGCCGTCTGATCTGGGTCTACTATGTTTGCAAAGGCGTAGAAAGGCATATGTAAAGATTAAAGGGTTAAATGGTTCATTGGTCTATTCGACAGACAGACGCCTGTTTCTGTTTCGACTTGTAACTCGGTAAATAACATGGAATAAAATCGCAATAGAGTACAGTAATACCCCTAAACCCCACTAAAAACCGGACGTTCAATTTAGTACAATTATCGGTCTTGAAGACAGGTTGCAGCTAAATGCAGGGTGAAAGTTATGCAGAAGCTCCTCTTCATGACTTTCATCCTGCATTAAGTAGCAACATGCATAAAAGTATCTACATTCTTCTCTACCAGAACTCCGGTTTAGACGGGTCATCTCTGAATTTAAATTAAACGTGCATCGAAATTTGAAGAACATGACCTGTATGACAAACGGTTTCAAACCCTGATCAAAGGGCTTCCATCAGGATAATTTTGATATTGATCTACACTGTTTGCAAAAAGTATTATATACTCGATTTTCGTGTAAGGGTAAATAAACTTTCTTCCAGGCATACGTTCATCAAATGTATGGTCATAAATATCAGTGGATTATTTTGGGCGGCTATCCAGACGGCTGGTGGACTGTGGGGGATCCAGACTTACACTGTAACCCAACAGAGATACGCAAAGCGATCGACGGATATATAGCCACTGACATCCTTCCCCTGAGTAGCAGTGCAAGACCCACAGAGTCTGGCTTGGTAAGTTACTGCTTCTTTCCAATAACAGAGACTTCTTACAGACCTTTTGTCTTGTTTATCTTTTTTATTAAATGAGTTGACTACAGTAATATGACATGGGCTTTATCGAGTATCATCATAGTATGTTTTTCTACTCGAGAGGTAGCTTAATGCAGGTCAAAAATAATGCAGAAATCTCCTATAGGATGTATGTATGTCCTGATTAAATAACCACCTACTGAACTTTTCAACAAATACAAAACGTACACTGAATACAGCGTTATCCCTTTTTGCCATATACAGCCTACAGTAGAGCCTGTCTTAATCGGCCATTAAAAAGAGATCTAATTATTGATATGTAAGGCAGGTGGTAACTCGATGAATATTTATTAGAGACTCCGCCCATTATGAATATTAATCCTTTACTCTATAAATACGCCTTTCATTTGGAAAGAGAGTAGACTCAGATCACGGTCTGCTCTGTTTGGTTATGAAAAAATATACATATAGTTTTACAGTTTCTGCCATGGACAAAAAAGCATGTGTCCATTTGTCTAAAATATTTATGATATTATTATTTATTATATGAATATCCATGGAGTAAATTGTTAATTCAATTATTTTTTACATGAGCGGTCCGATGGAAGTCTACTCTGTTTGCTAAGGCGTACAAAGGCGATATTATGGATTAAATGGTTAATATAATTAATGATAATAAATATAGCATATCCCTTGTCTATACATAGCGGCTGTACAATAATTTGTCTTTTAAGCAGCCATAAATTAATTGAACATAGGAGTCTTAAAAAGAAGATGGTTGCTTAATGCAGGTTATATGGGACCTATCTGCATTACTTTTGACCTTAAACTTCCATCTGCCTTACACATCCATAATAAGACCTCTTTTTGATTGCCGTTTTAGACAGGTTCATCTGTATGTAATACTACGGAATATCGCTGTATTCAATGTACAGTAAAACCTCTCTATAACGGCCACTAAATTGTGTTAATTAGATGGTATTTAGGGCAAGTGGGTGCTTAAAGCAATGTGAAAGTAAAACAGAACGCTCCTATAGGAGCGTTCTGTTTTATTTTCACCTTGCTTTAAGCAGCCACCTGTCTATAACACAAAATACTTTATGTAATTTAGTGGCCGTTATAGAGAGGTTTTACTGTAGATCTGACTCCACAGTTACTTTTGATATTAACATATCATGTTTACACATTTCATAATAAAACGCAGCTAATAAATATCAACTATGTCATTATTTCTAACATGAATATTCAACAAGGAAACGTATAGGAGCGTTCTGTTTTACTTTCACATAGATT
The DNA here is from genome assembly GCA_963576725.1 of Azorinus chamasolen. Lineage (NCBI taxonomy): Eukaryota > Metazoa > Mollusca > Bivalvia > Cardiida > Solecurtidae > Azorinus > Azorinus chamasolen. The sequence continues at coordinate 15,264,592 of OY755246.1, read as the reverse complement.
TAAGCAGCCAACTGCATTTAACACAAAATACTTGATGTAATTTAGTGGCCGTTATAGAGAGGTTTTACTGTATTTATATTTTGATTAAGTTAATATGGTATTCCCCAATGCATTGGCTTTGAACTGTTTAAAAAACAACAAATAAATGAATTTCTATTAATTGAAATCGGCTGGAACATGAATATAAATAGGAAATACCCCAGATTATCTTAAGGAATTATCCCCCACCCCCGATGATACCTGAATTTAATCCATATAACTTGAGAAATAACAATGACATTGCTATCTTACCCAGAAGACTGGAAATGTATTCAAAATATTCAATACGATCGATATTGAAAGACTGGGGTGGTCTTAACGAAGAAGTACACAATATTTCCTCAACGCATGTAAAGCAAAAACTAAAATAAATATATAAATCACTCCTGCGGGGTCTGCTCTGTTTGTTTATGAAATTATAATACAGTAAAGCCTCTCTATAAAGGCCACTAGATTGTGTTAATTAGTTGGTATTTAGGGCAGGCGGCAGCTTAAAGCAAGGTGAAAGTAAAACAGAACGCTCCTATAGGAGCGTTCTGTTTTATTTTCACCTTGCTTTAAGCAGCCACCTGTCTATAACACAAAATACTTTATGTAATTTAGTGGCCGTTATAGAGAGGTTTTACTGTAGATCTGACTCCACAGTTACTTTTGATATTAACATATCATGTTTACACATTTCATAATAAAACGCAGCTAATAAATATCAACTATGTCATTATTTCTAACATGAATATTCAACAAGGAAACGTTTAACATGACACTTTGTTTTGATGACAGCTAGTTGATTTCTTATCAAATATTATGCCATGTTTGTTTTATAGACTCCACGGGAATATTTACACCAATACCTAGCCAGCAGCAAGGGCCACTACAGCAAGTTCCATGCTTATGCCTTTGACGGTGTATGGGTTATTGCTAAACTGGTGGACGAAATTCTAAAGGTCAAGGTCAACAGTACCGCAACACTTAATTCCAGTTTATTTAGGGGTGAAGCTATACCATCAATCTTAAACAAAATGAGATTCGAAGGAGTATCTGTAAGTACATACGCAATGGCACCTCTATATATCGAACTCGGATAACTCGAACTTCTGGATAAATCGAACTAATAGTTCGGTCCACTCAAAATTTACAGTACAGAATTGTTGTAAAATGGATCACTATCTATATATAGAAACACATATGATAGCTTAATGCGGGTCCTACAGAAGCTTTCAGTATTACTTTAGACCTGAATTAAACTGTGAACTTGAGAAAGTGTCCAGGTTAGAAATCAGATGAGTCGAGCTTCTGTTTTCTCGCTCCTCAGACGTGCTAGATTCGCTTCTCAGACGTGCTAGATAAGCTGAGTTACTAAAAATAGCCGTACTAGAAATCCTTATCTGGAACACCCCTTGTCTGGTGTATTCATACGCGCGATTAGGTAAAATCAATACAAGGGAAGGAACTCTTACAGAATTGTACCAACATTTCTATAGGCAACAACCTTATAAATTAAAATTAATATAAGTAATTAGCACGAATATGATATTCTATTTATCATATAAGCATTTTAACAGCCTATTTAATTAATCGGAGACGTTGTTTTGTAGTCACTCAGTCATTTATATTTTACGCCAAAACTTAACGTTTGTGGTTGTCATAACAAATGACGTCATTTAGTGTCACGCTTTATGCTGCAGTTTGTTGCTAATAGATATGAAAGTCGTAATACGCAATGTAAAGTAGTACTTCACAAAACCCGTTAATTTACTTGGTTTTAGGGCGTAGTTCAGCGAGAAAAAAGAATCAAGCATGGGTTTTGTTAAAGACGGGGGGAGGGGGGTATATACCCTCGGTTGGTCTGTTGGGAATAGACCAACCTCGGGTATAGAAACCCCCGTCTTTAACAAAACCCATGCTTGGTTCTATTTATCTGGAACACCCCTTGTCTGGTGTATTCATGCGCGCGATTAGGTAAAATCAATACAAGGGAAGGATCTCTTACAGAATTATACCAACATTTCTATAGTCAACGAGTTCATAAACTAAGATTGATATAGGTAACTAGCCCGGGTATGAAATTCTATTTATCATATAAACATTTTATAAAAGGTTAGTTTAATTAACCGAACACGTTGTTTTGTAGTCCCTCAGTCATTAATATTTAACGCCAAAACGCAACGTGTATACCGGTAACAAATGATGTCATTTAATGTCACCTGTAGTTTGTTGCTATTAGATACGGAAGTCGTATTACGCAATGGAAAGTAGTACCTCACAAGATACATTAATTTATTTGTTTTTAGGGTGTATTTAAGCGTGAAAAATAATTATGCATGGGTTTTGTTAAAGCCGGGAGATTCTTTACCCTCGGTTGGTCTGTATTACGCAACGGAAAGTAGTACCTCACAGAATCCATTAATTTACTTGTTTTTAGGGTGTATTTAAGCGAGAAAAATAATCAAGCATGGGTTTTGTTAAAGCCATGCTTGATTCTATTATTCTGGACCACCCCTTGCCTGGTGGATTCATACGCGCGATAGGTAAAATCATTAAAATGGAAGGAACTGTTACAGAATTATACCAACGAGTTTATAGACTAAAATTGATATAAGTAGTTCACCGAGTATAAAATTCTATTTGTCATATAATCATTCTATAAACGGCTAATTCAATTAACCGGACACGTTTTTTTCTAGCCCCTCAGTCATTTATATTTACGCCAAAACTTAACGTGTATGGTAATGTCATACCGGTAACAAATGACGTCATTTAATGTCACCTGCAGTTTGTTGCTATTAGATACGGAGATCGTATTACGCAATGGAAAGTAGTACTTCACAAAATCCATTAATTTACTTGTTTTAGGGTGTATTTAATCGAGATAAATAATCAGTCATGGGTTTTGTTAAACCCATGCTTGATTCTATTATTCAAAGCGTACAGAACAGACCCTTATCATAGAGGAGCCGTCTAATACGGATCTACCCTGTTTGCAAAGGCGATAGAATGCATATAAAATTATATGGAATAAAGTGTTCAGAAAAAATCTACTAACATTTTACTGGATATATATTACTTTTGACGTCTTTACAATCAGACAAGACCTAGATCAGATGACTCTTACAGGAATTCTCTGATAAGAGTAGTTTATGTTTTCTTATTTATTACAGATCTTCGACTGCTTTAACAGCAATAAATGTCCATATCGTGTCGTTTAACCATAATTAAAAGAAGTAACATTCATAAAAGATGGTGTCTTGCATGAATGTTAACCCTCTCCTTGTTCTGTATGTATTCCAAATTTCAATATCTACTTACAAAATAGTTGTAACGAAATATAGAAGATGAAACATTGTAGCCATTTTTGAAACTAAAGATATTCCATAAGCAAATAGAGCAGACCTACTCTGTTTTCAGATGCGTGAAAAGGAGTTTATATGAAAAAAGGCTTAATCAGGCGAGATGTGAATATTTCGCACTAAGAGTCAACGGAAAGCAAGTCACATTGCTTGTTGAAATGGGCCAATCTCTGATTTCTCTGATTTCTGGTTTTCTCTTGAAAAACTTGATTAACTTTGCAAACAATTGGGTCCAGAACTACTCGGCGTCTCATCTGAGTCCACACTAGTTTGCGTGTACCACTTACTACAATACCAGGGGTCGCGGGCTCGATCCCCCGTCGGACCAAGTCCTTCGGAAGAAACTATAAACAGAGGTCCGAATTTTATTTATTTATTTCAGTCTCATCTGTATACATACAGTGACAACAAACATTGTACGTTTTAAAGAAGTTGCAGAAAAGTCCATTTAGATAATTTTGTTTGCAGACATATGCTATTTAATGCCGAACAAAATGTGAAAGGAAATCTTTCTTTTATTTACATGTATAATACTACAGTAATCTCGGACATTTTATATAACATTAACCCTATCGCTGTCAAACTCTGTCGTCTGCTAACTTTGTCGTCTGCTACAAATTTTCATTTTTTATTTTCTTCATTTTTGTTTCAAAAACATAGAAACAGTAACAAACAGTTTGGATCCTGATGAGACGCCGAGTTACTCGGCGTCTCATCTGGATCCATACTGTTTGCATAGGTAATCACAGATCCGGCATTGGTAGCGAAAGGGTTAATAACATCGTACGTCTATACTTCGGTAATAAATATTTTACAGTGAAATAACGTTTTAATGCGTTATTCAATAAACATAATTATTGCTCGTATTTAACTCATTCCCTTATATTGCTGCCGTATGATCCCTTTAGACGCCTTTTGGCGCCTATGCAAATGCTCTATTAATAATCACAATGGTTTAAAAAATAAACAATTGTGAAATGTTCCTTTTCTCTAGTAAACGGCCCTTTTCAGTAGATTTATTCAAAGAGGTTGGGGTCTAAAATAGCCCATGAGGGAATGCTACGTTTGCAGAGGAAAAACAATTCGTATCACATTCAGTCTGATCTGGGTCTACTCTGTTTGCAAATACGTGAAAAGGCATTTATATGAAGGAAGGGGTTAATGTGTAAACAACGTCTTACGGTATACAAATATGTATGTATTTCTATTGCTGGACTTTAATAACATACATGTATACAAGGGTACAAAAACAGAGATACAGTTGGGTTAATGGTCAGAGACAATTCGCACAATATCAACTCCCCAAAATGAGCATAAGTATGTAGCTTCTTATGTAACCAGTGAGTTACTGTTTCTGTTGGTTTGTTTTGTTGTTGGTGTTTTTGGTGGTGTTGTTTTTATCCTTCTAACCGCGACCTGACAGGAATTTACAAACAACTTGGATCCAGATGAGACGCCGTGTAACTCCAACGTTTGGTCAATTCCAAACTGTCAACAGTTTCTCGACAGCTTGAACAAAACATCTCACCTGATGACAATTTTTAGACCCAACCTCTTTGAATAAATTTACCAAAAATGAGCATTTACTGGATGTATTGATTTTTTTTAATTGTATACGCTTGAAACCAAAGTGATTAATAAAGTATTTGCTCCTATGGAGCAACTGCTCTATGTATCACAGTGGTTTCAACAATGACCTTTACAGATGCATCAAAAGGCACCAATAGGAGAGGATGGGTTTAAATAACTAGTTTCATAAATATATGATTAACTCTCATATTTAATTTGATCAGTTAACTGTGCTTTTGCAAAACTGTTGTTCTGAAAATATTTCAAAGTAGGCGAAGTGATATATATATAGAATTGAATTGCTTATCTCTTTCCTTCATTAATACGCATTTGCAAACAGAGTATATCCAGACCATATATGCTATAGTATATCCTATAGGAGCGGTCTTATCAGGATATGCTCTGTTTGCTAATGGAATTTGATAGATCTGTTTCTTCACTTTCTAAATAGCTAGAACGTTCTACCTTCCATATTGCATTATAAATGTTTTATCCATGAACATTCAGTAAATATTGAAATTTGGAATACATGTAAACAGAGAACTGGGAAAGGGATAACCCTTTCCACGCGGTGAAAACATACGTTCGGCTAAAGTATGGATCTGGTGTAACTGTGACTATCTCCGAATCTATGAAGCTTTTGAGCACCTATTGACCAAGTGTTAGACAGTTTGAGTACTAATGAGACGCCAAGTTATTCAGGATCCTTGGAACAGAGCTACAGATAACGCTGCGCACTCAAATACTGAAATCGTCATTTCTCCACCAAACCCTATATTGTGACCCCTCTTTAGAATCGTCTCTTCGAGACGATTCTAAAGAGTGGTCACAACATAGGGTTTGGTGGAGAAATAAATAAGTTATTATTGAAAATGCTTTTAATTTACACCTCTTATCTGGACCTCTGACCCGAGCTGTTTGCGTGTAAGGTCGCGGATGGTGGAATAAGAGTTAATGTGAATAAATTTTTAATCTAAGTTTTATTATTAGCGTAATCTAAGATATTTATAAATACTTCAATAGCTGTTATCTAATATTTCGACCACTACGGGATTATCATGTTAAAATACTCGTCACACTTTTAGTAAAAAATGTGATGTGCATTTTGACATGATAACATTTGATAAAGGCCCGTAGTGGTCGAAATATTAGAGCTATTGAAGTATTTCTAAATTATCTCAATTCCTTTTTTTGAATATTATCTTCATTGCTAAGATGTTTAGATTGAATATCTCTTTGTTTAGGGTCTACTTAAATTCAAAGGCGGGGACAGGCCAGGTTCGATTTTATTGGAACAGTTTCAAGGTAGGCATTAACCCTATCCCAATTAATAACGCATGTTCATGCCTCTGCAAACAAAGTAGACCAAGACCAGACTGCTCCTGGAAGAGCCATCTGGGTCCATGCTCATAAAACTTTTAGTTGAGTCTGAGTTCGTTCTCAAGTTTTTGATTGGTCAATTCTGACCAATCAAAAGCTTGAGAACTCAAATCTGACCAATCAAAAGCTTGAGAACAAACCCAGACTCAACTAAAAAGCTTTATAAGCATGGACCCAGATCAGGTTCTGCTTTGTTTGATAATGGAATTATAACAAGTATGACTCCAACAGTTTCTACTTATACAAAACACTCATGTGAACTTATTCCATTATTAACAACCAGCTAATAAATATTTCTGACATAAAAATTAAACAGAGAATGGGTTGAACAATTAAATCATTTAATCATTTTACGGTGAATACTTGATCAACATCTGTCTCAAATGTCTCTTAGTACTATTGAACAATGCGTATTTCATCTAACGTCGAAACCATTAACTCTTTCGCTGCCAAAATATGTCGTCTACTAACGTTGTTGTCTGCAACAATAGTTTTCTAATTGTCTTCATTTTTGTTTCAAAAGCATAGTCACGGTAACAAACGTTTTGAATCCAGATGAGACGCCGAGTTACTCGGGGTCTCATCTGGATCTAAACTGTTTGCATATGTTATCACAGATGTGACATTGGCAGCGATAGAGTTTATGTCATATTGATATATTATATGGTTGACAAATTCCTAGATCCTTATCGGTGCGGAGGTTTTGTAACTTGTTACATATTTCATGTGCTTGCAGTGAGCGAATGGTGTGTGCTTTGTCGCATGTTTACCGTGGCGTAAGGAAAGGTCTCACCTGACCAATAACACCTATCACCTGATGAACATTCGTGTAGGAAATAATGACTGCATAAATAAATGTATTAACTTTTATCCTGCTGAGCAAATTAGTTTTAACCCGTTCCCTCATATTGACGTCTTCTGACACCTCTGTAAAAGTCGCCTTTTGAAACCATTTTGATAAATAGTAAAGAACATTTGCCCCATAGGAGTAAATGCTATATTTATCATAATGGTTTTAAATTTACAACATTCTAACATTTTCCTTTTCTCTAGTTAATGCTCCTTTTCGGTAGATTCAGTCAAAGAGGTTGGATCTAAAAATAGCATATAAAGGAAGGGGTTAAATAGATTTCCCCGGTACATTTTCAAATTTCAAGTTATAATCAGTGACTCTGAAGTTATTTATAATCTCATCTGTTTAAGTAATCACCCAACTGTATGTAGTAAGCTAAAGGAAAATTTAGCTGAACTTTGATAATGGCGTCATAAACAAAGAAATGTCTGATCATTGCAGACACTGTATAATCAGATCTATGTTACAGTAGAACCTGTCTTAATCGACCATTAAAATATGTCTAATTAATGGTCTGTAAGACAGGATGTAGCTTATTGCAGGTCAAAAGTAATGCAGAAAGCTACTGTAGGAGCTTTCTGCATTACTTTTGCCATGCATTAAGCAACCACCTGGTTTTTTTTATTTTTAAGATTCTTGTGTCCAATCAATATAAGATCGCTTAAGACAGGATCTATTGCATTTCATGAGGAGTCCGAGCGAACCATTATGAGACGACTCCTGCTGGAACATCTCTACAGTAAAACCTCTCTAGAACAGTCACTAAAGTACGTCAAGTATTTTGCGTTAATTGCAGGTGGCTGCTTAAAGCCAGGTGAAAGTAAAACAGAACGCTCCTGTAGGAGCGTTCAGTTTTACTTTCACATTGCTTTAAGCAACCACCTGTCTTAAATACCAACTAATTAACACAATTTAGTGGCCGTTATAGAGAGGTTTTACTGTATTTAGTAAAGGGTTAACCCTTTTAGTGCGGGTAACGAGTCACTAATATCCTTTGTAAACAGTACAGACCCAGATGAGAGGACTCATAAAAAAGTCTCTCATCAGGGCCTGTACTGTTTGTCATGTTACATTTTTCTTTAAAAATATTATTTAATGTTAACGGTAAGATTGACCTGTTGAATCCATTTGAAAACAATCAGCTTTGAAAGGGATACTATGTTATTGTTTTAGTGTAGAGCAATACGATTTGACTCAAAACACTTTATTGAATACACGACTGTTCAAGCAATACGATTATCGTTATAAACAAAGTTGAATGAGTTAAACAAATCCCCTCTGGACTACTGTTAGTCGTTAAAGTGAACAAATTATTAATAAACCAAGTGCAAGTATCTAGTTACTAATATTGGGCGTCTTAAAAACACATGAAATGATGGTCCCCATTAGAATATTCTTTTAGTCACGTTTTAAAAGGAAATTCTTGATCTGGATCTACTCTGTTTGCAAAGTGGTGAAAAGCGTTTGTATGATGGAAAGGGTTAGTGAAGTGTAAAAGTATGCCCATTCATTAAGCTACACCTTGCTTTAAAGAGACAGTCCGAGCAGCAGTACACTACTGTTCAACTCTTTAAACCAAATATATATCCATTCAAACGCCTTTGCAAACAGAGAAGACCTAGGTCAGGCGGTTCCTATAGATCATAGTCTGCTCTGTTTGCCTATGAAATAATATAGATAATGATTCTGCAATGTCTGCAAATGCCGAAATTCCCATTGTGTATGTATTGTTATAAAATTAATCTAATTAATACTCATTGTGTAATTATATCTTACATATACATTCATATAGTAAATGGTTGATAATCACTTAAACAGGTTAAATTAACCAATTCCCTCATATTGACGACTTTTGACGACTCTGTAAAAGTCGCTTTGTGAAACCATTGTGATAAATAGAGCATTTGCTCCTATAGGAGAAAATGCTCTATTTATCACAATGGTTTCAAACTACAAAGTTCTAAAATTTTCCTTTTCTCTAGTTAATGCTACTTTTCGGTAGATTTATTTAAAGAGGTTGTATCTGAAAATAGCTGATGAGGTAATGGGTTAAAATGATAAGAATCTCATTATTCTGACAGTAGTCATACGACTTTGTTAACTCTTTGCACGCTAAGTACTTGTTCGTCTGCAACACTTGCCGTCTGCTTCAATTCTTAAAATCAACTATCTCATTTCTTTGCAAAAATATGGTAAATATGACAAACAGTTTGGACCCTGATGAGGCGCTGCATGGGTAATACTAGCGTGCAAAGAGTTAACATTTCAACTCTAGTTAATTTCAACCTTCAAAAAGATATGATGTGCATCAATTTTCAAACAATGTTATACAGGTATATCAACACTTGATGGTTCTATTCTAAGCTTGATATACAAATGTTCAGTGTGCCTAATTCTCAAATTCACTATATCAAACATGAACACTTTCGGTGAACAAATAATTAATTAATTTAGAATTTAAGTTTCATATAATAATTAGTAATCATGTGCCTTAGATAAATGATAATAATAGTAAACCTAATAATACAATACTTATGGTATGTGTATCAGATACTGAGAATTGTTTGGATCCTGATGAAGAATCCATCTAAGTCATTATCTGTTATATGCTTATCAGGGGTAGTATCTGTGATAGTACGCCAGTATAATTTCAGATAATTTTTACTTTGAAAATCCCTAATGTTCTTAACAGGTGGAATCAGTCAGTCGGTGCTAGCTTTGTTGTTAACTGAATGATATAATAACCTCTTTACATTTGCGAATCCGTTGACAACCATATAAGATAGATGAAGTAAAATCACTGCGGTTAGAGTATTAAGAGTCTTAACACACTGACAACCGTATGGTACACAATTTATTAGCATCATTCCATTAAGTCTCACAGGGTTTCACGGGTTCGCACTGACCAAGCATGCTGATCCAGTTGGACAGCATGTGATTGGCTGAAATCCAGCGACTTGCCTACTCCTCCCCTCTTGCATATTCAACAGGGAGTTCTAGTTAGTTTTTGGTTAGACAAGCACATAAAACTTTTCGGGTTTACACGAACGGAAAAGCATCAGCCGGGAAAATGTAGTTTTATATTTACTTGGTGGCACGGCCACCCCTTTCTATGTGTTAGAAATTCTAACACTTATACAATTATGGTATTTCTACAACTATCCTTAGTTTGGATTTTCATACTGGACATTTACTTGCATATGATTTCTTATTTGATGATCTTGTCATACCTGTATATGCTTTGGAACTATACTAATTACAACACTGAAACTACAAAATGGACTTGTTCATTTCTCCAAGCCGGACTTCCACTGTCATACATTCATACTTTTATTTTCGGATATACATGAATTTTTCTCATGATGAAAACAATAATCTTCCTTAACATACTTCCTTACATCTCAATCAAAGTGTCTCCAGATTAAACGCCGTGTGTCTGAGATTCGTAGTACGGACTAAAACGGATCAGTACGTTCTAATACGGCCTACGGTTGTTTGATCCGGGCATGTTCAAAAATTGTCACGGATATACAAGTACTACTACGTATGACTACGGCTAAAATACAGAAAGCTACGGACCAATACAGATTGCCCCGATTGATGCTGTATCGTATCCGTAGCTAATCCGGAGTCAAATCCGTGAATGTTTGACCTAGGCATTAAAGAGGTTCAACTTGAAAAAAACACCGATATCTTCCGTAACGTTCCGTAAACAAGCTGCCATATTACAATCATACTGATGTTTGTATAATTTACTGCATCATAGTTTTGTCACTGTATAAGAAGTACACATGTATACCTGTGCATGTATCAGACCAATAGATACATGTGCGTATTCAGATACTTAACCCATTTGCGCCCAGTGGATTCTTCAATGTTAACATATCGGATTAGTCCATTTTTTATGTAAGGGGCACTGGGCCTGAATTTTCAATTTCGTTTTGTTTTATATTGAAATTCCTATCAGTAAACAGTGTAGACTCTGATCAGACGCCGCATTATGCGGCGTCTGATCAGAGTCTACACTGTTTGCCTACGTCCCATATATGGGATCAAGGTAGCAACACTGCGTTAAATCATCATTTCCCAACCAAACCCTTTCTTGGAATTACTCTTCGAGACGATTCTAAAGAGTGATCACAGTATAGGATTTGATGCCGAAATAAAGGAGCTATTCTTGAAATTGTTGACATTTATGCATTTCAACTGGGCCTCTGAATTTGTGTGTACATGAACTATTCGTCAGACAAAACTCACTAAAGAGGACGAATAACCCATGTTACATATTTATTTCACTGGGGGTGTTAATCGTTTCCACCATGAATATTCATGTATGGTATAACGAATGCACGAATATTAGTTATATCAATGTTTATTATGGCACAACGAACCAGGAAATGTTTGCCATGGCAGAAGCTTTAGTCCCCAAAACTGGAATATAAACACACTGTGTAGACCCAGAATAGATGACTCATCCCGAAGTCACCAGGTCATAATCTTTTTGCTACACAAATTATTTTCCAAAGGTCAAGAGTTATTGTCATTGCACAGTGGCCAAAATAAGATGCGAAAATTAAGACATTTTCAACAATAACTTCTTTATTTCTCCACTAAACCCTATATTGTGACCACTCGTTAGAATCGTCTCCTCGAGATGATTCTAAAGAGTGGTCTAAGTATAGGGTTTGGTGGAGAAATGACGATTTTAGTATTTGAGTATACACCTTTATCCGTAGCTCTGATTACACAAGCACTAAACATTAAAACAATAGTAAATGTAAAAGTTCTGTTTAACCAGTTACCCCATAGAGACGTCATTTCACGCATGTGCAAACAGAGCTGACCCGGATCAACCTGATCAGGCGCCTCTGTTTGCTTGTGGAATTATACAGACCTGAGTCTACAGTTGATGCAAACTGTCCTGTGTGCAATTGCCATAATAAAGTTTCAGCTAATTAATATTGATTTAAAATATGTCATTAATTCTTACACGAATATTCACCAGGTAAAGAATTATTGTATTCATATCTTTCAGATTCTTTCTCTTGCAGAAAACAAGATGGTGAATATTGGCGAATATCAAAGCTACAAGGACAAGCTTAGAAACTGTTCAAACATTTATTGGCATGGTAGGTAGCGTCAGTTTACATATATTGTTCGAATATCTGCCATTATACGGTTTTAGCGGGTTAAAACCCAATAAACGTGATAAATATAGTGTATTCATGGAATCCACAAATATAAACTGTTTTCAAAACTTTACGTAGATGAACCGAATAAGACCATGTCAATGACACTCTAATGTAATAAAAACAAAACACATAGCCACACCACTCCCTTTGTAGTGAATGAAAGAACAGTAGTTGTGCCTTTGGTTTTTATTGCATTATTTGAGACCTGCAATGTCTAAATCAATTCCGCTGTAATTGTCAGTGAATAATAAAACTAGAATGAACGGTTAAGTTATCACGGGAGAGACTGTGCTGTTATTTGCATTTTAACCCATTCCATGGTTAGGTTTTGGATCTAAGCTCTTGGAATAAATCTACTGAAAAGAAGCATTTACTAGTAAAGGGAAACTGTTATAATTGTATAGTTTTTAATGCGTTAAATGGAGCATTGCTACTATGGAGGAAATGCTCTATTTATCACAATGGTTTCAAAACTAGACTATTACAGAGGCGTCAAAGTTCATTAGTCTAAGAGATATGGTTAATCAGAAAAACGACAACGTGTACACATTAAAATTGTATTTGTTTGAACCAAGAAACCTAAAGTAGGGCCTCTTATGACAGACGCTTGCCTTGTAGATGTTTTTCTATAAAATAGCTCATTCAGAGACACGTAGAAGTTGGTTTCTAAACCCTTTAACATTTATATCATATAAGTAGAACCTGTCTTAAGTGGCCAATTGTTTATTGAACATTGGAGTCTTAAAATGATGATGGCGGCTTAACCCATTCCTTCATATTGACGACTTTTGACGACTCTGTAAAAGTCACTTTGAGAAACCATTGTGATAAATAGAGCATTTGCTCCTATAGGAGCAAATGCTCTATTTATCACATTGGTTTCAAACTACAAAGTTCTAAAATTTTCCTTTTCTCTAGTTAATGCTCCTTTACGGTAGATTTATTCAAAGATGTTAGACCTAAAACTTGCCTATGAGGTAATGAGTTAATGCAAGGTAAAATTATGCAGACAGCTCACATGTGAGCTCTTCTCTGCATTACTTTTGAAATGCATTAAGCTGCCATCTGCTTTACAAGCCCATAATTAGACCTCTTTTTATTGGCCACTTACCACAGCTTCTGCTGTAAGCTAAACTCGTGACACCCATGCATTTTTCATATTATGGGTGTCCTACAAAGAATAAATAATTATTACATATAAGTTGTACATATATTATTACATATAAATGGAAAAGTAGTAAAGTCAAGCAGGCAAAGCCACATGCAAGACGCAACCACCACCAAAACACCGATAGACAGCATGACACACACACACACACACACACACAACCACACACCCAAACGCACACACACACACGAAACGAACACAGAAAACACCAAAAGACACACAAGAACCAGGGACAAACGGTCCACACATGAACAAATCACAAGCACAAAGACGCAAGGCAAACAAAAGGAAGGGTGACAAAGAGAGTATCGCCTTGGCACGGTCAGTAGCAAAAACACCACTGGAGGTTTAAACCGGTTTACGGACGTCCTAACCTCACACTTCTCTCAAAGTCACCCTAGCTTTACAAATATTGTAAATAAAGGTATCCCCGCTGGACTTACCCACAACATAATATATAAGTTGTAATTTATTGGTATAGAATACATTACATACCCCAGATAGTTATTTCAGGAGTGCACTGGTATCGACCTGGTCTACTCTGTCATATACGATCATGTATTGGTGGAGTTTCACGATAGGTCTATGTGTATACAGCCACAGTATGAACTATCTAAAGAAGAGTTCCTAATAACTTATGCCGGCCTTATTGCTGTCATTCTCATGAAATGGCATTTGCAAATCGGTAACTCAATAAAGATGACTTTTCGTTCATGTACGTTTAATTGATAGTGTGTCCATTTTAATGTATCATAGGTAATGGACCACCTTTGGACCGGAAGTTAGTTCAGATTGAGTATTTACGTGTGCCTGGTGCTGTCTACCTGAGTATGAGTAGTCTTGCCTGCCTCGGTCTGGTGATTTCCACTTTCTTCCTTATAATAAATATCACCTTTCGGGAACATAGGTAAGCGGCATGTAACTTTCATATATATTTGTTCACACAGAGTCATCACATATTTAAAGAATTAATAAAATAATGTTCTTTTCCTAACCCTTTCCTTCATATTTATGAACGCATTTTCATGCATTTGCAAACAGAGTAGACCTAGATCAGACGGGTCCAACAGGAGCCTTCTGATCAGGACCTGTTCTGTTTTCTTATAATATAATGTAAGTCTGGGTCCATGCTTATAAAACTTTTATTTGATTCTGAGTTCGTTCTCAAGTTTTTGATTGGTCAGATTTGAGCCTTTGGCTCAAATCTGACCAATCAAAAGCTTGAGAACTCAAATCTGACCAATCAAAAGCATGGTCCCTGATTCTTCAGTTTCTGCCTAAGCCAAGATGTCATGTGTGCATATGTCATCATAAAAATAATCTAACTAGTATTCATGACGTCAGTATTTCTTACATTAATATTCAATAGGGTAAAGGGTTAAATAAATACTGATGGCTCGTTATAAATGGCGACATCCATAGTTCGATGTTGCTGCAAACATATTGTAACTACAATCTACATTATTTTATATTTTGATCTACTCCTATAGTATTTACTATAAAGTAGTCCAACATTATTTTTGGAACCCAACCAATTGTCATGAGCGGGTACCAGAGACAAAATACACACTGACATAATCCCACTGACATAAAGTGCATACCGTTATCAGAGGGCTCTTGAAGAGCACCGTGATCTGGGTATACATTGTTAACCTGTGCCTCATGTATGGAAGCGTCATGAATTAATCCTTTGCTCCATAAATACACATTTTATTGCCTATGTATTTCCAGTTGGTTAGCTTTGCAAGTTGACTTGAAGTATTGAAAATTGAAAAAAAATGCCGATAATATATATATGTAGACCAGCTTAAATGCAGCCTTAATGGGCACCTCAGATAATGTATCCCTCATCATCTATTTCCTTCAAAACTACAGTTGAACTTCGATATCTCGAACTCCGATAACTCGAATCGAGCTATTTCGAAGTAAAAGTTCGGTTCGGTCCTTCCGAAATTAACAATACACAATTGTTCTAAAATGTATCACTACAGATTTCGAGAAACACGTGACAGCTTAAAGCAGGTCGAAAGTAATTCTGATGTATCCTACAGGAGCCTTCAGCATTAATTTAAACCTGCATTAAGCTGTGAAGTTGAATATTATTCACATTAGACTTCGGATGACTCGAGCCTCTGTTATTTCACAGTAATTTGTATGGTCCATTGAAGTTCGAGATATTCGAAGTTCAACTGTAAATTGATAAGAACATGTACCATTAATAGTTTTAAATTGGTTATACTCCAAATCTACAGAAACACTGATAAGATGTGTAAATCATTTATTTCATATCAATAGTTCTACTCTTTCTCTACAAAATCGCATGCTGTGGTCACATAATGATAAAAAAAAAACGATTTTAGTATTTACCATACGCTGCAGTTTATATGACACTGATTTATACTGATTTCAGATATATCAAAATGTCTTCACCCAACTTGAATAACGTTATCATAGTCGGTTGTTTGTTGACATACACCAGTGTTCTACTGCTAGGTGTGGACGGTGGACTAGTTGAAGCCAAGCACCTTGGAATCATTTGCTATGTAACGTATACGAGTATCATACTTGTGCAATAGTATTACAATTTAGGTCTCAACCTGTATGTTACCTTTACCCGATGGAAACGCCTTTACCCGATTGAGACACCTATGAGCCGTCTCATCAGGGTCTGCTCTGTTGGCTTATGAAGTAAACCCCCTCTTATGCGACCAACAAAATATGTATAATGCTGGGTCTTTAATGCAGGTTGTAGCTTATTGCAGGTCGAAAGTTATGCAGAAAGCTCCTGCTTTTATAAACATTTATTTTCATTCATGAAGTGGTCACATTAGAGGGGTTTTACTGTATATAGATCTGATACAGTTTCTGTCCTGTTATAAAAGTCCCTTGTACACACAATGCCACCATAAACATCCAGGTAAATAATTTCATATAGTCGTTAATGGTTACATAATTAAATGACCATGACAAGGTTGTTAAACCACCTTCGAAATGTTTATGCAGACAGCGTACCCAAATGCTATAATCGTCATTTCTCCACCAAACCCTACGTTGTGACTACCCTTTAGAATCGTCTCGAAGAGACGATTCTAAAGAGTGGTCACAACATAGGGTTTAGTGGTTAAATAAAGAAGTTATTCTTAAAAATATTTTAATTTACGCATCTTACCATGACCTCTCCTTATGTCTTTTTACCTGATCTTCACCATTCTTTCCCTTTGTTTTAATTTCTCCAAGTACGTTCTGCGATATTATTCTTGATACTATTTAGACATGTAGATTTTCGGTAACGTGGTTACTTACACATTGCCGCTGTTATTTCTCTAACATTGTTATATATTAGTGTTATATGTTGTGGCATTATATAAGTATGGTGATATTCCCAACTGTTCTTTATATTATTTGAGATATTTAAATGATTTTATTGTTTTGACAGGTTGTACAATACCAACATTGTGATTTCTGTTTTATCGATTACTCTTTGACCTGGTCGTGTTTTTGTGTTTGCCAGGTTCGTGCTTGGGTTCTGTCTGTTGGTTTTACTTTGGCTTTTGGTGCGATGTTCAGCAAAACCTGGAGAGTTCATTCTATATTCACAGATGTCAAACTTCACAAAAAGGTATGCTTGCGCTATGCTCTCCTAGCCAGTGTGAAATGCTTTTATCGCCAGGTAAAATATTTTAACGATATACAGTATAATGCCCATGTGTCTTTTTTCACGACATCAAACATTCTATATTCTTACGCCTTTTTTCGTTAACCGCGATGATATATTATTATGTTTCCGAGTAAGATTGAACACTTATAAATGGTTTAAACGCTTGAAATAAAGGAACCGGGTATACTTTGCAGCCAGTGTAGACCCAGATCAAATGGTCCTTAAAGAAACCTTTCGACTAGGGAATGCACTGGTTGTCATAAAACATGCTTTTAGTGATACTTTCCGATTCATTTCTGTTAATCAATTTTCAGCAGAGCAGTGGTTAAATTCTGTACAAAAAAGATAAAAGCAGTTTTGCAATATATCTAGCCAGTGCAAAATGACTTTATCACTAGGTGAAAGGATTCCACGATATATATTGTCCATGTCTTATTATGTTATCCACGGCATCAATAATTTTTTTATTAACCTCCATCATGATATAAGTATTATGTTTCCGATTGAGTTTGAACAATTTATATATGCTTTTAACGCTTAATTCATTCCTTGCTTAATATTTATGTAAAAAAATATGACATCGTCAATATTTATCAGCTGCAGTTGTATAATGCAAAGTGTTCAAGGAAATGCTTAACTTGGACAAAAACTGTATAATCAGCTCTGTGTCATGCCAAAAGCAAACAGAGCAAACCCTGATCAGACGGTTCCTATAGGAACGCGTGAAAATGCGTTAATATGAAGGAAAGCATTACGGTTAAACAACCGAGTATATAATACTTTACAACCAGTGTAGATCCAGCCCAAATGGTTCCTAAGGAAGTTCTTCGATATGGACTTCACTGTTTGTAATAAAACATACCTTGAGTAAAAAGGTTTGATGTAATTTTGTTATTAAGTATTCAGAAAGGATAGTGGCCGTTTTAAATATTCAAGAGATTAATAGTTAAGTTCAGTGCCGAAAAAGATTAAAGAAGTTCACACAAGGCTGTGTGGTCAAATAAAAGAGAAGTACACTTTACCATTATTCAGCTGTACAATCATTAGTGACCGTGGGGATGCTGATGAGCTGCTGAGTTACTCTCATCATGATCCAAGCTGTTTTCAAATACCAGTCATGTCGCTGATAGCGAGATACATGTAAGGGTCATACATTGATATAACTGTAATCTGTTGGGATAGCGGGAACAACTGCTCTATTTATCACAATGGTTTCAAAACTACACGATCCTAAAAGTTTCCTTATCTGTAGTAAATTCTCCATTCGGTAGATTCACTCAAAAAGGATGGGTCTAAAAATAGCCTATGAGGTAAAGGGTTAATAGTAAGGAAAGGGTAAAGCGCACCATCATTTACTGCCTGTAGCTTTGGCTCATGTCAGACATAACTGTGTCACTCAGAGTAATTAACCCTTTACTCCATGAATGTTCATGTTAGAATAATGATATCATGAATATTAATTAGTTTATTTTCATAATGACACGTGAACACATGAATATTTGGCCATAGCAGAAACTGGAGCAGTTCTGGAGCTTTTTATTGGTCAGATTTTAGTTCTCAAGCTTTTGATTGGTCAGATTTCAGCCAGAGGCTCAAATCTGACCAATCAAAAACTTGAGAACGAACTCAGACTCAACTAAACGTTTTATAAGCATGAACCCTGATCTATATGATGTCATAAGTAAACAGAGCAGACCCAGATCAGACGGCTCCTATAAACACCATCTGATCTGGGTCTACTCTGATTGCAAAGGCGTATTTATGGAGTAATGGGTTAAATATCCCTATGTAGTATCACAAATAAATGGCAGATACATGTATAGTCGTTTACAGTAAAATCTGTACTAAGCGGCCATTCATTTATTGAACATAGGATTCTTAACCCTTCTTTTGCTGAATTTTAAAATACATTTCCCCCCTGTTTACCCATGCCCTGTTGTATAATTACATATATCTTCACTGTGTACAGGTATTTCGCTGTGCAATCACTGCTGTGGAGTGCGCTAGTTGCACAATCAGCTTGTAAATAGTGCAGACCCTGATGAGACAGCTCCTGCAGGAGTTGTCTAATCTGGGTCTTCCCTATTTACAGGTAGGTATATTGACGTGAATAGCAAGCGAAGGGTTAAACGGCTTGTGGTTGCTTGATAGAAGTCAACAGTGATGCAGAAAGCTTCTATAGGAACTTTCTGTATTACTTCGACCTACATTAAATTATCACCTTACTTAATTCAAGGCACAATTAATGCAAAAAACTCCTATATGAGCTTTTCTGCATTACTTTTGACCTGCATTAAGCTACTACCTGCCTTGCAGACTCATAATTAGACCTGTTTTGATGGCGGCTTACGACATGTTTTGCTGTTTACAACAGCATTACGTCTGAAACATCTAAGCAATACATACGTTTATCTTTTCGGATAATAAAAAATACCATTCATTTATTGAAAATAGGAGTCTTAAAAAGCAGGTGGTTGCTTAATGCATGGCAAACGTACAGCAGACAGCTCCTATAGAAGTATTTGATGGCGGCTTAAGACATGTCCTGTAGAATCAGATTGAAGCTGCCCCCATGTCCTGTTGTATACAAATGCATGCACTCTAAAATAGCTAAGCTATGTATACTTTTATCTTTTCAGATAATAAAAGATACCCGACTTTTTCTTATTGTAACCATTCTCCTTATCCTCGATGCACTGATTCTTGTGACTTGGCAAATAGTGGACCCCCTTAGACCTGCAACAAGAAAGCTCAGCGCCCAAGTACTAGTACGTGTTTCACTCGTTCCCTCATATTGACGATTTTTGACGACTCTGTAAAAGTCACTTTGTGAAACCGTTGTGATAAATAGAGCATTTGCTCCTAAAGGAGCAAATGCTCTATTTATCACAATGGTTTCAAAGTACAAAACTCTAAAAGGTTCCTTTTCTCTAGTTAATGCTCCTTTTCGGTAGATTTATTCAAAGAGAGTGTATCTAAAAATAGCCTATGGGGTAAAGGGTTAACATTTGGTGGCACGTATTGCAGTGAATCCTCTCCAATCAGATCAAACATATTAGTATCAATACCAGTCTTTACCCATTACCTCATAGGCTATTTTTAGAGCAAATCACTTTGAATAAATCTACCCAAAAGGAGCACTAACTAGAGAAAAGGAAATTTTTAGAATTATATAGTTTGAAACCATTGTGATAAATAGAGCATTTGCTCCTATAGGAGCAAATGCTCTATTTATCACAATGGTTTCAACAGGTGACTTATTCAGAGGCGTCAAAAGTCGTCAATATGTGGGAATGGGTTAATTAATGATTGGTGGCAACTTAATGCAGGATGACATTCATGCAGAAAGCCCCCACCTACATAAAAATACCTTAATTCTATTTATTTAAATTCTGGTATAGAGGGATGTCACTGTGTATGTACGGTGTGTCAATATGTTTGCCTTCCTAAATGTTTGTGTTTTCCAGTGTGTTCCATTGAATATACATAAATATGTGTATATGAAATATTTATTCATCTCTTTTGGTCTTCTGATTCGCTATTGTCTCACACAGAGTATGGGGATTGAACCCATACCAAGTCACGTGATCTACTACATCTGATCGAAAATTCCCTGTTCTGTCGTATTAATGCTGAGTACCAGTCGAGGGAGTCTCAATTAGCCTTCATGAACTACAGTAAAATAATGATAATTTGAATTTTTAGTATAGAAGACATTAGAGCTTTTATGCAGGTAGCTGCTTAATGCAGGATGGAAGTCATGCAGAAAGCTCCCAGAGGAGCTTTCTACATGACTTTCACCCTGCATGAAGTTGCCACATGTCATAAAAATCGCCAATGATACGTATTTGAGTGTTCGAATAATCAAAACTTAACTGTAAAGTGAAACCTCTCTTCAGCGGGTGTGCAAATTGGTATTGATACCGGTCTTTAAGAAAGACGGCAGCTTAATGAAGGACGAAAGTCACACAAAAAGCTCCGAAATTAAGCGACTATTAAAAGGGGGTCAAAGTATGGGTCTGTAATGCAGGTGATAACTTAATACAGGTCAAAAGTAGTACAGAAAGCTCTTACAGGAGCTTTCTGTATTACGTATGCCCTGTATTAAGCAATCACCTGTTTTTAAGATTCCTGTGTCCAGTTAATATATGATCGCTTAAGACAGGTTCTACTGTATATATTTTCTGAAAGTTGACAACAATGCACAGTTAGATAAGGTAGTCCGTTCTGTTTTGCCAATACGATAGAGTTTTAACCCCAACAGTGCGGGACACGAGTCACTAATGGCATTTGCAAACCGTGTAGACCTAGGGGAGAGGGCTCCTGTAGGATTCCTGTCATCAGTGTCTGCACTGTTTTTCATGTTACACGCTTCTTTAGAAAAATCCCTAAATATCCACCGTAAGGTTGACCTGTTTGAAATTTGGAATACAGTAAAACCTCTCTATAACGGCCACTGTTTTGTGTTAATTATTTGCTATTTAGGGCAGGTGGCTGCTTCAAGCAAGGTGAAAGTAAAACAGAACGCTCCTATAGGAGCGTTCTGTTTTACTGTCACCTAGCTTAAAGCGGCCACCTGCCTTTAACACAAAATACTTGATGTAATTAAGTGGCCGTTATAGAGAGGTTTTACTGTAGTCTATTCGAAAATCAGCGTTGTAAGGGTTAATTTTGAAATTTTCATAAGACCTGTGATAAAAACCAACACGGCAACATTTCATGGAATTCAATTAATCAACCATGACTTTTTCGAATGTGCGTGATGAAATTGATTAACCGCCTTTTTATTTGTAATTATCCGCAAAATGGTAAAGCTGCAAGATATTAACCATAACCGTTGCAGTTTATAGGTTTCAGTTCCCAGAAACTGATAAAAAGTACAAAAGCAATGTTGTAATATTTATGCAGTAAAGCCTTCTAAACCTGACGTTGAATTTAGTATAGATATCGGTCTTGGAGATAGGTGGCAACTTTAATGCAGGGTGAAACCTTTCAGACTTTCACCCTGCATTAAGCAGCCACCTGCCTAAAAGTAGCTAAATTCTTCCCTACTAGAATTCCGGTTAAGAAGGGGTTTACTGTACTTGTGCTCTGTATCTGGTGAGGCATACCAGTAAGGTTTAAATCGTACCAATGGCTGTGGTAAACATTATTAAATATTAAATTGTGTTCCGCCAATTAGCTGGAAAGCGACACATGGGGCTTGTTGCACTGGGCGAATCTGTGAATACCCGGCGCTGCACCACGACTTTTTGACACGCCAATGACGTATTAGACACGACATTTAAAGAACGCCCACTGTGAACTTTAAAGCAGACAACATTGTTTGCAGATGAAACTTATTTAGCGCTTAACTTTTACCCCATGCATATTTATGTATAGGAGCTCTCTGATCTGGTTCTGCTCTGTGAGACGCCAATTACGCAATGTCTCATCTGGATCCAACCTGTTTGCAAATGTAAACACAGTGTCGTCCATTGCAACAAGCAGCGTGGTTGATGTATCGACAACGTAGATAGTGAAAGATTTAACTCATTTCCGATGACTTTTGACGCCTCTGTAAAATAAATTTTGAAACCATTGTGATCAATAGAGCATTTGCTCCATTGGATTAAACGCTCTTTTTGTCACAATGGTTTCAAAACTAAGCAGTTCTAGAATTCGTTTGCAATTGATTGCCGTCTGCTGCAAATAAATCAGAGCTAATGATAAGTTGCGTAAATTTTGATATTTTCAATAATAGCTCCTTTATTTCTCTACCAAATCTTATAATGTGACCACTCTTTAGAACCTTGCCGAAGAGACCATTTTAAATAGTGATAACCGTATAAGGTTTTGATGGAGAAATTACGATTTTAGTATTTGTATACGCCCCTTTATCTGTAGCTCTGTGCGATTATTAAACTACATTTTTATACCATTTTCGGCTGTTTAACCCATTACGTCATAGGCTATTTTTAGATACAACCTTTTTGAATAAATGTACCGAAAAGGAGCATTAACTAGAGAAAAGCAAAATATTAGAATTTTGTAGTTTGAAACCATTGTGATAAATAGAGTATTTGCTCAAATAGGAGCAAATGCTCTATTTATCACAATGGTTTCACATAATGACTTTTACAGAGTAGTCAAAAGTCGTCAATATGAGGGAATGGGTTAATGTGTGCGATTGCCAACCGTTCGGAGCATGATGAGACTCACATTTATTAGGTGGCTCATCTTCATCATAGCTGTTTGCAACTGCCATCTAAACTTGGTCAGTAGTGTTGAAGACTTTTAAACATGACGTAGAGTTTTAATTAACGAAAGCATAACCACTTCCTTTCCTTCATACAAACTTGTTTTCACGGATTTGCCAACACAGTAGATCCAGATCAGGCGGTTCATATAGGAGCCTAATTCTTTGCTAATTGAATTTGATAGAGCTGTTTCTTTACTGTCTAAAATGGTTACAATGTTCCACCTTCCATATTTCAATATTTCATGATTATTCAAAAGGTATTGAAATTTGGATTAAATCTAGAACAGGGAAATGGTAAAGCGAATTTTATGTCTCTGGAAACAGGTGGTTACTTACTGCAGGACGATAAAAGTCAGTAAACTCATACAGGAGCTTTCTACATACCTCTGGACATGCATCGTGCAACCACTTGTCATCAAACCGCATAATTAGACATTCATTTTTGGTTGCTTTAGAGAGCTTTATAGTTGTTTTAATTTGATAATTTTATGAGATTTGTTTTCTAGAAAAACTTTAATTTTCCAAACAGATGTTAAACCGAATCCCATTATCCCGCGTTTGCAAACACCTTGGATCCAGATGAAATGCAGTGTAATGTGGTTTCTCATCAGGAGCCAAGCTTTTTGAAACTCGGCCAATAGTCTTTCAAGATATTGATCGAATTAGATGTAAATATATTTGCACCGGATCAATTTTTCGAGATTTTTATGGCGGGATTATAATTAATAATTGTTCGGTATTACTTTATAGGTAGACAGAGATCTTCATATCATATTTGTAATGGAATATTGCACAAGCGGATACATCACAACGTGGCTGGGGTTTATCTACGCATACAAAGGACTCCTTCTAGTAAGTATGATACAGCAAGCTACCCTTTTCCCTGTGAAATTAAATCATTATAAAGCAACCATCACAACTACAGTAGAACCTGTCTTAAGCAGCCGTTTATTAATTGAACATTAGTGTGCTAAAAGCAAGTGGTTGCTTAATGCGGGGCAAAAGTAATGCAGAAAGCTATTATATGCGCTTTCTGCATTACTTTTGACTTGTATAGAGCAACCACCTTCCTTGCAGACCCATAATTACAGACCCATGATAACAGCTCAAGACATGTTCTTCTGTATGTATAACTCTGAGCTTTAAAGGCAGATGGTAGCTTAACGAGGAACTGTTTTACTGAATTTAGCAACCACCTGCCTTTTAAGACACATGTGTTTACCCATAAAGTGATTTTTAGTACTGGGCGTTTATTTCTATTGCAAACACCACGTCTTGCAATTGTATTGTCACTGATATAGAAGTAAACAGATCTTCATAAATATCAGGTCTTCCCATATATAACACTTTACACGAAAGCCGTGCCTAAAGCCAATATTAGTTGTATTTGCCAGACTGACTTGAACGTATGGCAGAACTAAAACACTAAAGTACAATAATCAGGAAAACCACTTTTTACTTTTCGCTATTTAACGCTTTCAACCTGAATTTATAGATTGGAATAACACATCAATGGTTAACTATAGAGTCTCAGTATTGAAGGCTTAACCCTTTCCTCCATAGGCTATTTTTAGCACCAGCCTCTTTGAATAAATCTACCGAAAAGGAGTTTTAACTAGAGAAAAGGAAAGCATTTAGAATTATGTAGTTTAAAACCAATGTGATAAATAGAGCATTTGCTCCTATAGGAGCAAATGCTCTATTTATCACGATGGTTTCAAAAAGTGGTTATTACAAAGGCGTAGAAAGGCGTATTTATGGAGGAAAGGGTTAATCTAGATGAGTTTGAATGGCAAAAAGTGCAGACCTTGATCAGAGGGTTCCCAGATGGAACGTGTTAAAGCGATCATTTAACCCTTTACCTCATATTCATATAAGGTAGAATGATATTATACATATTTATTAGCTGATGTCTTATAACGGTAGATCTATATGACCATCGTATGTTCTGACCATAACAGAAACTATAGAATCGGGTTTGTTTAACATATATGGGAAGTGGGCAAACAGTGTAGACCCTGATCAGACGCCGCATAATGCGGCGACTGATCAGAGTCTACACTGTTTGCTGATAGGAAATTCAATATAAAACAGGACAAAAATGAAAATTTAGACCAGACATCCCTTAGATAAACGATAGACTATTCCAATATATAAGCATGGAAGAATCCACTGGGAGCAAATGGGTTAAATTCCATTAGCAAACAGATCAATCTATTCTGTGTTCACCGTGTTTGCAGATGCGTCAATGTAAAATCTCATCCGGGAACTTTCAGTAGGAAGTTCGTCTTGTAATAATCTAGAGTAAAACCTCTCTATAACAAACACTGAATTATGTTAATTAGTTGGTATTTAGGGCAAGTGGCTGCTTAAAGCAAGGTGAAAGTAAAACAGAACGCTCCTATAGGAGAATTCAGTTTTACTTTCACCTTGCTTTAAGCAACCACCTGCATTTAACACAAAATACTTGATGTGATTTAATGTCCGTTATAGAGACTGTTTTACTATATGTAACAAACCGATCTGACAGACGACAAGACCTCTTTCAAATGACAGCAATAGAAATGATCGTATGCATGTTTAAGGTCGTCGGATGTTTTCTGGCTTGGGAGACGCGCCATGTCAGCATACCGGCTCTTAACGACTCCAAGTACATAGGTATGAGTGTGTACAATGTTGTCATCATGTGCGTGTGCGGGGCGGCAGTGACCTTCGTCATCAGTGACCAACCGATGCCTTCCTTCGTCATCATTGGCCTTTTCATCATATTTTGCACCACGATTACGCTGTGTTTGCTCTTTGTTCCAAAGGTATACCCATGCTCAACTGTTTGGACGCTAACAACGAAACCGTGATTACATATGTAAACAGTTTAGATCCAGATGAGACGCCGCATCATGCGGTTTCTCATGAGGGTCCAAACTGTTTGGAACCTTGGCCCTTTTTTAAATGAATTGAGAGAACTTTTATTTTAAGAATTGAAGCAGACGACAATTGTTGCAGATTAATCATTACTTAGAGTGTAAAGAGTCAAAGACATATAATTGAACGTTATGATTGATTTAAACTGTTCAATTTCACACACTACTAAAACCTCGAGCGGTGTCCAGTCCCAATGAAGTCAGTTGGTTGACAAAGTCTGTAGTACACGGACGAAAGCTCCCAAACAAGGTACGCTTTCAAATATTTGGTGTGTGAATGAAATTGAACAGTTTAAATCAATCATAATGAACAATACCACACAGTTAAATTTTCATAAGAAATATATTGAACGTTTTAACACGACACGACCAGAGCTGTAAATAAGGGGTATTCACTGTAATGTTTAGTCCTTTCGTGTAGAAATAATGACACCTTAAATAGTTTTAGCTCAATAGGTTATACATGTATACGAATACTGGATATTTTGACAATGAGAAAAACTGTAGAATTACATCTATATAATTCCATAATCCTACATGATTCGTCTGATCTCGGTCTAGTCCGCTTGAGGTAAAGTGTTTTTGTTTATTGGGTGGGGTCTCATTAGTGCTCATTAGGATACCGGTGCTACTTTAATGAGCTCCATTAATGTTTAACTGAGAGAAAACGGAGCTTTAGATATGTCATAGGCAAAAGGTGTAAGTCCATATCAGATGACTCCTGAAGGAGCCCGATGATCAGGGTCTGCTCTGTTTGCAGAACTCATCGGTATAAAAGGCTCATAAATACCAGCAATATTGGTTTCCTGTGGTCACTTAACATGACATATGGTTGAGTTCCAAAGTTATATCTTTACAAGTTTTCATTAACCCTTTACTCCGTGAATACGCATTTATGTGCCTTTGCAAACAGAAAAGACCCATACCAGACGGTTTCTATAGGAGCCATCTGACCAGGGTCTGCTCTGTTTGCTTCTGAAATAATATTGATATGATTCTACAGTTTCTGTCGTGGCCAAAATTCCTTGTTCATATGCAATGATAAAAAATAATCTAATTAATATTCATGATGTCACGTTTTCTTGCATGAATATTCATGGAGTAAAGGGGTGAAATGATATGGGAAGATAACTAACAAAGTGGCGCCTTTTCAAAACAGCGCATTAACCCTTTCCCTCGTATACACGTGTTGTCACGCAGTTGCAAACAGAGTAGACCCAGATTTGATAGATCTGTTTCTTTACTTCCTAAAATTGCTATAATGCTCCATCGTCCATATTTCCTTATAACTATTTTGTATATAAATATTCAGTAGGTATTGAAATTTGAAATAAACGTAGAACAGGGAAAGGGTTAATTAGAGTTAAGCTTCTTAAGAATAATAGCACATACGAGTATGGGAACTCTTCAGTGTAAATGCAGACATTACAATGACGTAAACAGCAATAGCTGCCAAATGCTTTAACCGTTTCCTTCATGTACACACTTTTCTCTCCTTTGCATACAGAATACACCCAGATGATCAGACGGTTCCTGTTTGCTTATGACAGTGTGATAGACCTGATCTACAGTTTTTACCACTACCCAAAACGCATATGTGCATATTCTTTTATAAAAATTAATCTAAATAAATATTCATGACTTCAATATTTTTTTCAATGAATATTCAACATGGATGGGATTGAAGGATATCTAAAAGGTAAACTGCATGTATGTCTGGTGCTGCTTAACGTCAAACCAAGAACCGTGCCCTGACCTTAGTCAAACGACATGCTGTGTTTCAGTATAATATCAACACGTCGCGATCGTTTCTGCCTAACGCTGTATTCTTATGAACCCATTCCCTGATATTGACGACTTTTGACGACTGTATAAAAGTCACTTTGTGAAACCATTCTGATAAATAGAGCATTTGCTCCTATAGGAGCAAATGCTCTATTTATCACAATGGTTTCAAACTACAGAATTCTAAAATTTTCCTTTTCTCTAGTTAATGCTCCTTTTCGGTAGATTTATTCAAAGCGGTTGGATAAAAAAGCCTATGAGGTAATGGGTTAATTAAAGCTTGAATGTTGTATGATCTATTGTAGGACTGATTTAATAATAAAAAAGTGTTACCTTTTAATCTCGATCAATATCAGGATTAATCGACCTCACTAAAAGGCAATAAGTGTGCAGTATTTGATTTAGGAAGACGTATCATAGAAAATTATTTTGTACTAAAATATTTGAAACAGTTTAATGCGTAAAAACTTCGAATGTGGCAATTTACGGTTGTGTGTTAAAAAAAGCTGTAAATTATTTAATACACAGCCTGCTGAAAACAGGTAAGGTATGTTTAAACACTTAAATACAAGTTTATAAAACTGTTTTACTAGTCGAAATGAGATTGCGCTTAGCAGATTAGTCCCTCGCCTTCTAATTGTGATCTGACTTGCATTTGAAAACAGCTTGGATCCAGATGAGTAACACGGCCTCTTATCTGGATCCAAGCTGTTTGACATTCTGGCAATCATTTCTCAAACGTTTGAAGGTACATGTAGCATAAGTAAAATAATCGAGTTAACTTACAGCTTGGAGTTAATACATGTAAGTGGACAATTCTATAGCAGGCATACTTACACATTCATATGTTTTTTTTATTGTTTAGTGTGCTCTTGTGATTTAATTTCTACTCAAATGACAAAAACAATCTATTTAATGCGTCAACCGCATTAGTTTTGCTGTAAATTTTGAATACTTTAAATATTTTACATTTTAACTAATTCACTTGGAAAAAATAGTCCATTAGTTAGATTCTGAATCATTCATCTATACTCATGATTGCTATTACTACTGCAACGTTGAATTTCAAAGGGGAATGAATGGTTTATCATATTTCATCGATTCAGTCCATTTAATATGAAATGCTATGTTTTCCGGGAGGGATTTGAATGTCAGACAATGCAGTCCCGGATCGAGGTTTTCACTGTTTGCAAATACAAGAGCACTCGTTTCCCGTACTAAACAAGTTAATAAACTACCAAGTATATATTGAATAAAGACATACAGTAGAACCTATATTAACCATTTACTTCTTAAATACGCCTTTCAATGCATTTGCAAACACAGTAGACCCAGATCAGACGGCTCTTCTGACCTGGGTTTGTTCTGTTTGCTTGTGCAGTAATATAGGTCTGATTCTGCAGTTTCTTCGACGACCAAATACTTCGCATGTTCATGAGGTATTTTAACAATTAATTTAATTGATGTCAGTATTTCTTTTATGAATATTCATGGAGTAAAGGGTTAAGCGGTCATTAAAAAGAGGTCTAACTAAGGGTCAACAAGGCAGGTGGTAGCTTAACCCTTTCGCTGCCAAACTCTGTCGTCTGCTAACTTAGTCGTCTGCTACAAATTTTCATTCTTTTGATTTTCTTCATTTTTGTTTCTTAAACATAGTAACAGTATCAAACAGTTTGGATCCTGATGAGACGCCGAGTTACTCGGCGTCTCATCTGGATCCAAACTGTTTGTATAGGTAATCACAGATCCGGCATTGGCAGCGAAAGGGTTAATGCATGTCAAAAGTAATACAGAAAACTCCTATAGGAACTTTCTGAATTACTTTTGCCCTGCATTAATAATCCACCTGTTTTAGGATTCCTGTGCCCAATCAATATAAGGTCGCTTAAGACAGGTTCTAATGAACACAGAGGAAATTCGATAATTTATTTATATATTTAACCCTTATTACAATGAATATCGATAGAAGAAAAAATGAAAGCATGCACATCAATTTGCTTTTATATAATGACACATGAACATAAGAATGTTTGATCATCACAGAAACCTGTAGAATCATATTTATATTTATTTCATAAGCAATCAGAGCAGATCCTGATCAGACAGTTCCTATATAAACTGTCTGATCTGGGTCTACTTTGTCTGCAAAGGCACAGGAAGGGGTGTATGTGGAGTAAAAGTTAAGCTTTATTTGTGATATGTCGGCCCTACTAAAGAAAATAATACTCCACATTTTATGCGTTCAAAAGCATACCATTGATTCTGATAGCATACAAATGAAGTGCCTTGGTATCTGTTTATTCTGTGAAAACAGAATTAGGGCTTGATATATGTACAGAATTTGCTAGGGACGAATTAAAATAATGATGTAGTTATTGAGGCAATGTTACATGTAACCCTAGCTAGCTAAAATATATGTCTGCTGAAACTCTGAATTTTCACTCATTTGCAAATAGAGCAGACCCAGACCAGACGGCTCCTATATGAGCCGTCTGATCAGGGTCTGTTCTGTTTGCTTAAGGAATAATATCTGATTCTACATTTTCTTCTCAGCCATAACCTCTTGTGTACATGTGCCATATTAAAAATTCAGCTAATAAATATTCATGATATCACTATTCCTTATATGGGTAGTTAACAGGTGAAGGGTTAAGACCTTTCAGATAAAATAACTTACGAGATGTTGTCAACAGTTGTGAACGTTATCTAAGCGTTACATGTGTATCTGCAACATTGACCATTCCCAATAATGGACGGTTTAACCCTAAGCTGTCAACATTTAGCAACCTGCAAATGATTTTTGTTTGCACCAGTTCTGAAAGTACAATTTTTTAATCTCATTTTAAAAAAAGTGGCCCATAATACCAGTGTCAAATAGTTCGAATCCCAATGCGACTTCATGAGGTTTGGCTTCTCATCGGGATCTAAAGCGTTGGCAAAGTTAATTGCTGGATCACATCTGGCGACGAAAGTGTTGAATATAAAGTATTTGCAGAGTGTTGAAGAAATGAACTGTAACGGTATTTTTATATATGTTTCTGTTTCGAAATTCTGTTTGCTGTTATCTCGCTAATTCCGACGTGACTTGCATTAATTTTATTAACTGTTGGAGCTTGATGAAAGGCCGAACAACACATCTGGAAACAAGATTATTGCAAAATGCAAATCAAGTCACGCCTGCAATTAGTACGATTTCCTTCTGATGAACGCCTTTTCATTTCTTTACAAACAGAGTAGATCCAGATCAGATGGGTCCTGTAGTAGCTGTCTGACAAGCAAGGTTTTACGCAAGCGTAAAATGGCTGCGTAACATATATTTAAGCAGGATAGAAGAAAAAGAGGGAGCATTATTGGGAAAACATGACTGTTATGTATGAATTAATACATGTAACAGAAACGAGGGAATGTTTTAATGAGCCATGATGCATAAAACCTGTGTTTGACACCATTAATACACATTACGTCACAGATCAATGTTATTCATTTGCTGAAACACACTGACGTAGAAACCATTATCATATTAAGTGATGTTCACAAGGCATACAAACTCCCATACTTACAGTCTACATGAAAATATTCCAATAGGTCGACTCAATGCCCATTAACTTTTTCACTTATATTGTCCCCAAATTAAGAACAGGTTAGTATAGGACAATTATACATTTAAGTTGAAGCAAATTCATGTATGAATTAATACATGTAGCAGAAACGGGGGAATGTTTTAATGAGCCATGATGCATAATACCTGTGTTTGACACCATTAATACACATTACGACACAGATCAATGTTATTCATTTGCTGAAACACACTGACGTAGAAACTATTATCATATTAAGTGATGTTCACAAGGCATACAAACTCCCATACTTACAGTCTACATGAAATTATTCCAATAGGTCGACTCAATGCCCATTAACTTTTTCACTTATATTGTCCCCAAATTAAGAACAGGTTAGTATAAGATAATTATACATTTAAGTTGAAGCAAATTCATGCACAATGGTGAAATATGCAAAACGGTCAACAAAACCACGAGTAAACGGTCTTCGCTAAATAATTTTAACAAAGCCAAAATGCAAACAAAGGGCATATATTTTTATGTACAAAATGGTTTTAAACCAAAAGCACGTATACTAAGGGTGCTAAGAAAATATGAGAGAAAAAAAATAATTCAGCTTCCACCGAGGATCTAACCCACGACCTCACGTTTCCTAGTCCATCGTTATAACCCTTAGACCACGCTGACAGCTATGCTTGGGAATGTGATTTTAATCAGTTATACCTAATTCACTAGCATTTTCACTGAAACTGGATCATGGCAGAAAAGAAAGAAATAACCCCGACAAAAATATGCTGAGAAAAATATATGAATGAAAATAAATTAATATATATAAATAAAAACTTGTCTCACAGTAAACCATATTTATTAAAAAGATTGACTTTTATAGAAACACAGGACCGCAGAAACGCATGGTCAAAATTCAAAGCCGTATAAGTTTGGGCTGCTTTCGCAGCCCAATCAGGCTATGTTCTATTTGCTTATCGGATAATGTAGGCCAGGTTCTACAGTTCCTGCAATGTAAATGAGTTTAGAATAAAAAGCAACAACAACAACAATACTACCCCTTAACTAAATACATAGGTGTGTTCATGCCTTTGCAAACAGAGTAGAGTAGACACAGATCTGATTCTAAATTATATTATAAAAACAGAGTATAGCTGCTCAAAAACGCCATAATTTCTTACACGAATATGTACTGGTTAGTGGGTTAAATAAACTCACTCACTCCTAGACTATTTTATACCCAACCTCTTTGAATTAATCTTCCGAAATGGAGCATTAACTTTAGAAAAGGAGATTTTTAGAATTGCTTAGTTTTGAAACCATAGGAGCTAATGCTCTATTTATCACAATGGTTTCATAAAATGAGATTTACAGAGGCACAAAAAAATCGTCAGTAGGAGAGAATGGATTAAAGTAATGGACAGGAATATGTTCATTAATCATTTGTTTCGAATAATCGATTGTCCTGACATTATATTTTCAGAAGTTTTGGAATCATAATTCATTATAAGGTTAATCCTTATCTATATAAATAAATGTTGTTTTATATATTTATTTGTTTGTCAAATTGCATTGAACTTGTCCAAACCGGTTTGATTATAACAACAATGAATATTTATTCTTTTGAGCGTATAGACAATATCAAGCTACATCCAATAAATGAAGTTCTTATATAAGTAGCCTTATAAACGGTTTGTATTATTACATTTTAAGCTGATTGAGATTAAACACGACCCATCTGGACAAGATAGAAAGGTGCGGACAAAGTTGAAAAAGAACAGAAAACACAAACGTGAAGAAGTACGTGACAGCCTTGCAAGAAAAAACGAAGAGTTGTTAAAAGAAAACATTAGATATAGAACCATCATTTCAGAGGTAACTATAAAGCAGAGTTCTAGACAATAGGAAACGTTAGGAAATTTGGAATTAGGAATCATATACAGTGGAACCTGTCTTCAGCGGCCATCTAAAAAGGTCTTATTATGGACCTTTAACGCAGGTGATAGCTTAATGCAGGTCGAAAATTATGCAATAAGCTCATAAGGGAGTTTTCTGTATTACTTTTGCCCTGCATTAAGCAATCACCTGCTTTTTAAGACTCCAATGTTCAATACACGAATGGCCGCTTAGGATATGAATATACTGTAGATATAAATATACAGTTATAAACTATGAGACCACGTATATAGCTGTTAAGCACATGCTATTTTTGTCACAATGGTTTCAAAGAGTGACTTTTACAAAGGCGTCAAAAGGTCTCAATATGCGGGAATGGGTTACTAAAAGCCCAGAGGAGCTTCTTGCAGAATAAATGCAATGTAGAAAGTGGAAAACTGCTAGGCTACCATATGTATTTTGAAAAAAACTATATGTCTCTACTTAATTGGCATTATATAGGGTTTTAGTTGTTTTTTCGATTGCTAGTTTTCACTAAGAATTAATGTGTCGTTTATTAGAGTCGGGTGTTTGTTAACCTATTTGTGCATAATGTCCTTTAAAAAGGACACAGACAGTGTAGAACCAGATCAGAGAGTCCCTTTAGGAGTCTTCTGATAAGGGTTGTTCTGTTTGCTGAAGCCATAGATGTCAATGGCTTATACTGGCAAATGTTTTGTTTGCTGTACCCTCTCAACATGGAAAATGGATGGCTTCCAAAATAATAAATGAGCGAGTTGTCTTTAAACCATACAGGAAGAGAATACGATAACACGGTATTTGAACAGAAATGGACCAAAGTCTGTTTCGAAATCTAATTTTCTTCTTCGGCGAAAACTTTGCCAAGCATGCGAGATGTTAATCGGTTTGTCTAGCTATTCAATTATGTAGATTGCACGTAAGGTCACTTACTTGATGGTATGCAAGTGTTACCTAATTAATTGATGTAAAAGCCAACAGTGCATGGGTAGATCAGAGGCAGAAGTGTTCACACGCCATTATCTACTTTTATCTGATGACCATTTATTTTATCATTATATCTTGATACCAATTATATCTATTAAACAAATCACAGTAAACCCCCTCTAAACTGAAATTGTAGTTGAGAAGAAATTAGGTTTTAGGCAGGTGGCTACTTGGTGTTTTCTGTATGACTTCATACTAGAATTAATGTTCTGTTTAGAGAGGTCTTACTGTACACATCACTACAACCTTTTTTCCTCAGAAACTCAAGATTTTAATGTCCCTGATGGAGCAACTTGGGGAGAAGAATATCGGTGACCAGCTCTACTTCGTGAATTGCTCTAAGTCCATTGCTCACAAAAAGACTTGGAAGATGAATGCAGTACATTCAATCAGTGAGTACAGTATGCTTTAACCTATAAATGACGTGTTTATATACATTTGTCCTCAAAACTCTGTGGTGTGAATTCTCTTAACCCTTCGCTTGCTATTCACGTCAATATACCTACCTGTAAATAGTGAAGACCCAGATGAGACAGCTCCTGTAGGAGCTATCTCATCAGGGTCTACACTATTTACAAGTTGATTGTGCATCCAGTGCAATCCACAGCAGTGATTGCACAGCGAAATACTTGCACACAGTGAAGATATATGTAATTATACAACAGGGCATGGGTAAAGAAGGAGAAATGTATTTTAAAATTCAGCAAGCGAAGGGTTAAGAATCGCCTCTTTGAGAGGATTCTAACAAATGATCGCAACATAGGTGTTGATCGAGAAATAAAGGAGCTTTGAATGAAACTATTGTATACTTAACGCGTCTAAGCTATGTCCCTGTATATATCAAGACCCCGTGTGCCAAATAACTTAGTTCAATATGTTTTTGCAACTCTCAGCTGAGTAATATGCCATAAAAGTAAATAGTCACCGATGATAAAGTAACTTTTGGTTTTACGATCAAGGTAGAAACTGACCAGATCTCCGTCTCAGTTTAATGTGTACACACGTTTCAAATGATTGCATTTTTTCTTGGTGTACACAAACCTTAGTTTCAAACATACACCTTCTTGGTATACATTTTTAGTGATGAACACAAGTTTCAAATGTATCCTATATTGGTGTCCACACGTCTTAAACGTACCCTTTCTTGGTGTACACATATTTCAACTGTACCTTTTTCTTCTGGGTGTGCATTCGTCTGAAATATACATTGCGGGTGTACACAAGTTTCAAACGTCACCTTTCTCATTGTAAATTATGAATTGGTACATTTATAAGCATTGCCAGTGTTCGCATGTATGTTAAAATGTGACGCTATTTCATGTTTCAAGATAGCCTGAAAGTTTCTTTACAAATACATACCCACTCCCTAAGGGTCTCGGCCAGCAGATGTAAGCTGGCCAGGTCATGGTGGTCGCAATATAATCAAGCAATGTCTTGTCTGAGGTCACCATATATACTGCATGTCTGTACAATATCTGTCAACTACGGCGTCCAGCTAATGACTAGTTTAGTTTACGATACAGTATGCAAATGTTCCATTTGTCTGAATGCCCTCTTAACCCCCATCCCGATTTTCTCGACCTGGCTCGCATTTGCAAGCAGCTTAAATCTTGATAAGATACCGTGTAACTCGGCTTCTAACCAGGATCAAAGCCGTTGACATTCGGTCAGTACTTTCTGAACAAATTGATCTACTCGGTATTAGTCAAAAGTGTGCTAGATCCAAAATTCAAGGACACACCTTTCACTGCGCATTAAGGATCAAACGATGTAACTGATTCTTAAATGTCATGCAAAGCGACTTTCTTTTACAGTTAATGCTTTTCGTCTGGGAGACTGAAATAAAGATACTCATTTTCTTTGGTTTGCTGCACCTTGTTGTGACAGAGTGTACAGCAATGCTATCTATATCTGTCATCTTCTCTGAACATGAACAGGTTTGTCTTAACCCTTCTCTTATCGTACAAACTGATGTTTGCTTAATCTTTGACCCACTGTAATGTTTTCTTATATCCGATTCTCACAAGAAGTTGAAAAGATATACAGAGAGGTCCAGATAAGATGTGTAAATTAAAACAGTTTTCAAGATTAATTCTTTATTTCTCCACTAAATATTATGTTGTGACCACTCTTTAGAATCGTCTCGAAGAGACAATTCTAAAGAGTGGTCACATCATAGGGTTTGGTGGAGAAATGAGGATTTTACTATTTGAGTACGTACGCCATGCATAAACCAGTCTCCAGCTGTCCACGACTTGACTGACAGTTTGAAACAATTTAGCGTCTCATCAGTATCATTTACGGTCAAAAGTTTCTCACAGGCTTGATCGAATTGGGCCTAGTAACTATTTATCAGATCCAAATTCTAGCATACATAAATGTTTTAGATGGATTTATGGGCTTAGATACAACTCAATTATACCTGCCCAATACCCTAGATTCAACCTTCATTTGAGTGGTCTTGGTACGGAGGTGATACTGTAGTTATGAGTGTTTATACGTTTCCATGTTGTCAGGGAAACGTATTGTCCATTCTACCCTTTCACTTTCTCGCTACCTAATTGTGTCGTCTGTTTCAATTTTGATTTTGTTTTTCATTGTTATTTTAAAATATACCAGTCACAGTAACAAACAGGTAAGGTCCTGGTGAGACATCAAGTTACTCGCGTGCTAGTCTAGATCCAAACTGCTTACATAGGTAAGTACAGACTATAGTATACAGTCAAACCCCTCCAAGCCAGACTTCTAGTAGAAAATAATTTAGAAACTTTTAGGCAGGTGGATGCTTAATGCAGGCTGAAAGCAGAAAGCTACTCTAGGAACTGTCTATATGACTTGCACCCTGCAATAAGCTGCCACCCGTCTCAAAGACTGATATTTATACTAAAGTTAACGTCCGGTTTAGAGCGGTTCTATTGATTAACTTTTAGGAGAGTGTACGAACACAAATTTTTTTGCCCATAGCAGTAAATTAGATCTATATAATTGGAAAAGCAAACAAAGAATACGCTGATCAAACAGCTACTACAAGAGCAGTCTTATTTGGGTCTACTCTGTTTACAAAGGGTATATGGATGTCTCTATGAAGCAGACGGTTAAATATTGAAAAAATATATTATATTAACGTATTCAACGTTTTCTTTTATTCTTTGTTTTTCTGTAGCATCGTTCGTGTCCGACATTGACATATCTGAATGTTCTGACATCAGTGGCGGGTCCACATCTTGGGCGGTGGGGGCCAGTCCATTCCAAAGAGTTCAATTGAAAGTGACGAAATCAGCAAACTCCCTGTGTACATCAATAGATGACCTTTTTGAAGAAACGAGGTACGTGCATGTTTTCATCATTTAAATGACAGAGAAATCGCTAATTTAAAGCAAACAGTCGTATGGTTTGTTAGTTAGCTAGCCGTTCGTATTTTGATACCAACGGCTGAGGAAGGCCTTGAGGTGAAGATTTGAAAATGGAATAACCCTTTATATGTTCTCTGGTTCTTAAACAAATCACACTAATGCACATTGAGATTTCAGCGCACATTGGAACGGGGCAGCAGGCCGATTCTGGCACCAGGCTAACCACTAAGCACTAACCTTATATATACTGAGTGCTAAGCGATGGAGCCACTTGTGCAAGTTTAAGAGGATTGAATCCACGACCTCCGAACCGGAAAGCGAACACTTTACCGACTGAATAAAGCGAGTGGTGTGCAAATAATTGCATATACATGTACTGTAAACGCTCGATACTTCGAAATTTTAGTAAATAAGAATTGAGGACGTTTAAGGCAGGTGGCTGCTTAATGCAGGGTGAAAGTCATGCAGAAAGCTCCTAGAGGAGCTTTCTGCATGACTTTCACCCAGCATTAAACTGCCGCCTGTCATAAAGATCGATAATGATACGTATCTTAGTGTTCGAAGTATCGAAATGTTACACTGTAATTTGTACAACACACATGTGACACTAGAACATTTGTAAATATCGTTGACACAGATCAATCTGTACATTAACCCTTCTCCCGCTGACTGCGACCTGAATGGCATTTTTGAACAGTTTGGATCTTGATGAGACGTCAAGTACGTGTAACTGGGTGTCTCACCAGGGTCCAGACTGTTTGACAATTGATCAATGGTTTCTCAAAAGCTTGATCAAATCGGAAATAGTCAAATCTATTCCAGATATGTGAGCAGATATCATTGTATTAAAGTGGGGTAAGGGCCGACCCTTTCCATATTCTGTGTTTATTCCAAATTTCAATACCTAATATTAATGGACAAAAAGGTTATAATGAAATATGGAAGGAGGACCATTGTAGCCATTTTAGAAAGTAAAGATATATCAAATTCCAAGAGCAAACAGAACAGACCCTGATCAGACGGCTTCTATAGGAGCCGTCTGATCTGGGTCTACTCTGTTTGCCAATGCGCGAAGAGGCGTTTATATGAAGGAAATGGTTAAAACAGTCTGATACTCATCATAACTGTTCTTGTTCTTCACACTTGTAGTATTTAGCACGATATACTTTCACTATTCTTCACTTTGGTACGAGTATTGTATCCCGGTACATCCAGTGACAGCAAACACCCTAATCATAACACCGAGTCTTCACTGATTTAAAATGCCCGAATATTTATATTTCTAGTTGCTTTGTTAATCCAAAGAAACCACCTGTCACAGATAAGAACAAAGACATTACTGATGCCAAGGAAGAGGACAGTGACGAGTTTGGAGGTGTATATCTAGGTCCACCTGAATCATTAGGAAAGAAAGCAGATTCATCACCAGTACAACTTGACAGGTTTGTTAACTCATTCTCTCCGATGCTAATTTAAGACATAATCTCTTTGAATAAATCTACCGAAAAGGAGCATTAACTGTAGAAAAGGAGAGTTTAAGATTTATGTAGTCTTGAAACCATTGTGATAAATAGAGCATTTGCTCCAATGGAGCAAATGCTCTATTTATCACCATGGTTTCAAAATGTGAATTTTATAGAGGCGCAAAAATGTGTCACTTGGGGGTAATGTGTTAAAACAATAAAATACAGTATCACCTGTCTTAAGCGACCAACAGTATGAGGTCTAGTCATGGGTCTGTAAGGCAGGTGGTAGCTTTATGCAGGTAAAAGGTAATGCAGAAAGCTCCCATTTTTGCCCTGCATTAAGCAACCACTTGCTTTTTAAGACTCTTATATTTAAAAAAACAACATTGAATGACCGTCTAAGACAGGTTCTACTGTACTACTATAACAGTCACTCAAAGGAGTTCTAATTCAAGGTACAGTAAAACCTCTCTATAACGACCACTGTGTTAATTAGTTGGTATTTAGGGCAGGTGGCTGCTTAAAGCAAGGTGATGGTAAAACAGAATGCTCTGTTTCACTTTCACCTTGCTTTAGGCAGCCACCTGCCTTTAACACAAAATATTTGATGTTATTTAGTGGCCGTTATAGAGAGGTTTTACTGTATTTAATGTCATTGGTAGATAAACTCTTATCCCCTCCTCCCGCCCCACCCCCAACAACCCTGTGAAAAAATAACGTCTGCTCAAATTTAGACCTGCTGCGAATTGGACTACTTCCGATTCGATCAGTCTTTTAAGAAACTATATACATAGTATTGGATTTGTCTGGTCAAGGTCTGCTCTGTTGTTTAGATGACTATATATATATATATATCAGACAGTGCACCCAGTACACTGTCTGACAAGCAAATTTCCTGTTGTTCCATATGCCTTTATTAAATATTTAGTTAATAATAACCATGAAGTGAAAGGTTGCAACAAAGTTATTAATTCATTATATGTACGGTAAAACCTCCCTAAAGCAAACAACAAAACGATGTTTAATTTCGGATCTTAAAGCATTTGGTAGCTTAATACAGTACGAAAGTTATGCTTAACCCTTTCCCTTATATAAACGTGTTTTCACGCATCTGCAAACAGAGTATACCCAGATCAGACGGCTCCTATAGGAGCCGTCTGATAAGGGTCTGCTCTGTTTGATTATGGTGTAATATAAATCTGATTCTACAGCTTCTGATTGTGTTTATATGCCATTATAAAAATAATCTTCTTAATATTCATGACGTCATTATTTCCTACATTATTATTCAACAGGGAAAGGGATTAAGCATGAAAACGTTTGACATTTTCAAACACTCTACAATGATAGCTATATAATTCCATAAGCAAACAGGGCAGTCCCTGGTTAGACTGATACTACAAGAACCATCCGATCTGGATCTACTCTATTTGCAAAGGTCATCTCTTTGAGGTAAAGGGTTCCGCAACCACCTGATGTTAAAACAGAGAGCATTAGAGAATAGACCAAGCTCAGACAGCTGTTCTAGGGGCCGTCTGACCTGGGTCTGCTATAATTGCTTATGAAATAATATAAATCTGTGTCTTCACTTTCTGCCATGACCAGCACGTTCTGTGTTCATACAATATTATAAAAATACATCAGATTAATGTTGAGGAGGATAATATCTTTTTACAATCAACATTCATGGAGTAACGGTTTAACCCTTTCCGTCATATAAACGCATTTTCACGCATTTGCAAACAGAGTAGACCCAGATCAGAGGTTCCTAGAGGATCCGTCTGATTAGGGTCTGCTCTGTTTGCTAATGGAATTTGGTAGATCTGTTTCTTAATTTCTGAAATGGCTACAATGTTCCACCTGCCATATTTCACTGTAACTAGTTTGCCCATGAATATTCAGTAGGCATTAAAATTTGTATTAAATACGTTACAGGGAAAGGGTTAAAGTAATGCTTGCAGAAACACCCCCTTTAATGTAAAACAGCTTCATTCCATATGCATATTTGGACGAATGCACCCAGTAATACGAGTTAAAATGGTTTAACCACTACGGTTGTAGAGCGACGTTACATAATTAATCAACCCTTTCGCTGCCAATGCCGGATCTGTGATTACCTATGCAAACAGTTTGGATCCAGATGAGACGCCGAGTAACTCGGCGTCTCATCAGGATCCAAACTGTTTGTTACAGTTACTATGTTTTTGAAACAAAACTGAAGAAAATCAAAAGAA
This sequence comes from Azorinus chamasolen, assembly GCA_963576725.1. Classification (NCBI taxonomy): domain Eukaryota; kingdom Metazoa; phylum Mollusca; class Bivalvia; order Cardiida; family Solecurtidae; genus Azorinus; species Azorinus chamasolen. The sequence goes on along the minus strand of OY755246.1, from coordinate 15,222,919 downwards.
TGAAAATTTGTAGCAGACGACATAGTTAGCAGACGACAGAATTTGGCAGCGAAATGGTTAACATAGGAGATTGTAAAAGTACGTGGTTGCTTAATGCAGGGCAAATGCAATGCAGAAAGCTCCAATGGGAGCTTTCTGCATAACATTTTCCTGAATTAAGCTACAATCTGTTTTGAAAAATCCAGAACTATGCTTATTTTAAAACAAAACGAAATTGAAAATTTAGGCCAGGCACCCCTTAGATAAAAAATGGACAGATCCAATATATAAACATGGAAGAATCCACTAGGTATAGTAGAAACCCTCTAAAGCGACCATCTAATGAATAGGCACCGTGGCATTTTAAAGCAGGCGGTAGCTTAATACAGGACGAATGTAATGCAGAAAGCTTCTGTAGAAACTTTCTGCATAACTTTCGTCTTGTATAAAGCTACCGCCTGTCTCTAAGAGCCAGGTCTAGACCTCGTGTTGATGGTCGCTACAGAGAGATTTTACTGTATATCGCTTGTTTTAAGTAGTTTACAGGAACAGACAACTGAAAAGGTCGTAACAGCAGGAACAGGAGAAAGTAGCTTAATTAACGACATTTCAAAAGACTCCTCAAACCAGACAGGTAAGACTCTTAATTTACGTTTTAAGTATTAATTAATTTACATTTTTGCCAACATAGTGGTCACGGCCCATAAAGGTTTTGCATGAGCTGTCTCATCAGGGTCTGTTCTGTTCTGTTGGCTTATGGAATAATCTAATCTAATCTGATTTTACAGTTTTGCTTTATTTGCCGTGGCGAAAGATTCCAGTGTTGATATGCCAGTATATTAAATCATTATAATTATAATAGTAATTGTTAATTGATATGAATAAAGTAAAACCTCTCTATAACGGCCACTAAATAGTATTAATTAGCTGGTATTTAGGGCAGATGGCTGCTTAAAGCAAGATGAAAGTAAAACAGAACGCTCCTATATTTTCACCTTGCTTTAAGCAGTCTACTGCCTTTAAAACAAAAAGTACTTGATGTAATTTAGTGGCCGTTATAGAGAGTTATTACTGTATAGTAATAATAACTATGTCATTATTTCTTACATTAATGTGAATCAAGTAATGAGCTAAAGCTCAGAATTTAGGGTTGTTATGAGTGACGGTTGCTGAGAAGTTTTATTGTTATTCGCATGTGCATATGTTCGATTTTCTATAGGAATTATTCTCGATATGCGACTGATTCATATTAGTTTCTCCTTGGCTTCGGCGTAACTGTTTTACCGAAATATTCAAAGTAAGGTGCGGATTTAGAGGGGTCGGCGTAACCCCCCCCCCCCCCCCACACACACACACACACACACACCACCACCACCACCACCACCACCACCACCACCCCTCCCTACCTCCTAAAATTGCCCAGACAAACATTTTTCAGTAAATTTATTACAGATCTAATAAAAATCAATACAACAATGATTGCATCTGAGTTTTTTATGTCCATGTTCGCAGTTGGGTGATATCACTTTAAATTACAAAGACATTAGTGATGTCATGCACCCCCCCCCCCCCCCCCAACAAACACACACTAATCTGAACTTGATCCGCACCTCCAATGTATACCGTAAAACACCACTACTCCAAAATTGAAGAAGAATTGGCAATTTAACCCATTGCCTCATAGGCTATTTTTAGATACAACCTCTTAGAATAAATCTACCGAAAAGAAGCATTAACTAGAGAAAAGGAAATTTTAGAATTTTGTTGTATGAAACCATTGTGATAAATACAGTTAATTGAAACTCTAACAACAAATTTCGTTGGGATTAAGCGACATTTATGAAAGATACGAAGTACCAAAGTTGTGTAGTGAATACATCGAACCCTATGGGAAACTCACCAGTGATCCTATTTTTTTTTTAGTATAGATCGTTCAAATAAGTAACTGTTGCCAACAGTTGCGTATGCTAAACACAAGACAGGATTCTCTGTGCATACCGTATTTCGTTTCTATTTTCAGACGTGGAAGAGAACACCGATACAATCGAAAACAATGACAAGATGTCAGTATCAGAAAAGAGAGCAGTTTCTGTTCTGGAAAAACGCAGACGGTTTCGCTCGGACAGTTATGTACAGGGTCATCAAGATCAAACATTTGTTGAATACATAAACAAAACCTTACCAAAACAGCTCTCAGAAACGGACGCAGTATTAAAGGACAAAATAAAAATAGGTCGGAAGAAATGTAAAACAAGTTTATCGTGTGATGTTATTGAACATATTTAATGAAGAACAGAGGCGTAGCTAGCGATACCCACTTACGCACGTGCAAAACATTAATCTGAAAGGTGAAAACATTATTATGGCCAAAATGGAACAAAAATCGAAGGATAAGGGATGGGAGGCTAGACTTTGATAAACGCTCGGTCTTGTCATGTAAGCCTTAACCTATTCTCACAAAGTGACGCCTTTTGACACCTCTATAAAAGTCATCTACACAATTCTAAATTTTCCAAGGGGAACATGCCCACGGATCCTTAATGTCACGGTGTATACATTGCATTTAGAGGACGCAGCTACACTCCTGAATAATTTGCGGAATTAACCCCTTCCGTGCCACACTGACGGATCTATGATATCACATGCAAACAGTTTGGATCAAGATGAGACGCCGAGTAACTCGGCGTCTCATCAGTATCCAAACTGTTTGTTACTGTTACTATGTTTTTGAAACAAAAATGAAGAAAATAAATAAAATGAAAATTTATAGCAGATGACAGAGTTTGGCAGCAAAAGGGTTAACCATATATCTGCTGTTAAAATAGACCTTCTATAACTCTGACCTGCATTTTACCTGCCTGTAACCGTTTGAATAACTATCGATCGAGTATAAGCAACCGTAGCAGGTCACGAATTAAAGGTATATGTACTTGATCTGGATCCAAACTGTTAGTAAATATCAATCAGGCCGTGAATTCAATAAATAGATAAATATGTATTACATTTTTTAATAAAGGTATAACGTAACTGTCAGTATTATAAGTTTGTTGAAACAGGTGTGCAATTAAAACAATAGCACTTCAAAATGTTTGTTTTATTTTTCAAAAGGTGCATTATATTTCAAATTGCATGTACATAAAATTGAGGAGAAAACGTATTGTTTTCTCAACCTAACCGTCCCTGCGTAAAGCAGGAAGCTTAACATGGGCGTAAATGGTTCTAATATTTCAAAGATATTTTTAAAAAACTATATGACTTTATGATTTATGGATCGTGATCCGAGGCGTCTCATCTGGATCCAAAGCACTGATCCATTAGTAAAGGTGTTTATCAATGCTCCTATAGATAGAAACATCGCTTGGTAATTTTACAACCAGAGTAAGTTCAGATCAGACTCTACTCTGTATGAAATGAACGATTAACCCTTATCTTGCTGAATTTTAAAATACATTTCTCCTTCTTTACCCATGCCCTGTTGTATAATTACATTTATATTCACTGTGTACAAGTATTTCGCTGTGCAATCACTGCGGTGGAGTGCACTGGTTACACAATGAATTTGTAAATAGTGCAGACCCTGATGAGACAGCTCCTGCAGGAGCTGTCTCAGTTTGGTCTTCACTATTTACAGGTACACATGTAGGTATATTGACGTGAATAACAAGCGAAGGGTTAAAATTCAGAAATATATTTTTTGATTGGTTGTATTAGAGAGATTTTACTGTCATTTATTGTCTGAAACAGTTTTGCATAATTTATATATCATTATAGATGAAAGTACTGTAGCTACCGTAGTATCATTATGTTAACCCTTCCAAAGCTGATTTTTCAAATGGACTATTCCAAAATTTGAAAAAGGTCAAGCTTATCGTGAATATTCAGGGTGTTGGTTTTTTTTTATTTTTTAAAAAAAAAAAGCAACAACACGAAACATGACGAACAATGCACACTCGGATGAACACACTCGGATGAACAGGCTCCTCAATGAGAGTCATCTGGGTCCACACAGTTTGCAATGCACATTAGTGAATCGTTTCCAACTATAAACGGTTAAAGAAATGGATGTACAATAGAAGAATAATATGTTCAGTGTAAAACAGAAATTTACAATGATTATTTACGTAAGAAAGATAAATTGCGTTGATAATTATTTGCTATTTGAAACCAGTTCTATTGTACCAATTTAACTCGTTCACTGTACATGGTGGAATTGTAATTGATATGCAGAATATTTAACCAGGTGAGACGCCTGGCAGTTCGACGTTTTGATAAGATTTAATCCTTTCGGCGCCAATTTTCTAATTGTCGTCTGCAATCCAAATTTTGCTAAAGAAAATGAGATAAATAATGGCAAATTTCAAGGGATAAAGCACAGACATAGAAATAGAGATTTAGACAAAAAGTGAAGTCCCTGATTAGACGTCGCCTAGAAAAGGCATTTATGCGACATTAGCGGTGAAAGGGTTAAAAACTAAAGTAAAGTAAAAAAAAAAAAAGGACAAATGTTGCAGACGACAATATTTGTTAATGACAGAATTCAGACAATTACATTTTAATCGTTCCGTGTACACACATATATCATACCTTACTGAAAGTGTCTCTGGGAATAATACATTCGAAATGTATCACACTGAGGATTGATTGCAAGTCTGTGGTAACTATATAAGACTTTACAGTAATGATTTCTCTAAATTTGTCTAAGCTGACTTTTTCTATCATTTCTATCGAAACATACTTTGCGATGGCCGAAACAGTTTGGATGCGGATGAGACACGGGGTAACTCGGTGTCTCATCTGGATCCAAACTGTGAGGTAATCACGAGTTAACCCCTATGAGTGTAGTTGCGACAATTTCGCGCTCAACCATTCACATGATGACCTCTTGCACCATCAACACCACGAATAGATAATAGCTTAATAAAGTCTACACAGAGCAACAACTACACCGATAAACATTGATACCTTGGACCCTTCACTGTTGAATATTCATGTCAGAAAAAATGGAATCATAAATATTTATCAGCTGAATCTTTATAATGTCATAGATACACAAGATGTGTTTGGTATTGGTGGAAACAATAAAACCAGTTCTACTATGATGTTATAAGCAAACGGAACATATCCTGGTCAGACGGCTATAGGAGACATCTGATCTGGATCTACTTTGTATGGAAAGACGCTGGTTTTTGTTGACGAAAGTTCCATAGTTTGCAGAGTTAATTTGTCGAATATATGGTCTAGAGCTCATATTCTCCTACGCGCCATTAACAAACAAATGAGAGTAATTATTTGAGACCATGTCTGCAAAAAGGGGTTTTACTGCATTGGACACAATCTAGACCTAGATCAGATACCGCGTCTATGATGGTATTTCTGATCAAGTTTTATACGCAGGGAAAGATAGATAATAATTTGTGATAGTCTAACTAGTGATAAACAGTGCAGACCCTGACCAGACACATCTGTCGGGGTCTGCACTGTTTGCAAATTAATATGATACTTTTGCCAGCAAATATGCATAGTTTCAAAACGCTTTAACATTATTTCAAATTCCATTAGCAAACAGAGCAGACCCTGATCAGACGGCTCCTATAAGAGCCGTCTGATCTGGGTCTACTCTGTTTGTAGATGCGCGAAACTTTATTAAGGGTTAACTTTATTTCAGAATGCAGAAGGGTAAATTAATTCTAGATTCTCTTGCCATTAAAATAATGTTCTTCTGTTTTATAGAATTAATAGATTATATAATATTACTATTATAACAAGTGCTGTACGCTTACCTATGGTGGCGAAATAACCAGGCAAATGATTTAAGTTGTTATGGTTAAGCTAACCCCACTTTGCACTTACAATCAGCTCTGTAAAACCTCACTAATACGAACTTTTAGTACTGCAAAACTGAGAATATTAGACATGTTAATGCTTAATGTCGGGTGAAAGCCACGTCGAAAGCTCCTGGGGAATCTCTCTGCATTACTTTCACCCTGCATTAAGCTGACACCTGTCATAAAGACCGAAGCTGATACTTATTTGAGAGTTCGGATTAGTGATATTTACTGTGTTTGGATATTAATATTATATGTCGATGGTCTATTATATACACACGCATGCATTTACAAAGGATTACTTTACTAAGCCTAACCCTTACTGTGCGGGATACGAGACAACAATGTCCTTTGCAAACAGTGTAGACCCAGACGAGAGGGCTCCTAGAGGAGCCTCCTCATCAGGGTCTGCACTGTTTGTCATGTTACACTTTTCTTTGGAAAATTCCCTAAATAGTCAACATAAACTTGACCTGTTTTGATTTTGAGATAGTCAATTTGAAAATTCAGCGTCGTAAGGGTAAATCTCTGTAGCAATGTTTCCATAATAATAAAATGTTACGCTTAATTACACAGTTACACCCGAGTTAATATGTGATGGAATTTCCAGGAAACATTATTTCACCTTTATAAGTATTGAATATAAATATTTTCCTAAACCTGTCTGAGTCGATTTTTCTTTCGTTTATATTGGAAAAACTGGCAAAGCGTCAAGCAGTTTGGACATTGAGACATTGAGTTACGCTGTCAAACGTTGGATTACTCTGTCAAACGTTGGGTTATTCTGTCAAATGAAGAGTTACTTTATCAAACGAAGAGTTACTCTATCAAACGGTGAGTTACTCGCTGTCAAACGTTGAGTTACTCTGTCAAACGTTGGGTTACTCTGTCAAACGTTTGGTTACTCTGTCAAACGAAGAGTTACTCTATCAAACGAAGAGCTACTCTATCAAACGGTGAGTTACTCGCTGTCAAACGTTGAGTTACTCTGTCGAACGTTGAGTTACTCTGTCAACCGGTGAGTTATTCTCTGTCAATTGTTGAGTTACTCTGTCAAATGTTGAGTTACTCTCTGCCAAACGTTGAGTTACTCTTTCAAAATACTTTGTCAAACGTTGAGTTAATCTCTGTCAAATGTTGAGTTACTCTGTCAAACGTTAAGTTACACTGTCAAACGTTGAGTTACTATGTTAATCGTTGAGTTACTCTGTTAAACGTTGAGTTACTCTGTTAAACGCTGAGTTACTCTGCCATCGTTGAGTTACTCTGCCAAACGTTAGGTTACTCTGTCAAACGGTGAGTTACTCTGTTAAACGTTTGGTTACTCTGTGTCTCATCTGAATCCAAACTGTTTGCAAATCTCATCACCATTTCACCAAATGGTTTTGAACCAAACTTTCAATTTCCAAACAGTATAAACAATACGAAATGTCAAAATAAAACTTGCATCTAAAGGAAGCTTTTTGTACAGTAATTGATAGAAATAGTACCTGCACCCAGAAGAAGTGTTTTATACAGTACAGTAAAACCGCTCTATAACGGCCACTAAAATGTGTTAATTAGATGGTATTTATGGCAGGTGGCTGCTAAAAGCAAAGTGAAAGTAAAACAGAACGCTCCTATAGGAGCGTTCTGTTTTACTTTCACCTTGCTTTAAGCAGCCGCCTGCCTTTATCACAAAATACTTGATGTAATTTAGTGACCGTTATAGAGAGGTTTTACTGTAGTTGATAAAAGTCGAAGAACTACACACAGAATCGACCGAACTCCTTTGCCCTGCTAAGCTCGATCTAACTAACATTTACAAACAGATAGGATCCCGATGAGGCGCCATGTAACACGGCATCTCATCAGAATGCAAGATGTTGATACGGACACTGGAATTCTTATCATGTCAGAAACTGTATAATCCGGTTTCTTTTACAGTGCTCCCTCCCTACAACGACCTCTCAATAACGATTCCATTCCCTTCTTACAACAACGCATGTCACTGTTTCCGAAACAACAAGGCTCCAGAAACAACTTTTTCCATCGTATTTTCTTTATGCCTCTATCAAACCCTATGTTGTGACCACTCTTTAGAATCGCCACTTTGTGACGATTCTAAAGAGTGGTCACAACATAGGGTTTGGTTGAGGCATAACGGTTTTAGTTCTCGAAATATACCTGGTCTGGGGATCTGCAAACAAGCTAATTATGTTTGATTTTCCCTCCCTATAACAACTCCCTCTGAACAACACATACAATATTCGTATCCTAAAGGGTGCCGTTGTAGACAGGGAGCACTGTATTGCCAGTACATTCTCATACATTTTAAACCTTTCCTTGTTCTATGTTTATTCCAAGTTTCAATACCTTGAAAATTTATGGAACAATAGTTACAACCAAAATATGGAAGGTGGCACATTATAGCTGTTTTAGAAAGTAAAGAAGCATAATTATCTTTCAAATCATATTAACAAACTATAGGAGCCGTCTGATCTGGGTCTAATCTGTTTGCAAATGCGTGAAAACAAAAAAACAAAATATGAAGAACATAATTAACGGACCGAAAATAAGTAAAACGCTGAAAAGATCAGAGTAAAGCAGACATTATTTGCAGGCTTGGGGTCAGGTGTTCAATGGAATTGCACACATTTCTGCTGTTTCAGACTTTCGCCCACGTTGTCAAGAAAACAATACCTACTCGGGTTAAGTTACAAACAGATAAAACATTAATACAGTAAGATCCCGATAGCTCGAACACTAAAACAAGGGCCAATTTCGGTTTTTATGGCCGATTGAAGCTTAATGGAGGGTGAAAGTCATGCAGAAAGCTCATAGGAGCTTTCTGCTTGACTTTCACCCTGCATTAAGAAGCCACCTGCATACAAACTTCTGAATTCTTCATTACTAAAATTTCAAACTATCGAGTTTTACTGCATTTTCTGTTTTTATTTCGCACGTCAAACAACATAGACTAGACACAATAATTCAACACTTAATTTTTAAACCTGACTCTGCACTAACTAAAATGTCTGCCCTAAGCCCTATCTGACAGGTTTTACTTGAGAGTCGATCAAGCAGATGATAAACTTGTGTCTAGGGTCGGTTTGGATCCTGATGGGGCACCGAGTTACTTGGCGTCTTATCCTAATCCAAAGCGTTTACAAATGCTAGTCAGGCTCTGTTTAGGACAATAAGTGTAAAAAGTTTACATTTATATAAGTGTACACGCAAGATGGACGTAAACAATATGGCATTGCAGACTTAGAGTCTGAAATGAAGATGGGTTTTGGGATTTAGAACTAATACAATAATATAAAAGTACATTGTAACAACCTCCGTATACAGTAAGCATACATACAGCAGAAACTCAGATAATACTCTATATCTGGGTTTTTAAACTATTCCCTGTTGAATACAGTAAAAACCTCTCTAAACGGACGTTAAATTTAGTATAAATACATGTATCGGTCTTGGAGACAGGTGGCAGTTTAATACAGCATGAAAGAGGAGTTTTCTGCATGACTTTCATCCTGCATTCAGCAGCCACCTGCCTAAAAGCATCTGAATTCTTCTCTACTAGAATTCCGGTCTAGCGGAGTTTTACTGTCCATGTTTTTTCTTTCAGCGGACCAAGGGTTATGATGTCGCTATAGAGATGTTCTTATGTAGTGTATCTCTTATTCATATGCTTCTTGGGGGTCGTGTACTTCATTCCTTCTCGTGTTAGTGAAACTATTTTCATATATCACTGACGTGTAGGCGTAGACAATTCCTCAGAGTTTCTTTTCTTCTTTCTTACGGTACCATGTACTCTTAATCCTTTCACCGCCGAAGTCGCATAAATACACCACGACAAATAGTGCAGTCCAAGATCAGACGCCGCCTTTTCAAGGCGGCGTCTGATCAGGGCCTTCACTATTTGTCTCATTCTCTATTTCTATATACGTGCATTATTCGTTTTAAATTTGCATTTATTTATCTCATTTCCTTATTGTACTAAATGTTTTAACAAAATTTGGATTGCAGACGACAATTAGAAAGTTGGCGCCGAAAGGGTTAAAGTTTGCTGGATTTACAATTAAGTACATATATTCACCTAATAATGCATCAGACGGATTCTCCTGTAGGAGCCCTTTGATTTGAGTATGTTCTCTTTGCTTATGAAATAATATAGATCTGATTCTACAGCGTTGCTCATGATCAAAACATTGTGTTCATATGTCATTGTAAAATTTTATATCATTGATAGTCATGTCATTATCTATAACGTGAACATTCAGACTTGACACTACAGTAAAACCTCTCTATAACGACCATTAAATTACATCAAGTATTTTGTGTTAAAGGCAAGTGGCTGCTTAAAGCAAGGTGAAAGTAAAACAGAACGCTCCTATAGGAGCGTTCTGTTTTACTTTCACATTGCTTTAAGCTGCAACCTGTCCTAAATACCAACTAATTAACACAATTTAGTGGTCATTATAGAGAGGTTTTACTGTACTAAACATATCTATGCATCTAGAAACGTACATGTACATTTAGTGTGAATTACTTTAATCTATGGAACACGTTTTTATTAATATCCTTCTTGCACCTCTTTTTTATGTTCGTTCTAATATTAGTCACATTAAATGAAAATCTCATTCATTCATTTCGCTATGTTTAGCTACTTTAATACTTAACCTACTGAACATTAAAGCTGACTCATCTCTTTCAGAATATTAATCAAACAACTATTGTATAAAATATTATTAGTGAAGAAAAGTGATTTTTATGACAAATAGTGCAGATCATGATCAGCAGTGCTCCCTACGGAACCCTTTGATCCGGGTCTACACTGTTTGTAGAGGGCATATATACTCGATTCTCTCAGTCTTAGTGTTAATAGTTAATATGCATACAGCTGAATCTCTGACAAGCTGCCAGTATGTCAATTAACATGAAAGTATTAGAACAAGACGTGATTCCTTAATGCGGAACGACATTAATACATACATCTCCTATGGGACCGTCGTGCATTACATTTACCATGCATTTACCCTATATTTCATAATGATTCATTTAAACCTTTCCCTCATACAAACGCCTTTGCACGCATTTTCAAATAGAGTAGACCCAGATCAGACGGCTCCTATAGAAGCCGTCTGTTCAGGGTCTACTCTATTTGCTTTTGTCATGATATTGATCCGATTCTACAGTTTCTGTCAAAGCAAACAAAAGTTTACATAAACATTGAACTAATGATTGTTCATATTGTCATTATTTCATAAACGAATACAGAACAGGGGAATGTTAATAAATAATTGCATTATATATATTAATTAATTTAGCTTTTATAATGGCATACGAACACATCCTGTATATGCCATGGAAGAAAACATAAAGAACAATGTTTATTTTTTTTCATACAGAACAGACCTTGATCAGAGTTCTCTTGATCTACATGTACTTTGTTTACAAAGACGCGAAGATGTGTATCGATCAGATAAAAGGTTTATCCTTACGCTTCCAATGTTTCTTCCAAATTGCAATAGCCATGGACACAATAGCTAAAAATGAAAAATGGAAGGTGGAACATTGTAGCCATTTTAGAAAGTAAAGGAACAGATTCATCAAAATCCATTACCAAACAGAGCGTCCCTGATCAGACGGCTCCTATAGGAGCCGTCTGATCTGGGCCTACACTGTTGGCAAATGCGCGGAGAGGTGTTTATGTGAGGGAAAGGGTTACACTATTAACAGCATGAATCCTGGAGAGATTCCATTTGTATCCAATACATTTGCTAGTGACAATCAGGTCTAGGTTGACAGGATAAGTGTTCACCGTTTCCTCCATGAATAGTCATGTAAGAAAAAATGACGTCATGAATATTAATTAGATTAATTTGTTATAATAACACTAATAGCACATGAGCACATGATTATTTTACTGTGAAAGAAACTATAGAATCATATACCATAAGCAAAGTGAGAACATGCCAGACCCTGATCCGATGGCTCCTATAGGAGCCATCGGATCTTGGTCTGCTCAATTTGCAAAGGGTTAGAAAGGTGTATTTGTGAAGTAAAAGGTTTGTTCACATTACTTACATTACATTACCCCCCCCCCCCCATCCCCAACCCTATACTGTGACCATTCGCTCGAATCGACTCTTCGAGATGGCTCTAAAGAGTGGTCACAGTCTAGGGTTTGGTGGAGAAATAAAGGAGCCGTTTTCAATATTTTCTCAAATCTTGATCGAATCAGGAATATCCAACATTGCACCAGATAGAAATTTTAGCCGACATTATTTTGTCACAGCGGGATTAAGGTTAAATGCGGAAAGAAAGTAATACAGAGGCTTTCTGCATTACAGTAGCACCTGACTAATGCGGACATTAAAAAGTCAGTCAGAGCTACAGATAAAGGTGCGTATCCAAATACTAAAATAGTCATTTCCCCCACCAAACCCTATACTGTGACCTCTCTGTAGAATCGTCTCTATGAGGTGATTCTAAAGAGTGGTCATATTATAGGGTTTAGTGGAGAAATAAATGAGCTATTTTTGAAAGTGTTTAATTGTACTTATCTTATCTGGACCTCTGAGTCTATATCTGGACTTCTAAAACAGGTGGTAGCTTAATGCATGAAGACAGTGATACAGAAAGCTCCCATAGGAGATACACAGAAAGCTCCTATAGGCCGATAAGCATAAAACATAAAACAATCACATGCCTTTTAAGACGATTATGCTCAACAAATAAATCACCGCTTAAGACATGTGCTACTGTACTTTCGCCGAGCATAAAGCTATCTTAAGTGCTATATGCAAAGAGCCAGGACTGTTGGTGATATGATAGCTTAAGAGAGAATTTATGAATGTCTTCCTAAAATGAATAATGTTCAAAGAATATCACAACACTAGAAATTTAAAACATGCAAAGTAGCTCAATCATTTTATAATACATCATGTTCCTTTCAAAGTGAGAATAACTTGATGCAGTAGACTCTCGCTAGTGCGACCACATACATTATGAACATAGCAGTCTGTAACCGCAGGCTGTTGCTTAATGGAGGACAAAGGTAATGCAGAAAGCTCATGTGGGAGCTTTCAGAATACCTTTTGTTATGCATTAAGCTACGACTTGTTTTTAAAAGTCCAGAATAGGCTTCTTTATAGTTGTATTAGCGAGGCTAGACTGTACTTTATGAAAACTGATTAATTGAACATCCACATCTGACTTGAACAATATGCTATGAATGCAGAAAAAAATCCCCTTGTTACACAAGTGTTGAACATGTGTCACTCAATACACTCAATGCAACATTGTTCGGTTCTTTCTAGTTTCAAACCCTGTTGTCGGACAATTAAGGAAATACAAGAGCCATCATTGAAATGATTTAGACGCTATCTGAGGAAAGCATTATTGGTTTACAAATGGTGTACACCTAACTTAGAATTACGTATGTACCTGTATGTCGAAAGTTCTGCTAATCAAGATATTGGTAAGAAAGATAAAGAATAAGTTGCTAGAGATTCTGACGACTGGCAAACAATGCACACCCTCGTCTATATGTACACTGTTTGCATCATAATTAACACCCTTTCCCGGAGAGTGACTCATATCACTTGTAAAAAGCAAAGCATACAGACATAGTATTAGGTGACTGATAATCCTATGTGCCCTAGCCGAAACCAGGAAAAAACAATGACACTCAATCTTTGTCAGTGTGACCGATCTATCCAGTGTGACCGATCTATCCGATTTGTTTGCTCTCACTTTTTGTTTCTGATTCTTCATTCCGGATTCCCTTCTTTCTTTTGTTTTCTTTCTTTCTTTCTTTTTCTCTTTCTTCTTTTCTCTATTTCGTTCTTTCTTTCGTTCTGTTTTTCTGACCTTAATTTCCTTACAACTTTCATGTAATTAAGGATAATCTGTGTATCTCTATCAGAAAGTGAACTTTGCAAAGTAATCGACGAGAGCAACAAAAAAGCTACATATCGCAAAACGGAAAGCGTGTACAAATAATACATCGAGGAAAGGCACCTTTCTCTTTATTTTAAAGAGGAATGTTGGCTAGCTCAAATTGTGTAGTGTGGCAACAATGTCAGCTACTTAACAAAATAAAATAAAACCTCTCTTAATAAATTACTAAAGAAATAATGATCTTATGAATTTTAATTAGCTGATTACACACAGAACTATTGATCAAAAACTAACTTTACAAATGTTAGCCAGCCGTACTTTCTGCCGTTACGGTCAGATAACACGAATGAAATAAAATGGACGAAAATTTATTGGAATTTACATTTATACCAAAAGCCAATTATTCTTTTTTATAGCGATACGGATGGGGTATCTACCAAGGTCACCGTACAACCGTACTACGTTTAACTTTTAATATGTGTTTCATAAAATAAGTATGTACAGTAAAACCCCTCTAATGCGACCACATAATGAACAAAAATATCTGTCTTTATAAGCAGGTGGTTGCTTTTAATGCAGAACGAAAGTTATACAGCTTTCTGCATAACTTTCGTCCTGCATTAAGCTACCACCTGCCTTTGCCATTGTGAATTATGCCCCTTTTGGTGGTGGCATTTGAGGGGTTTTACTGTATTTCTTCGAGCAAATCTGAACTAGAGTACCCCCAGATCTCGCAACCAGATTAAAATAGGTAATATAGTTGCATCAAATAATTTCAGCTGGCAGTCAAGGGGTAGATCTAAATTTCTGAGTTTTCTGTATAAGCTAAATAATCCCTTTCTTGCTTGTTCAGATATATATTTTGTACTTTTGAACACTGTCTGTTTTTTGTATTTTCGATACCAAGATATTAAAAAGAGTCAACCACTTCTATTTGTATACGAAACAGAGCAGACCTTAATCATACAGCTCTTACATGATCAGTCTGATCGGGGTTTGCTCTGTTTGCAAATGCGTTGAAAGGCGTATGTATGGAGTATCCATTTACTCATGAACAATAATAATAATAATAATAATAATATAATAATGGCATTATATACAGTAGAACATGTTTTAAGCGCCCATCCAAAAGAGGTCTAATTATGGGTCTGTAAGGCTGTAGGTAGCTTAATGCATTACTTTCTGCATTCCTTTTACACTCCATTAGGCAACCACCTGATCTTTAGACTCATTTGTTCAATAAAAATGGCACTTAAGACAGGTTCTACTCTATATCTATTCAATTTCTAAAGCTGTTATAAGCACCCAAGTACTGAACAAACATAGAAGTTTCAACGTTAGGCATTTGCTTAAAGTCGGACAAAATACTATAGGTGACGTTTGGATTGCTTTTGTCGTGCATTAAGCTGTCGGCTATTTTGCAGACAGTTGTTTAGTCTCTGGTGTATGGTCTGGTTTAGCTATACGTTATTTGGGAAGCCCCGTATGATCGTTTACTCGTGATGAGGCTTAGACAAAACCATGAACACAGACAGAAAACTTGAGCTACCAAAGAATCCATACAGTAGAAAAAGAGGCCACTAAAGTCTAATTCAGAGTTTTTAACCTTTGGAATGCGGGACATACATTCACCGTCATTTGAAATCAATGTCGACCCAGATCAGTGGACTCATCTAGGAACTCTGTGATCTGGGTCTACATTGTTTGCATTGTCATTCAAAATCCTCTATCAAGTTTAACTGATTGACAATTCCACTCTGGAAATGTTTACTCATGCCATCCTAGACTAATTTTAGACTAAACCTCTTTGGATTAATCTACCGGAAAGGAGCATTAACTATAGAAAAGGAGAAATTTAGAATTGTGTAGTTTTGAAACTATTGCGATAAATAGAGCATTTGCTCCTATTTTTATCACAATGGTTTCGAAAAATGAATTTATAGAGGCGCAAAAGGGCGTCAATAGGAGAGAATAGGTAAAGGAAAGCGGTAAAAGCAGGTGGCAATTATAGTCAGAACGAACATCCTATAGCAGTCTTTAACATAACATTTACTCTTTATCCCATTAATACGCCTTTATACGCCTTTGCAAACAGAGTAGACACGGATCAAACGGATCCTGTATACGCCGTTTAATCATGGTCTGCTCTGTTTGCTTTTATATAATATAGATATGATTCTACAGTTTCTGTCATAGTCAAACATTTATGTGCCCATGTGTTATTGAAACAATATAATTGATATTCGTGATGTCATTATTTCTTACATGAATATTCAAAGAGTAACGTGTTAATCCTATATTATGCTACCGCCTTACTTGACCTTACCTAATTCATGAGCTGTTGCTGTAGAGAGTGTTTACAACGTCTCAGCAAATAAAGAATCCACAGACAAATTCTGATACAACATTCTGTAAGCCTCAAAATGTAATAGTTTGGCCAAGAGTGATCTACTTTGTACAAATACAATCATCTTATTAGATAAAAGCCAGGAAAAATATCCCCCGAGGCACGTCATTCATTTGTGTTGCTGAATTGTCTTCTGTGTGGATTATCTTAATGAGCAAGGGGACATGACCACTAATTACTTAGAGACAATGGCACATCTGCAGCTTCAACGCTAAACTTTTCATTTGACTGTGTCTTGTCTGTTCGTTTTACGTACAATAAAACCTGCATACGACTGTCACTAATATACAATCTCAATCCCTTTACCTCATATTGACGTAAATAGCCGTCTATTCAGGGTCTACTCTGTTTGTTTTTGGAATTATATGGATCATATTCTTCAAACGTCGCTTATATCCTATGTTCATATATCATTTTGATAAATATGTAGGATGTCATAGTTCATGCGTTAATATCCATGAGGTAATTTAGACATAGACATAGACATAGTTTATTTGGTAACTTATACACATAGTATCTCGTTACATCAGCATATATAAATCAAAATGGATTAAACAGGTCAAATACTATCACGTAACATGCATAATTATTTGTGATATCAACTTAAACCAAAATTTCATAGTTCCTCGAGTAATTTGAGGAGAATGAACACCTTTTACAAAGTGTCCAAACGTTAAAGGAAACTCTAAATGGAAGAATTAAATTAGTGAATAATTACGAATTTGAAAACAGATATTGGTAAACAAACACACACATGAAGGAAATTCTTCGTTGCACAGTACCAGTTCATCTATACTAGCATAGACTACAAGAAGGCATAAGTACGAACAGGTGTAATTTGACAATCACTCCCACGTCAAATCTTGTATGAACTCAATCATGTCAATTGCAAGCAGTTTTGAGCCAGATCAGACGTCTAATAACTCGGCGACTGATCTGTATCTGAACTGGTTACCAGTTATAGCCTATGTACATACCAGCATAACAAACGTTCAACAGTACAACGGTCGTTTAAGTTAGTTTCTTTGAAAAACGAAATGAAACAACTTAAAAGACAATGAAACAACTTAAATGACTGAAACAGTTAGTTCATTGGTAAAATAATACCAGCAAATAGATCCCTATTACTAAATGTGTTTCAGCGAAAGCGAAATGAAACACATAAAAAGGGAAACACTAGTGACGCTGACCTTTGCTGATCAACTCATATAACCCCGATGACGTCTATATGCGACCTCTACAAATAAAGTCAGTGTAAATAATGTACCGGTCCTATGCAAAAAAAAATATGTAGATCAAAAACAGAGGGTTCTCATAATTTGATCTATCCGATCTCGGTCTACAATGTCCGTAATTTTGAGATACATTGCACACAATAACCATAACAACAACACTTATACCGCTAAATAAACATGAAACGGTACACATGACGTGTCAGGGTCAATGAGTTAACAGCATATGTAGCAAACGTCATAAACAATATAAGATATATTATATCTTTAGTAAAATTTCGTTGCGTTTAACATTAGCAAAACTGATATATTTACATAGATCTGTAAGCTTTGTTTTATTTCCTGAATTAAGTAATTCAATAAATGTGTGCATATTTGGTCTAACTCTATAGTAAGGTCTTATGTACTGTACTCTTAGCTCTTCAAATGCCTTACACTTAATGATAAAATGATATTCGTCTTCAATATCATGTAAATTACACAATTGACATATTCTTATATTACGTTCTATTCTTTTTCTGCCATATCTACCAGTCTGTATACGCAAATTATGCGCAGATATTCGAATCCTAGTAAGATTTTGCCTTAAGCATTTGGTTGGTATAACATTAAGATAATTTGCATAGCAAAAGTTGTGCTTAATATGGATATATAGGGTGCTGAGAACCCGATTTGCTTCTATATCAGCATACCATTTTTGACAAAACCTGTCAATTACACGTTGTTTAAAATGCAAAATGAAAGACTTAGAATTAATATTCACGGGATGTGTCCAAATATGTGAAAACCCGTATTCATCAAGCAACTGGTAGCATAATGCAGAACGGATGTCTTGGACTAAAAAGGGTTCCGTTAATCGCGCCTTTTAACGCCTTTGGAAGCAGAGTCAGGTCGCGGATAGCGAATTAACATTTTCCCTCCTATAAACGTGTTTTCACGCATCTGCAAACAGAGAAGACCCAGATCAGACGGCTCCAAAGAGGAGCCGTCTGATCAGGATCTACTCTGTTTGCTAATAGAATTTGAAATATCTGTTTCTTTACTTTCTAAAATGGCTAAAATGCTCCACCTTCCATATTTCATTATAACCTTTTTGTCCATGAATAACTAGAACTGTAAGCCAAAGGCTAACGAATACCCCCACCTGTCTGCTTGTCAGAACACCTATCATCAATCTGAACATATGTACATACAGAAACGTGAAGAGATTTAAAGACAATACATGCCCCAACCCAATTTATGTAATAAAAATGAAGAATAATTCAGAGAATATAATATAAGACCCCTTCATGAGGTTTTTGTCAAATCCAAAGTTCTAAAGCTAGGTACCTTTTCAGAAAAAACATTAAGTTCAAGGACCATAACTCTGACAAAAAATTATTCAACCAGACCGATATTTGAACTTAAGCCGTATCTCATCTAGATTTATTTTTATGTCAAATATGAAGTTAATATCTGCAACCACTTCCAAAGAAAGACCGGAAAATTGAAAATTTGACAAAAAAATAAAGTTCAAGGCCCATAACTCTGGCAAAAATTATTCAAACAGACTGAGATTGGGAATTAAGCTGTAAATCATCTAGAGTAAGCTTTATGCCAAATATAAAGTTAATATCTGCAATCACTTCAAAAAAAGTCTGGGAAATCCCAAATTTGAAGAAAAAAATTAAAGTTCAAGGGCAATAACTCTATAAATAATTATTCAACCGGACTGAGATTGTAATATTAGCTGTACCTTATCTAGATTTAGCTTTGTACTAAATATAAAGTTGATATCTCAAGTCAGTTCCATAAAAAGTCCAGAAAACCGGAAAACATTGGTAGGGGACTAAAAAGGGGAGATAACTCCTGAAGTAGTTGTCCGATCCTAACGGAAATATGCGGTGCACAGGTTTATATGGTCATATGGCTATATATGAACTTTCAACAAAATTGAAGCAAAACTGTAGAAGAAGAAGGCCGGACAAAATTGTGTCCACGGACGGACAGATGGACGGACAGGACGGACGGACAGACGGACGGACGGACAGACGGACAACCTGATTCCAGTATACCCCCCCCCCCCAAACTTCGTTGTTGGGGGTATAATTAGTAGGTATTGAAATTTGTAATAAACACAGAACAGGGAAAGGGTTAAAGCTGTATATATTATCGCAATCGCATCAACACATTCTCTACTGCTGACGCCTCATTGCGCCTCTGTAAACGTCGTTTTTGATACCATTGTGATAAATAGAGCATTTCCTCGATAGGAGCAAATGCTCTTTTTATCACGGTGGCTTCCAAAACTACATAACCCTAAAATTTTCCTTTTTCTCTAGTGAATGCTCCTTTTCCGTAGATTTATTCAAAGAGGTTGGGTCTAAATATGTTATAGGAGAAAAAAAAGTTAACTACATTGGCGTGAAACAGTTCATTTTTGTAAACTTTCGGACAGCGGATTAAAGATTAATGAATGATCAAAACCATATTACAATGTAACTGCAATAGTGTGAAACAGTTTACTTTTTGTAAACTTTCGGAGAGCGGGTTAGGGATTAATAAATGATCAAAACCATATTAACCCATTACCTCATATGCTAATTTTAGATACAACCTATTTGATTAAATCTACCGAAAAGGAGAAAGAAAAAGTTTAGAATTTTGTAGTTTGAAACCATTCGACCAGCCATGCACCGTGTACGATATTTACAATACAAGAGTACAGTAAAACCCCTTTTAACCGGATTCAATATAAAGTTCGGTCTTGAAGGCAGGTGGCAGTTTAATACAAGGTGAGGTTCTATGAGCTTTCTGCATAACTTTCGCTCTGCATTAAGCAGCCACCTGCTTAAAAATATAATCATAATTATCTACTAGAATTCCAGTTTAGAGGGGTTTTACTGTATCTCATATACACGTATTATGCATAAACAAGTATAAAGTGACAAATTGTTTCATTATATCAATTTCGTCGTTGCCAAAAAGAAATTTTCCTTATTTCCTTATTTCGAAAGGTGCAAGCATGAAATTTGACATTTAAATACCGTATAATTATCTGTTATTGACATGACATAATTAAAATTAAGACATTATTTGCAGACCTTAATTTTCACAGCTGTGTAATGGTTAACCCACCGCCTAATAAATGGGTATGCATGAATTGACCACCTTATGCATATTAATTAACCCTTCGCTTGCTATTCACGTCAATATACCTACCTGTAAATAGTGAAAACCCAGATGAGACAGCTCCTGCAGGATTTAATACGCTTCAAACCTGTTCTTTATTCTCTATTTAATGTAATTATTATTTCGATAGAACACCAGTGGTTAATCTAGATAGAATATATCATCTGTTTAATCTAGATAGAATATATCATCTGTTTGTTTATACTGTATAACTGTGTGTTCCCGTTGACCATGTTGAAATGATGTATGTTTTGTGTATGTGATTGTAAATGCTGTCCACAGAAGTGGGCCTTATACGAATTGATAATAAAGGTTTGAAAGTTTTTATCGGGTTTGTCGTAGTTTTAACAGTATTTCAGCTATATCACGACGTCCAGCTAATTACAGGTGGAGGACGACCTGTGCACTGAAAAAATTGTAACGTCTCACTTGTTTTTGACTACAAGCTTTATTAACACAGGACGACTCGGTAAATGCAAAGCAAGCACACAACTCCTATAAGAGCTTTCTGCATGCCCTTAGTCCGGCATTAACCCGTTTCCTGTTTAGTATTCATGTAAGAAATAACGACAACATTAATATTTATTAGCTGAATTTTATAATGTAGTTTTTTCAAGGGGATGTTTTGCTTTGACAAAACCCGTAGAATCAGATCTATATCATGTCAAAAACAAACAGCACAGAACCTGATAGGAGCCGTCTGATCTGGGTCTTCTCTGTTTGCAAATACGTGAAAAGGCGTTTGTATGAAGGAAAAAGGTTTTCTTAAAACTCCTCAAGTTCACTTGATTTTGTGGTGGTATTAACGAGATTTTAGTGTATAATTTCCTCTGAGCTCACGCAAAGACATCGCATATAAAAAACCGTCCCCTTGAGCTATCTCTTTTACAGTTTCTTTCTAATGAACCGCGAGGTCTATCTGCTAACTTGAGACATACATGTATTTAGAAAGCTTCGAACAAATTATTGGATTGTATGTTTTTGTATACAATATAACCAGTCCTAAGCGGCCATTCATTTTTTGAAGATATGCGTCTTATAAAGTTGGTGATTGCTTAATGCAGGGCAAAGTATTTCAAAAAGCTGCTATATGAGCTTTCTGTATTACTTTTGAGCTGCATTAAGCTACCACATGCCTTACAGTCCTAAATTTAGACCTCTTTGTGATGGCCGCTTAAGGCAGGTGCTACTGTAATATGTCGTTATGAGCAAAGCATTCGCCCGGAAGCCATTATATTCGAACTAACCTTCAGTAAGCCTTATATACCTGACAATGATTAAGCTTTACAAACCATTTAACGATTGATTACATGTAAACCCTCGAAGTACGTCGTCATTGCCAACATACAACATATAATAATTAGTTAAATGTTTAGTATACACAACTCTAAATCACAAAGACTGGGCAGAATCCGACCCAATATCACACTCTTACTCTTACTATACAGTAAAACCTCTCTTAACCGGGCGTTAAATTTAGTATAAATATCGGTCTTGGAGACAGTTGACAGCTTAATGCAGGGTGGAAGTCATGCAGAAAGCTCCTCTATGAGCTTTCTGTATGACTTTCACCCTGCATTAAGCAGTCACCTGCCTAAAATATCTAAATTCTTCTGTACTAGAATTCCGGTTAAGAGAGGGTTTAATGTATAAGCAAATCCCTTCTAAAGCGACCATACCAAACAAGTGTAATTCTAGGCCTTAACATATTCCCTCAAAGTCTATTTTTAGATCCCTCTTTGAAAAATTCTACCGAAAAGGAACATTCAGTAGAGGAAAGGGATGGGAAATTTAAGAGCTCTATTTATCACAATGATGTCAAAACGTTACTTTCACAGAGGCGTCAGAGGGTGTCAATATGGGTGGATGGGCAAAGGCATAAACATCTTTATTTCCTCCATATCTGAAGATTACAAATCGCATGTAAATAATGGTATCAGAAAAAAACAATAACAACAACAAGAAACATACAAACAAGTCGAGCAGACCTGAGTCAGACTTCTCCATAAGAAGCTGTCTGATCTAGGTTTACACTGTTTTGCATAGGCGTTAAAATGCATATCTGTAGAGTAAGTATTTAAATAATAACCAACTTCCTTATCCAAATACACATGATTATAACATGTAACATTTAAATATTTTGCCGCCAAAAAGGTTTCGCCTGCAAACAATGCCGTCTGTTTTATTTTCAGAGTGGACATTCTTCAGCTTTTTCTTTAGAACGTGTATCAAACAATTTTGATCCTAATGAGACGCCATAGTGCAACACTTTACGTCATTCAAACACATGTTAGAAGTAACGGCATCATGGATATTGGGTAGATTAATTTTATAGAACAGAACAGAACAATCATTTTATTCAGTCACAGATTACAAAACGTACATTTTGTAATAACATGTGAAGCAAAACATAATCAAATGATTTCTAAGGCAGTGGGACATTAGACTCGTTAGTAAGAGATTCCGATATTAAAAAGTTAGATGTTATTCAGCAATTTCTCAGCAATGGAGGGGAAGGTGGTAATTTACTGCAATGCTAAACTAGATTATCTTACCACAATATCACAATAAATAACAATAATAGTCTAAATAAGTACACCAATGCTGCTTATCGATTATTCAAGTCAGTTCCGTTTTTATAAGAAAAGAACAGGAAACTGGACCGCCCGTAGCCATGTCCGTCTGTTCCCTTTTTCCGAGAGAGAGAGAGAGAGAGAATATCAAATATTTAGCCCTGACCCACTATCGTGGGAATTTCAGCTGTCCGCAAGAGGCAGCACGTGCCAGTAGTAAATAATGAAATTGACAGACTGAAAGTACAGTATAGCCCACCACAACCGGTCGTTCACAGAACTACTTGTAGCTACCTCAAAAACTTAACCAGTCCAAATCGGGAAGAGAGTCAAGCGAGACATACCATTGGGAATGTTCCACTTTACTAGGATCCCGCTCCAGTCGACGAATTGCGCCAGGTATACTCGGTCAGTAATTTCCCTTCCGGAATGGGTAGGCTCCGCTGTACTTCATTCAGTAAATACCAAGCATAACACGTGACCTCAGTTAGAGAAAAACTGTGTAACACATGACTTGTAAGGTTTTAACGGCAGTACAGTAGTACAACGATCAGATGGCGTTGTTTACAAAACAGTGTGTATGTAAACACAGAAAGTTAACGATAAGTACAACTGTGGCATGTATATTAGGATAGGAAGAAGTGGTGGAGCCACACAAGTCAACTGCCTGGATTAACCTATACAACATGTCGCAGTTTAATTTATCGTTAAGTTTCTTTGTTTACATACGTACTGTTTTGTAAACAACGCCATTTGATCGTTGTACTACTGTAGGTAAGTACGAAATTTAAAAAACAACAACAACACAGGACCAAACTTATTTTTAGTAGTAAATACCAGTACAATTTATATTGTTTAAAAATCTGTCGATGTAATTCAGCTATCCAGTGTTACGTGAAAAAGTCACATAGCAGTGTTGCGAGCAGCAGGCCCTGTCCGCCATGCAGTCCTTTCTGCTTGCCAGTCACGGTGTGTCGGTCGCAACACTGTATGTCAAAAACAATAATAGCAATATCAGAAATAGGAATAACAGCAATAACATTGACAGAACGGTGATATCAACAAAGCAGAGAATGAAATCATCAAAATGATATTATATTCCAGATCAATGCAGGCAATGTGAAATGCATGTAAAATTGATTTACATTGTTTATTTCCAAAAGAGGGACATAGGCAAGCAGTGTATACCCGGATCAGATATCTTTGGTAGTTCATCTGGTCTGGCCATGCAATGTTGGTGACCCGCACGTGTATCCTTGTTTACTAGAAAGTTAGGTCTATATTTATAGAAAATAAATAAGTAAATGTTTCTTCTTAAAGCAAGGAACCGCAAAAGCTATCAGAGCAAAAACAGAAAAAAATACATTGATGATGAGTAGTTGACGTTTACATTTAGCTTAAGTATAGTTAATAGTTCTTTGAAATAATTTCATTATACATTTCATAAAAGCTGAAAGGGTTTTTAATGTCACTTGGTTTGTGGAACACATCAATTCTTTGAATCTGTTGGTATTCGGATATGTAAAGAATTTTTCCTGAACAAATTTCTGTCTTATATTATCAAAATGTGGGCATTTCAACAGATAATGCATTTTATCTCCTATCTCATTTAGTTCACACAGGTTACACTTACGATTTTCATGCATAATATATGATTGTTTCCAACGACCTACTTCAACTGGAAATCTATGATTCCCAGTTCGAAAGTGTATCATAGTCAGTCTTGATGTCTGGGGAGATTTATAAGATACTGTTCTAAGTGTAGGTTATCCTTGAAAATAGCATATATTTTACCTTTCGATGAATTTCCGAGTTTAGAGTGCCAATCTTGCGTAAACTGATCAATAAGCCGGTGTTTAATGAGTTTATGTATATTTTTTGTTTGGATTGTATTCTGATTTAGCCATATATCTGAAAAGCCAGTCATATTTAGAATGTTTTTAATATAACTTGTCCATTTGTAATTTGCGTTTGATTGAGTGGTTAAATGGTAAAGTATATGCGAGATTTTTTGAGGTCTAGAGTGAATTAGTGTAGTCCAAAATTTTATCATTCTGGTCTGTATGAGTATACCAATGGGAATACGTCCGAGCTCTGCATATAACATATACCTTGGTGTAGACTTTCTTGTTTTTGTTATACGTCTTAGGAAATTACAGTGAAACTCTTCAATAAGGTCTATATTTTCATAACCCCATACTTCACTACCGTATGTAAGAATTGGCATTATAGTGTTATCAAAAAGTTTAAGTTGCAAATCTATTGGCAAATGTATGTTGTTTGTTTTCCTGAATAATTGAAACAGTGCTTTGTTTGCCTGTGAAATGACGTGTTTTCGACATTCTAGGAAACTACCAGTAGATGCAAAGTAGACACCCAAGTATTTATAGCATTTAATAGTTTCTATCTGTTGGTTACCAATTGAAAAAGAATAATTACCAGGTTTATTTGTGCCAAAAACTACCACTTTCGTTTTAGAGTAATTAACGTTCAGTTTCCAGTTTTGGCAATACTGGTGGAAACTATCTAGACATGATTGAAGTCCCACTTGTGAAGTACTTAAAATAATGGTGTCATCAGCGTAAAGGAGTACCAGCAACTTTAAGAAATATAGTGTATCACTGATGTTAACGTTTATTTGTACTCCTGAGTTCGATCTATCAAGGAATTCTTCAAGATCATTAAGATACATAGAAAAAAGTATCGGTGATAAATTTTCTCCTTGTCTGAGGTCATTTGAACTTTTGAACATCGCAGAGATTTCACCATCTACCGAAACACACGACTTTATATCAGAATACATACTTCTTATAACGTCAAGAACTTTGCCTCGTACTCCAAGTTTAAAGATTTTGCTCCATAGTCCAGATCGCCAGACCGAATCAAATGCAGCCGAAAAGTCTATAAAGGAACAAAATAATTTAGCTTTTTCGTTTCTCAGTTTCTGTATTAGGACGTTTAATGCGAAAATATGGTCTAATGTCGAGTAGTTTTGTCTAAATCCAGCTTGGTTTTCACAGAGAAGGTTATTTTCGTTTAAGAAGCTATATATTCGGTTATTTAAAACGGCAGTGAAGATTTTACTAAGGCAGCTTAGGATCGTAATTGGTCTGTAGTTTACTGGATCAAAAGTGGATCCTTTATTCTTAAAAATAGGTCTGATGGTTCCTTTTAACCAACCATCAGGTAAAATCCCTGTGTCCAAAACCATATTAAATAGGTCACAGTAGATCGGGCTCATTATAGACTTAGTACTTTTTAAATATTCGTTGATAATGTTGTCATGTTGAGAGGATGTTGTCATGTTGAGAGGACGACTTTCCAATTTTGCAGTTAGTTATTACTTTTTCGATTATGTCGTCCGTGCTTTTCTACACTGGGGCCCGAACCAAGGTTTATTTGTTTTATCTAATTTGGATCCAGAGCATTGGTTTTGCTTATAGCTGAAACTTGGTGATTGACTAGGGAAAGTACTGTGTGCAGAGGTTACAAAGATGCCAGATATCCTTTCAGTAACGTTATTTAAAAACCGCTTATCACACGAAGTTTGACGACTTAAATAACTTTTCAAGTCATCAACTTTTGAGTAATCTATGCCCTGTACAAATTCATCTTTTAGGCGCTCAATCCATTTCGGAGGTCGAGGAACTGGAGTTGGCTTACGTATAATATTAGGCTTGGTAATAGGTTCAATATTAAGGCTCGTTCTCAGCAGGGAATGTCCATCAGAAAATAACGGGTCTAGATCTACAATGTCAAAATGTGCAATATGCTTGAGCAGAGATAGTGATGACAATGAATAGTCGATAACCGATACATTTCTGAATGTTGACCTACCAATTCCACGGTCATTACCGATTCTTCCATTTAGGATCAATAAATTATTTAGTTTACATATATCTAGCAGTTTATTTCCTAATTTATTTACTTTACTACAAGATGAATTACGCTTGATTGGGATATTTAAATCAATTAGCTTATTTACACTGTTTAGTTTCGCTTAAAGTTTCTTCATCAAAATTGAAATATTGAGACAAAAAATCGTCAAATTCAACGTAATCTGGTAGGTCGGATGTATATCCATTGGCATCGCCTGTAATTAAAACCTTTTCAAACTTGGTACATTTTTCAGTAATATCATTTTCAAGAAGGAAAAATTCGTCTGCATTGTAGAATCGGGACGTTTCGGGCGGTATGTACAATGCACCAATAACAATGTCATTCTGATTACTATCAACAACTTTTATCCAGTAAATGTATTCACAGTTCGAATCTAGTATTTGAACACTATCAGACAAACTATTATGGACAAAAAAAAAATATGCCGCCAGACTTGCGTATATATTTTTCAGCTCTCGGTTTTGAAATATAAGTGTAGTTTGGACACTCAATAATATCAAATTCGTCAAGTTTAGATTCTAAGATACACAAAATAGAGAACTGTTGCACCAACTGGATAAATTCAGGATAATGCATTCTAGTCTTTAAACCACACACATTAAGACTACCTACTTTAATTTTTGTATTGTTAATGGCTGAAGGCAGAGACGTACTATTGTCAGAGCTAGAGCTCATTGAGTCACTATGACTGTTGTCACTATAATGGACGTTCTGATGAAGATCCTGGGATACAGTGTCAGTGTCACTATCATATTCATAGTAAGAATAATTTCTTCAGTACAGGTATTGCTGTTTATTATGCTACTATATGGTAACTTGTTGATATCATCATATTGTCGGGTTGATGCTGTATTTGGGCGAGCGGTGTTTTCGGAGGGTCCAGTATTGCCATATGAGAGTTCGGGGTCAGATAAATGGATGCATGTAGTTTGTTTCGAAGAAAAAGGGAGTAACACACAATTTTCACAGAAGGTCACATTCCCCGTGTATCCCTATCCAGCTGTACCTGTTGGGTGGGTCCCAGGATCCCTGGGCTGGGGATCGAGCTGTGTACCATCAGCGTCGGTCGCGATTGCGCTCGAGTCTATCGTGTCTGCCATAATCGGGTGGTTATCTAGAAGGTACCCAGACCTAGTCAGCGTGGAGGGACATGGGATACCCGAAGGGCTGACGCTTGACTCCTGGTTTCCGCCACTGACGTCGTCCGGCTCCGACTCTGTCTCCGTATCAGACGGCTTCCCGGTGACGACTTCAGGTACAGGGTTCCTAGCCGGATTCTGTAACGATGCATGTGCGAGATGCTGATAGCGTATTCCTATCCTTTCCTGGACATTCGAATTCTTAGAACCGCGCAGTACTTGATGCCACCCTGGGAACATGTTTCTTACTGTGTCACCGTTTATCACCAAGGCAGCAGGGAAGACCAACTTAACTTTCTTGGCACCAAACTGGTTACGGGCCTCTTTGAAATCCTGCCAAAGCTCTTTCCGTGCTTCCCGGATCTCCCTGGGATAGTCTCTTGAGATGCCAAAATGAGTCCCCTTTAGGAGCGTTACATGGTCCATGATACCATTTACGTGACGTAGGTCGCTGAATGTGACAAGGATTGGCCTATGGTAGGGTGTCTTACCAGACCGGACGATTTGGCGCCGGCCAATGCGGTACGCAGTGACTATACCTATGCTATCTGGGTCTAGTCCTAACTTGTCCCTGAGAAGCTGTTTAATTAGGTCTACACAGTTTTCGTCGAGCACTGTTTCCGGGAGACCATTGAAGATGAGATTGGTCCGTAACATGCGTGCCTCAGAGTCCAAACTCTTATACTCTAGTAACCGAAGACGGGCCTCAGTAATATCATGAGTGACTTTCGAATGGTAGAGACTTTGGTTTATAGAGTCTAGTTTCATACTCATGGGACCAATGTTCGAAATCATGTCAAATAAACAGTTCATTTTACCGTTCATGTCCATTTGTTGGAACTGAGCCTTTGCCGTTGCCGTTTGAGGAAGCCCGAGTCCTCCAGTGTGCACGGGTAGGGTACCCGGTGATGACGTGTCACTTTCAGCCCGTTTCTTCCTTTTCCTCAGATTCTCACTGTGCCGAGGGGCCAAGGGGGCATACTTGCCTGAATAACCACAGCCCATGGTCTACTTCTGTGCGTTTTCCGGATTTCTATTTCGTCAAATAATGATGTTAATACTATTTTTCTGTGACACGACGTAAACCTCGACCGCCATGTCCCACGTGACCTTAACAAATGGCCTATGAACATTGGACTTGTTGACCAAGCCTGAAACTGCAAAAACAGATATGTCCTATTTCATGTGGAACCAGAGAAGCCCCTGTTGAAATGCCACATACAGACAGTGTCTGATCTGGGTCTACTCCTTTCGCAATAGACATCTATACTAGGTTAATAGTTAAGGCCAAAACTGAACCTTCAGATTATTTCAGTAAACATTAATGGGGTCAAATACATGTGGAGACAGTATAGTTTACATTATAGAACAACACTTTCAAAATGTATTTGAACATGAAATGACGCATGCCGTATGTAGCACATTTGTTAAAATCAATAACAATACATTAGGAACCAACCGATGAACAAAGAACTTGTATATTAGCGTCAGCAAGTCTGGCGATATGAGTGATACATGTATATATTACAGTATAACCTCTCTTAACCGGAATTCTAGTAGATAATAATTTAGATACTTTTAGGCAGGTGGTTGCTTAATGCAGGGTGAAAGTCATGCAGAAAGCTCCTCTAGGAGCTTTTTGCATGACTTTCACCCTGCATTAAGCTGCTACCTGTCTCCAAGACCGATATTCATACTAAATTTAACTGTCGGTTAAGAGAGGTTTTACTGTATTCATCTAAGAAATAAAGATGTCATGTTAGATTATTTTTGTAATGGTACATGAAAATGAGAATAGTTGGCCATTCATGGGACAGTAGGGCTAGATCTATATTATTCCTTAAGCAAACACAGTAGACCCAGATCATACGGTTCATATAGGAGCCGTCTGATCGGGGTCTGCTCTGTTTGAAAAGGCGTTACAGGGCGTCTCTGTGGAATAAAAAGCTAATGAGAAGGCTGTCTATGCAGTGACGTTACATTTTGCGGATGTTGTACACGGTACACTCCTCAGTGTGACTATGTCATTAACTTGTGCGGACCTGTGAATATGGATGTCTGTTTTAACTTCAATATATTGCAATGTTTAACTTGTCATTCAAGCTTGTGATGAACGATAACCCGCTTGTCAAAGAGCTTGGACCCTGATGGGACGCCGCGTTGTTTGGCGTCTATTGTGGACCAAAGCTTTTTGCAAATGTAGTCCACGCCGCGTTTAATATGATAGAAGTGAACATGAATTGTTTATGGACAATCTATTAGCAATATGGCCATGAGAGGTTCTCCTGTATAGAGATTTTTTTACTTGCTACCTATTCCATGAAACCTTTTGTGTATTTTGAAACTTTTTATAGATGTGGATCAGGGTCTAATGTTATAAAACGTCTGAGTCTGAGTCTTAGATCATTCTCAAGTATCTGATTGGTCAAACAATAACAATTTTACAGTACATTATGAAATGCGAAACAGTCTGAAAACATACTCAGAGTGCGTCAACATTTATAGCTTTTAACATCATTAGTAATTTACTACCCGTTTACGATAATTAGTTTGAAACTATTTTTGCGGTATTTGATGCGTTTTATTACTGTGTTCACTAGATAAAATTAATATTCAAACAACTTCGTACAAACTCGTGGTTTCATTATCCATTGCCTCAAAGGCTAGTTTTAGACCCGACCTCTTTGATAACATATACCGAAAAGGTGCATTAACTAGGAGAAAGGAACTTTTAGAATTGTGTAGTTAAGGGTTAAAACAATATATTGATCAAGTGACACACAGCTTGGACCCAGATGAGACGCCGGGTTATTCGGCGTCTCATCTAGGTCCAAGCTGTTTGCAAATATCAGTCGTGTCGTGCTTGAAGGGTTGAAGGTTATTCGGTTGAAACTATGTGCATTCTAATCGAACCTGGTTCTTACCACTGCTTATTGCGTCGGTGCAGTTTTAGTAAGAACTATGATAAAATGTTTTAGTAATATGTATTTTGACTTAGTCTTTTTTTCTTATTTGAAACCTTTTGTTGATGTGTCTTTCGGAAAATGTTTCTTATGCAAACACTTAGGTCCTTATAACTTGATTCACTCTGGTCAGTGTCTACACTGTTTGTGTATGTTCACATGTACCGCTTTCCTTCATATAAACGCCTTTTCACGCATTTGTAAACATAGTAGAGTCAGCGCCTGTTCTGGTTGCATATGAAACAGACCCGATTCTACACTTTCTGCCGCAGTCACAATGTCCTTCGTACATTATACTGTAAAGTAAGTGGGCTTGTTTACTAGTATTCATGATGTCATTATTTCTTATATGAATACCCGTATTCAACAGAAAAATAGTTAAGGACACTAGACATAAATTAATTAGTTAATTTTTAACTCATACACACGCCTTTTAAATGCCCTGGTAAACAGAGTAAACCAAGATCTGAGAGCTAAAATAGGATCCGTCTTATCAAGATCTGATTTGTTTTCGTGTGTGATTATGGAATTGTATAGATTTGATTCTGTTTCTGACACGGGCAAACATTTCTGGAGAGGACTTACATGGACTATGTCTGTTGCCCAATCCTTTTCTTTATTGAATAAAATATTATTGAAATCAAACATTTCTTGTGTTCATATGTCATTGTATTAATTGATCAATAAATATACATAATGTCTCTATTCTTGCAAAAATGCTTACGAGATAAACGATTAATAAGCGACAGTGGTTTGTATACAAATTATTAACCCCTTTCCTCGTATTGACGCCCTCTGACGCTTCTGTAAAAGTCACGCTTTGAAACCATTGTTATAAATAAAGTATTTGCTTCTATTTATCACAATGGTTTCAAAACTACGCAATTGTAAAAATATTCCTTTGCTCCTTTTCGGTACACAGAAGTTATAATCTAAAAATAGCCAATGAGGTAATGAGTTAATTAAGTAGTATACAACACACTCTTACGAGTAATTGAGAAGTAGGTCCGACAAGGTTTCGCCAGATAACATATATAGTGTTGCGATGCCATAAAACCTACCCACTCTCAGACTCACTCACTCACTCACTCACTCGTACAAATGACGCTTGGATAAAATGTAACTGGAGTATTCCATGGCTGAGCAGATACGTATTCACGCATTTCTCAAATAACCGCCTTTTCTAACCACTGTAAACAGAGCAGACCCAGATAGTTCCAGTAGGAACAATCTGGTGATGGTCTGCTCTGTTTTCATATGGACTATATAACTGCGATTATACAGCTTATGTTAAGGTAAAACAATTCTCTGTTCATGTAATATTACAATTATTCAGCTAATAAATATTCATGGTGTCATTATTCGAACATGTAAAGGTTAAAATAATATCTTTAACTCATTAACGCATAGGCTATTTTAGATATAACCTCTTTGAATAAATCTACAGTAAAGGAGCATTTAAAAGAGAAAAGGAATAATTTAAAAATATATAGTTTTGAAACCATTGTAAAAAATAGAACGTGTAGTCCTATGGAGCAAATGCTCTATTTATCATAATGGTTTCATAAAGTATTTTTTACAGAGGCGTCAAAAGGCGGCAATATCCGTGAAAGGGTTAACGATGTTACAATAACATACTCAACGTTTTCAAAATTCATTTCTATCTCTTTAGCCCTTCACTCTTTAAATACGCCTTTCTACGCTTTTGCAAACAGAGTAGATCCAGATCAGACGGCTCCTATAGGAGCCGTCTGATCAGAGTCTGCTCTGTTTGTTTATGATATAATATATATATGACTCTGCAGTTTCATCCATGGCCATATGTACTATTATATCAAAATATCTAATTAATATTCATGATGTCATTTTTTCCTACGTGAATATTCATTAACTAAAGGGTTACTATTATATTGACTCAGAAAACCGTGATAGGCCATTCCACGCTGAATATTCAATTTTTTAACCCTTTCCCTGTTCTATGTTTATTTCAAATTTCAATACCTATTGAATATTCAGGGATAAAATAGTAATCATGAAATATGGAAGATGTAACATTGTAGACATTTTGGAAACTGGAGAAACAGATATGTCAAATTCCATTTGCAAACAGAGCAGACCCTGATCAGACGAGCCCTATACGAGCCGTCTGATCTGGGACTCTGCTTGCAATTGCACGAAAAGCGTTTATATGAGGGAAAGAGATACACGGTAAACTGATGGAAAATGGCGATCTGCCTGGTATCTGCTCCAATGTACATGTAACAGCTTGGAACCCTACTGTACACGAGGAAACACGTCGTCTGAACACGAGTCCATTGGAAATGTAGAAATAGCTCTTAAGCGACCACTTTATAAATAAACATAGGTGTCCTTATATTCCCTTATATATGCCAACGCATTTAATGCCTGTGTGAGTCACGCTAGGAGCACCACATACAAAACACACAGCCACCGGAACAGCACCACGACTAAAACAGTAAATGTACATGCATATCAACAGATACAAAGAGACGCACAAAGACATAACAAACAAGAATAGGGAGAAGATGGAAGTACCGCTTTCGAACGGTCAATGGCAATTGTCACTGGGGTTTAAACCGGTTATGGGGTACCCAACCTCATACTTACTCCATCCCCACCCTAAAAGACAAACAGTGTAAATAAACATGTCGCCTCTCCGACTAATCTACAAGAACAGCGATGACAGTAATTACATGTAAAACGAACACATACATGTATTTAAGTGAAACAAACTGGATCAACATATCGCTAGTGTACTCAAACATAGTAACTGCAGAAAAGTAATAAAGGGTACGACAACTACGAGATAGTACACAGACTCGACGTCCTTACGCTTTCGAATTAAGTCACTTTTTGAAACCGCTGTGATTAATAGAGGAAAGGAGCAAATGGTCTGTTTATCAAAATGGTTTCAAAACTGCACAAATCTAAAAATTTCTTTTTCTCTAGTAAATACTCCTTTTGTGTAGAGGTTTGGGCTAAAATAGCCTATGAGGGAATGGGTTAGTTAACGCAGATTGCTGTTAAATGCAGGACACAAGTAATGCAGAAAGCTACAACGGTAGATTTCTGCCTAAAAGTCGTCCCGCATTATGCCATCAAATGCCTTTAAGACCAATATTTAAATATTAGAGGGATTTACCGTCCATCGATCGTTCGTCTAATAAACTTTTCGAGAGTTTACACTTAATTCAACATATATAATAATGCTCGTCATCTTTGCTTGTTTGTTATAGTTTTTTCCCTTTCGTACTTAACCATTCTCTTGCTGAATTTTAAAATACATTTCTCCTTCTTTACCCATGCCCTGATGTATAATTACATATATCTTCACTGTGTACTAGTATTTCGCTGTGTAATCACTGCTGTGGAGTGCACTGATTGCACAATCAACTTGTAAATAGTGCAGACCCTGATGAGACAGCTCCTGCAGGAGCTGTCTCATCTGGGTCTTCACTATTTACAGGTAGGTATATTGACGTGAATAGCAAGCGAAGGGTTAAGTGTCCTGTAATTATTCCATACCGACTGTGAATAAACACTTATAAAACTTGGACGTTTATATACTGCAGCTGAACTTCGATATCTCGATCTTCGAGGGACCATACAAATTACTTCGAGATATCAGTGGTTCGAGTTATCCGATTTCTATCTAAACAATGTCTAGTTCACAGTTTAATGTAGGAGCTTTCAGCATTCCTTTAGATCTGCTTTAAGCTGGTGCACGTGTTTCTTGATATACGTAGTGAAACATTTTTAACAAGTGTGTATTGTAAATTTTGGAAGTACCGAAATTTTATTTCGAGTTATCCCGAGGTTGAAGTTACCCGAGTTCGAGATATCAAAGTTCAGCTGTATAACAGTAAACTATATGCTTGTGAGGAGTTTACGAATTACGGGCATAATCAAAAATAAAACCAAGAAATACATCAGGTAATGGTTTAGATAGACAACCACGTTAACCGCTTAACGTTTAGCCTGCTGAGCAAATTATCTTTTAATAAATGTTTACCCACTACATTTTCAAAATTCTAGCTATAATCAGTAAGTCTACTAAAATGCTACCAGAGTGTTAAACAGTTTGGATCCTGATGAGACGCCGAGTTTCCCGGCGTCTCATCTGGATCCAAACTGTTTGCAAAGGTAATCACTCATCCGCCCACATCAGGCTAAATGTTAATGATATTTTAATGAATATCGAATGAAAGTATGGCTTATACAAATATCAGAGTCTGAGTACATTATCAAGCTTTTGATTGGTCAGATTTGAGTTCTCAAGCTTTTGATTGGTCAGATTTGAGCCAAAGGCTCAACATCTCATTGAAAGTCTTACCGTTCTTAATTCTGAAATTGAGGCTATATCTATATCATATCTTGAGCAAACAGAGTAGACCCTTATCAAACGTCTCCTATAGGAGCTATCTGATCTGGGTCTACTCTGTTTGCAAAGGCACAGCAATGCGTATGTATCGAGTAAAGGGTTAACACATTTCCATATACTGACGCCTTTTGACGCCTCTGTAAAAGTCACCTGTTGAAACCATTGTGATAAATAGAGCATTTGCCCCAATAGGAGCAAATGCTCTATTTATCACAATGGTTTCAAACTACAAATTTTAAAATTTTCCTTTTCTCTAGTCAATGGTCCTTTTCGGTAGATTTATTCAAAGTGCTTGGATCTAAAACTAGCCTATGAGGTAATGAGTTAAGTTGTTATTGAATGATGCGACGAATGGGGAACTGTTTTGACTTGCATTTGAAACAGCAAAGGTTTCCTAGAAAATGGTATGCACTTTTGTCACTCAAATAATTATCACCATACTTTCATACTGAATGAACTTTCTGTTAAAGTATTAGTCATTCTAATTGAAACATTCAACATTTGAAGAAATCTAACGAACTAAAAAAAGTCTCTTATTTAACCCTCTTACCCGATGAATATTCATGTAAGAAATAATAATAACATGAATATTCATCAGATTATTTTTATAATGATATAATTCAGAAACGTTTGTCCCTGCCAGAAACTGTAAAATCGGATTTAAATGATCCCATAAACAATCAGAGAACACACTGGTCGAGCGATTCTTACAGAAGCCGCCCGGTTTCGATCTACTTTGCAAATGCGTGAACGGTCGTTTCTTTTCTGTCGACAAGCTCAAATTTCTGTTGGGCAGATCTACTTTTCATCTTGAGGTATTTTCATACAAGCATGTATTTATGACGGTATTGTTCACCTCATGCCTTTATCTTGGTCTGCACATTTTCCTTACGTTCAGTTTCAGACTCTATTATAATTACCGTATAACGGTTTTTACTGCTGTAAAAGTTTACGGATTTGACGAAAAAACACATGATTTCAATGTTTATGATTTTGTTTTTTACAAATCTCAAAGACCAGTAACGAATTTCAGTACATGCACAATTCAAGTAAATTAGTCTCTAGACTCTGTTAAATTTATAATAAAAATCATAGCTAAATAAATTAGTGTATAATTCTCTTAACGTTGTTAAATTATTGATATTCTGACCTAATATGCCCGTAATAACCGCAAGTCATATCGAATTAATTACATTGTGTGTCGTTCTTCATGCTTTTTGCACCTTATTCATAAGTGTCAGTTCTCTCATTTGAGTAATACAATGTGGATTATTGCCTTCGGGCAAATTTTGTAAAATCGACGTAGGTCTCCCTGTTTGACACGACTGGTTTCCCGAATATTCCATCCGCGTACATGTACTTGTACTGAGGTCTATATTATTCTTTAAACAAAGAGGGCAGATCTTGAGCAAGTTCTACAGGGGGCGTATGATCGGGTCTGTCGTTAAAGGCTTCTCTATTAGGTTATGACATGTGCGATAATAATTCTATTTCACAATTTCCCTGCCGTTGACGTTGGTTTATTTATGCAGAATACAAAGAATGAATTCTGGTAACGAATGTAAATTAGAAAAGAACAATGAAACGTTTCTGTTCCTAACTGCAAAATCACACACATGGACAGAAGCTATTACAGTGCCCCGCAGGGTCTCTAAATATATTGTTGACTTAATCTCTACTCCACGAAAGCTTTGTGCACAGCAGAGCCAGTCTTAAGCGACCATACACAAGCGTTCTAATTATTGGTCTGTAAGGTAGATGGTACAATGTAGCTTAATGCAAGTCAAGTGTAATGCTGAAAGCTCCTATAGGAGGTTTCTGCTTTGCCTTCCCCTGCATTAATCAACTATCTGTTTTTAACAGTTTTTGTGCTTAATACATAAATGATCGCTTATGAGAGGTTCTGCTGTATATATGTTGTTACATGTAACTTGCTTTCTATTTCATCAAACGTTTGGTGTATACATTGAACTATTTATTGGTGTTAGGTTGGGTCCAGGGTTGTGAACCTTCTAAGTCTGAGATCATTCTCAGGTATCTGACTGGGCAGATTCCGAGCAAGTTCAGAATCTGACCAATCAGATGCTTGAAAATGATTTCGGACTAAAGCAAAACGTTTTATAACTTCGTTAGCCCTTATCCCGATATTCGCGAGACTGCAAACAGTTTGGCCGTAGATCAGGGTCCATGCTTATAAAGCTTTTAGTTGAGTCTGAGTTTCGTTCTCAAGCTTTTGATTGGTCAGATTTGAGTTCTCAAGCTTTTGATTGGTCAGATTTGAGCCTTTGGCTCAAATCTGACCAATCAAAAGCTTGAGAACGATCTCAGGCTCAACTAAAAGCTTTATAAGCATGGACACAGATGCCGAGTAACCCGACGTCTCATAACTTCATACGGGTCCTAGCTGTTTGACAATCCGGCAATAGTTTCTTAAAAGATTGATCTAATTGGTAAAGTGCATCAGATCCATAATGTTACACAAATGAGATAAGAGTTAAGATCAATATAGGATATACGCACCATTGCATCCTTTTAGTTGCTTTTTTCTGTATTTACTTTGCAGTTAATAATTTACGTTCTCGACGAGTTAAGGATATGTGTGTCACGACAAGAAGTAGTTGAGTCGGGTCCGGGATTACTGATATGGACATCAATGTGTTGATTGCAAAACTATATTGTAATCTGGGTCCATGCTTATAAAACTTTTAGT
This sequence comes from Azorinus chamasolen, assembly GCA_963576725.1. NCBI lineage: Eukaryota > Metazoa > Mollusca > Bivalvia > Cardiida > Solecurtidae > Azorinus > Azorinus chamasolen. Next base: position 15,184,725 of record OY755246.1, on the reverse strand, counting down.
TGAGTCCGAGTTCGTTCTCAAGTTTTTGATTGGTCAGATTTGACCAATCAAAAGCTTGAGAACTCAAATCTGACCAATCAAAAGCTTGAGAACGAACTCAGACTCAACTAAAAAGCTTTATAAACAAGGACCCAAGTTTTAACCCTTTTACCACAACCTGTCTGGCATGTGCAAACCACTTGGGCACAGATGAGACGCCGAGTAAGTCGGTGTCTGACCATGATCCAAGGTGGGTGCACATATCAGAGCTTCAGATAAGATGGGTATAAACTAAGTCAATTTCAGGGATAACTTCTTTATTTCTCCACAGACCCCTATAATGTGACAAATCTTTAGAATTGAGACGATTCTAAAGAGTGGTCACGGCATAGGGTTTGGTGGTTAAATGACGATTTTAGTATTTGTGTATGCACCTTTATATGTAGCTCTTCAAATGCTTGATTAATAGTTTTAATGGAAGTGGTAAAAATGCTCCATATTTAAATTTGAGCAGTCATTAACAACTGGATGAGACTTAATTATTCATATGTGATACAGGTGAAAGAATGTCAGATATGGGAGATCTAGGACATGTCAATACATCTCTCTTAACTGACTGATCTAAATTTTTTGAAATGATGATGTGCGAGTTGTATGTGACGGATAGGCAAGAACTCCGAACTATCCACGGATTACATTCTCTGTCTGGAAGTGTTGTATACAGGACTATAACCGTTACCTCACATTGATTCTCTGTCTGGAAGGGTTGTATACAGGACTATAGCCGTTACCGCACATTGATTCTCTGTCTGGAAGTGTTGTATACAGGACTATAGCCGTTACCGCACATTGATTCTCTGTCTGGAAGTGTTGTATACAGGTCTATAACCGTTCATGCACACTGATAGGTTTAACCCATTACTCCATAAATACGCGTTCTCTACGCCTTTGCAAACAAGGTAGACCCACATGAGACGGTGCCTATAGGAGCCGTCTGATCACGGTCTGTTTTGTTTGCTTATGAAATGATATAGATCTGATTCTATAGATTCTTCCATGACCAAAATATCATGTTTTCATGTGTAATTATAAGAATTAAAATAAATAAAATTTAATGATGGCATCATTTCTTACATGGATATTCATGAAGTAAAGGGTTTAAATATGATCTCTTCACTTGATAGACACGTTTGAAACCACACAAATATTCATGGTGCCATTATTTCGTATATGGATATTCATCAGGTAACGGGTTGACGAGATATATTACATGCACTCGGAAAACATTTATCACGTATAAATTACGATCGGTGGACAAATGAACAAATAGTTGGTAAGTTTAACGTGACAAACATCAAACATGAATTCTGCGGAACCTCTACGACGGGAAAGTGTTTTCTTTTCCAAGTTGCGAAGGAGATTGTCAATCATGATGGAGAGACCAGAGAAAGAGAAACCTCAAACGTTGAAGGACGTTTTAAAAAGATTGGCAGAATCTAGCTCGCTCCATGGGATTCCTAAAATCGTTTCTGCGCCACAGATAGCCGTCAAATTATTATGGTGTTTACTTTTTCTTGCAACATTCGTGGTGCTTGGTTTACAGGTGTACAATCTATTCAGGTACTAGGTCAAACTTGTCATTATCTCATTCGTATGTATGTTTCAGATTATTTCTTTTTACCTGCACTTCATTGCCAGAATTGCCATCTGCTGGAGAAACTTTCATTTGCTACAAGTTTTAGAGAGTTGGCACTTGACCAATTTCTTTATAAAAAGATAGACGAATTGTCAAACGGTATGGGCACTGGTGAGACGCCGAGTTACTCGGTGTATCATCTGGATCTAAACAGTGTGCATATGATACAGTAAACCCTCTCTATAACGGTCACTAAATTGTGTTAATTAGTTGGTATTTAGGGCAGGTGACTGCTTAAAGCAAGGTGAAAGTAAAACAGAACGCTCCTATAGGAGCGTTCTGTTTTACTTTCACCTCGCTTTATGCAGTCACCTGCCTTTAACACAAAATAAATGATGTAATTTAGTGTCCGTTATAGAGAGGTTTTACTGTACCATATCCATGACACTGAACGGGTTAAGCCATTACCCTATGGAATAATGACATCATGAATATAAATCAGCTGATTTTTTATAATACAATTATCAGCACGGGAATATATTACATAGCAGAATCTGTAAAATCATATCTAGATAAATCCTTAAGCAATCAGAGCAGAACCTGATCATACGGCTCCTACAAGAGGAGCCGACTGCAGAGCCGCTTGTGGAGACGTCAAAAGCGGGAATAAACCGTTGCGACGAGATAAACCCAGATCAAATAATGCGTTTAAACGCTGAATGTAATCGAGACAAACGCATGCAACAGTTCTTGAAAAAACAACTGTAGAATAAAGTTAATGTTGACTTACATAAATTTGGGGGGCTTGGTAGTTTAGTAAGAAGTATCTTTGCGTCTGAACTGACCTTTAGATTTCCGAGAAATTTTTTCTCACTAGAAAATGTCTGTTTCACATAATTAATACTAAAATATTCCTGATCTATTTTGTAGCAGAACAGATCAGAAGGTCAAACGATTTCGATCCGCATGACACACTGAGGCACTCGGTGTCTCACAGGGGTCCTAAATCTTTTCAAAACATATTTAAATGTTTTGTACTTCGACATCATGAAAAGGGGGCCATGGCAGAAAATGATACCAAGTCTCAGAGGTCCAGATAATATGCGTAAATTAACCCTTCGCTTGCTATTCACGTCAATATACCTACCTGTAAATAGTGAAGACCCAGATGAGACAGCTCCTGCAGGAGCTGTCTCATCAGGGTCTGCACTATTTACAAATTGATTGTGCAACCAGCGCACTCCTTGGCAGTCATTGCACAGCGAAATACGTGTACACAGTGAAGATATATGTAATTATACAACAGGGTATGGGTAAAGAAGGAGAAATGTATTTCAAAATTCAGCAAGCGAAGGGTTAAAACATTTTCAAGAATAACTTCTTCATTTCTTCGAGACGATTCTAAAGAGTAGTCATAACATAGGGTTTTGTGGAGAACCCTATGTTATGACTACTCTTTAGAATCGTAACTATATAACAATAATAGACAACTATTGCTACGTAAACAATACGTGCAGAAATGAATTAAAAAACGCTATTGTTTGAAATGATCAATAAAACAGTTTTTAGATGAGTTATTATATCGTTCAGCCATCTATTATAACACGAACGCCGATGAAATACAATACATACCACTACGGATACCTTCGCATAGAAATAATGTATTGGGGCGCTTTTAGGGGAATTAGCGTGTTTAGTGATTCAACATGCCAAAATATATTTACATACGTTATCCAAACCGTAAATCTTTGCAACCTTAAATCGTCATGTACCCTGGGAAAGAACTGTATAGTTAATAATGTACGTGTGTGTTGTATAGTCTTGTTTGCAATGTAAAAGTTGCATCAAATTTTATCACTTAAGAAACTAATTTGTATGACAAACAGTGTAGATCCTGATCACAGGACTCACTCAGAAGCAATTTGAACCGGGTCTAGATTTTCTGCAAAGGTCGTATATACATGTACGTGTACAATGTTCCCGCAGATTACGAGTTAATATCAGTACCTGATTATGATTATACAGGTGGCTGTTAATGACAGTTATATAGAAAGCTGTTTGCTGGGAAGGGTGTTACATTAATTTCCAGACCCAAACGACTATTTGAACGACAAACAACATTAGTATTATATTTAACCTTTAACCTGCTGAGCGAACTTTTGTTGGTAGAAAATGTCATTGACTTTAGTTGTCACAGCTGAATATATTGCATTTCTTTTCAACAAGACGACCAGAGTATCAAACATTTTGGATCCTGATGAGATGCTGAATTACTCATTTAGATCCAAACTGCTTGCATAGGTAATAAATCATCCACCCACAGCAGGCTTTTGGAGAAATGTAAATATTGTTCTGTTACATTAATCAAATTCTGCTTCTTTATCCCTACACTCCATGAATATTAATGTAAGAAATAATGACATCATGAATATTAATTAGATTGATTGTTACAATAACATATGAACACATGAAGAAGTTTGGGAGCTGGGAGCTAGGAGCTTTCTGCATTACTTTTGTCCTGCATTAAGCTACCTGCATCTAGCACCCATAATTTAACCTCTTTTAGGTGGTCGCATTAGCGGGGTTTTACTGTATATTATATCATAAGCGAACAGAACAGACCCTTATCAGGCGGCCTCCTACAGGATCCCACTTATCTGAGTCTACTCTGTTTGCAAAGACATAGAACGACGTGTTCATTGAGTAAAGGGTTAATACACATTAACAACTGTATTGTAATTAAATGTCACTACAATGATTGCTCAACGATTGGTTAACATATAACTGTAGGCCTTTAAGAAAAGTTTCTCTTCAATGCAGAACAAAGGTAACGCAGACAGATTCCAAAATGACAGTCCTGCATTAATTCGTTCCGCATAATTATTTTTAGCCTCCTGCTTTAAAGGCATCGTATTCATTCACAATGCGATATAGAGCTTCTTCTGTATGTCAATATTATGTTAAGTATTGATCCGTAAAGTAGATAATTCTACTCCCTCTTTTCCTATTGTATTCCAATGCTTTTGTTCGACTATTCTTTTTTCAGCACGCACAACTTTAACCCCGTACACCCATCGCGCCACTTAAGTTCAGTTGCCTATCCAGAATACAGCTGAACTTCGATATCTCGAACTTCAAGGGACCATATAAATTACTTCGAGATATCAGAGACTCGAGTTAACCTATTTGACATTTTCTCAACTTAACAGTTTAATGCAGGTCGAAAGTAATGCTGAAAGCTACTATAGGAGTTGCACTAAACTGTCATATAAGTTTCAAGATGTACGTAGTTATACATTTTAGAACAATTCTGTATTTTAAATGTTGTCCCAGATAGGACTGAACCTTTACTTCGAGCTATCCTGAAGTTTGAGTTATCCGAGTTCGAGATATCGAAGTTCAACTGTGTATGCATTTATTCGACTCTTTTTTTTCAGCACGTACTACTCTAATCCCGTGGACACCAGCGTGTCACTAAAGTTTAGCCCGCATCGTTTCCCTGCAATAACGCTTTGCAACATGAATCCTGTCATGGACAGCAAAATGACACCGGAGCTCAGAGACGTTTGGTCACCAAAGGTAAAGCTGGCAAAGACTGGTAGTGGCGCTTTATGTATTGAAAACGTGCAGGCAAGAGTTTATTAACCATTTAAACGAGTTGGCTGTCATTTGCAAACAGTGTAAACCCAGACCAGAGGAGCCCACTGAGAAGCCCACTGATCAGGGTCTACACTGCCTGTCATTCAAAATCTCACCAGTTATGTTATTATTTTACCTCATGTATACAACACATATAAATTATAGCTCTTTTCACACAGGATATATACGTTCATAAGGTATATCCGTTCATACTGACTTATGTCTGCTTCTAAACAGTGATGGCCTTAAAGGGGAAGTCCCTACATTCGACGCATTTCAACATTACCTAAAATGTACAAAACTCATTTGTTTATATGCTAAAAAGTAGTATATCGCGAAAACAAACTAACATATAAACGTTGAAAATGACAAAACATCCATGTATATATATATACATATCGACGCTCCCGATTTTATTAACCGATGTTTCAGTTTTATTACGGGTTGGGTTTTAGTTTCGTATCTGTTCGCGCTATTCTCGTCTCTCCGACCACTTCCGAGAATTGCTGTTACGTAAACAATTGAGGGATCGGCAGATCATCGACAAAACGCGGAAAATTTTAACGGAAAAGGGCGATAATACTTTGTTGTAAAACAAAAATGATAAGTATTGATGGAATCAGTTTATTTTGTATCACAGGGGCATTTTTCGATATACATGTATGTTCAAATTGACAATCTTTATAATAACGATTGAGCATAACAAATATCAAGTTTTAGGATATCATTGAAAATATGCCTTCATTGTAGGAACTTCCCCTTTAAACGAATTATTGAACAAATCAAGACGTTTTAATTGTCAAGAATATATGTATTTTTCCACAAAGATACACAGAAGTTAAAGACGATTTCGGTAGTAAGATCTGCGCAGCTTTTTGCGCTGAATACTCTCTACTAAAAGGAAACAACCGGTACCGGTATTCTAGATGACACCAATTTCGAACGACTTATTTCGACCAATATTTACAAACCTTAAATCATGTCTCAACAATTTAGATTACACGGGAAAATTGCTAAAAGATAATTAGCTGAACGTATAAAAATTTAAAGTCGAGTTCTACAGATTGTTTCCTTCCAAGATTTTTTTTTTAAAAATATTTTGTTGTTTAAAGTATGTTGATTTCAAATACAAAAAGAAAAGAGGGGTTACAGACTTTATTTTTGAGTAATTACCATGAAATAAACATAAGCATGCTTCCTGCCTTTTATATATGGGACAGTACAAAATTCATGACATCGGTGATATTTTCGTAAATTATAAGACACTTATCCAATAATAGTTTTCAAAATTTCACATTTTGTGCTTTATAGTATCCTTAACATGAATTCAAAAAGAAATATGTGGGTTGCAGGCTTCGTTTTTAAGTAATTATTCAATTTATTACCTAGTAATGGTGCTCTCCCATGAAAATTACGCCAAAATGAGCGACGTGTTTTGATGTCAATGACGTCACATTGCTATTACGTCGTACCAATTTGTTTATTATACTCCCGTACCGGATTTTCCTATTTGATTTTAAGTTTTTATAAGTTCCGCTAATTATCTTTTAGTAATTTTCTCGTGTAATCGAAATTATTGATACATTTAAGGTTTGTAAATGTTGGTCGAAATCAGTCGTTCGAAATCAGTGTCATCCAGAATACCGGTACCGGTTGTTTCCTTTGTAGAGAGTATTCGGCGCAAACAGCTGCGCAGAACTTACTACCGAAATCATCTTTAAGATCAAACAGGAAAATCCGGTACGGGAGTATAATAAGTAAATTGGTACGACGTCATAGCAATGTGACGTCATTGACGTCAAAAGACATCGCCCATTTTGGCGTTATTTTCATGGGAGAGCACCGCCACTAGGTAATAAATTGAGTAATTACTTAAAAACGAAGCCTGCAACCTAAATATTTCCTTTTGATTTCATGTTAACCAATTCCCTCATATTGACGACTTTTGACGACTCTGTAAAAGTCACTTTGTGAAACCATTGTGATAAATAGAGCATTTGCTCCTATAGGAGCAAATGCTCTATTTATCACAATGATTTCAAACTACAAAATTCTAAAAGTTTCCCTTTTCTCTAGTTATTGTTCCTTTTCGGTAGATTTATTCAAAGAGGTTGTATCTAAATAAAGCCTATGATGTAATGGGTTAAAGATACTATAAAACACAAAATGTGAAAGTTTGAACAAAATCTTGGATAAGTTTTTTTTAGAAAATTACGAAATTATCACTAATGTCATAATTTTTGTACAGTCCCATATGTAAAAGGCAGGAAGTACGCTTATGTTTATTTCATGGTAATTACTCAAAAATTAAGTCTGTAACCACCTCTTTTCCTTTTTTATTTACATTCAGCATACTTTAAGTAAAAGATATATATATATATATATACACACATATATATAAACATTGGAAGGAAAGAAAACTGTAGAAGTCGTCTTTAAACGTTGCATCTAGTGATACACGTTGTGTTCAGATTAGGTTTGGCTTTTTTCCAGATTCATGCCATGGTCTCTTTCACTGAGATGTGTTTTGTTGTGTTTTCTGAGTTGTTTAGGGGTGTGTTTATTCAATGTTTACTTGCTAACCATATTATGTAAAGTTGTGTGTTATTTTAAAACAGATATAACACAAATTTGAGATGTTCAACGTTTGGACTTTTAATTAACGTATCTACATTTGTTTGGGTTCCTTTTACATATATGTTTGTTGTTGTTAGTTTTAAAAAGGAATTTAGATTTTTTTTTAATTCAAACCAAACTCTAATGCGTTACCAGTATGTTAATTTTATTGCAATTTTATAATATCAATGTATAATTTGGAACAAGGTATCCATATACCTTTATTAAGTGGATCCACAATACAATAAATGACATGTATATTCTGGCCTACAGTATTATAATAATTTAGTTGTAGGGTGTTTTGTTATTGGTTTAGTCGTTGTGTAATTGCTTTCTCCTCAAAGAGCGGGTCGTTATATTCCTGCTTATAATGCGTTTATTCCCGGGTCAATGTGACCATAGTCAAGTGTATCTGTTATTCACTGCCTTTTATCTTCAAAATTTACAGTAATACCCATCTTCAGCGGTCATCAAAACAAGGTCCAATTATAGGTGTGTAAGGCCGGTGGTAGCTTAATGCAGGTTTAAAGTAATGCAGAAAGCTTCTATAGGAGCTGTCTGCATTATTTGAACAGCTTTAAGCAACCACCAGTTTTCCAAACTCATACGTGCAATAAATGAATGACTGCTTAAAAGTACGGTTGTACCTTTATTTATATGACCTGAGAAACAGCAATTTTACTGAAACAACAAATAAAATAGGTCTATTTATAGGCATGTAAAGCAGATGGTAACTTAATGCAGGTCAAATGTAATACAGAAAGCTCATATAGGAGATTTCATCACTAATTGTGCCCTGTATTTTAGCAACCACCTACTTTTTAAAGAGGAAGTCCCTATAATGAACGCATATTTTCAATAATGTCATAAAACTTGGTCTTTGTTATGCCCAATCATTATTATGAAGATTGTCAATTTGAACCTTATATCGAAAAATGTACTTGTGATACAAAATAAATCGATTTCATCAATACGTATAAGTTTTGTTCTACAACAAAATATTATCGACCCTTTCCGTTCAAACTTTCCGCGGTTTGCCGATGATCATCCGATCACTCCATTGTTTACGTAACAGCTTGTCTCGGAGGTGGTCGGAGAGACGTGAATAGCGCGAACAGATACGAAACTAAAACCCAGCCCGAATAAGACTGAAACATCGGGGAATAAAATCGGGATCGTCGATATCAAACACATGGATGTTTTGTCATTTTCAACGTTTATTCGATAGGTTTTCTTGCGGTATACTTCTTTTCAACATATAAACAAATGAGTTTTGTATATATTAGGTATTTTTGAAACGCGTCGAATGTAGGGACATCACCTTTAACCTTTCGCTTGCTATTCATGTCAATATGCCTACCTGTAAATTGTGAAGACCCAGATGAGAAGGCTCCTGCAGGAACTGTCTCATCAGGGTCTGCACCATTTACAAGTTGATTGTGCAACCAGTGCACTCCACAGCAGTGATTGCACATCGAAATACGTGTACAACAGGACAACAGAAAAGGGTTAAAATTGTTGTTTTGAATCAATATATGGTTACTTAGGATAGATTCTACTGTGCTACCATAATAATGATTCACCATTTCTGAGATCACCCTTCCGATAATATCCATTCCACCTGTTGCTCCGTTCCCTTTTGTTTACCAAAATCAATAATATTGATTAAATACACTTAATGCAACCGTACTTTTATCAGCATAGATGTTAAACATCAATATTAATCTTAAACCCTTTCAACACTGAAGTTTCAAATGCACTATTCCCAGATTCAAACGGACCAAGCTTACTATGGATATTCAGGAATGCATACCCTAAGGAGCTAAAACGATAAAGAGAGGTTGTCTCTTAAGAGATATTTCATCCTGGGATACACTGTTTGCAAAGGATATTAGTGACTCGTGTCCTTCATTGAAAGGATTACTAAGAAAGGTTTCTTTGTACTAAATGAATAAATAGTATGTACGAAAATGTTTATTCATCATTTCACATCTCTACTCATTTAGGCACATCAGGTGTGTGACATTACTTCCTGTCGGAATTGTTAGTAATAAAATTATAACCACTGGTTAAAGTAGTGTTATATCTAACAAGGTTCTATTCTGAACAACCGCCACCAGAGGCAATCTTAAGTTGTACATCACAACACGTGTTCAATGCTCGTGTGGCGGCCGTAAACATCCAGTGATTTTAGTTATGAAATTTGAAAACCGCTTAAGCAGTGTTGCTCTTTTGATAGTGCCCATGAACAGACTAAATAAAACAGTCTTCGCATTCTTGCTTTTGGTTTCAAAAGATTTCATACTTTCAGAATTTAAACTCCTATAGGAGTTTTCTGCATTACTTTTGACCTGTACTAATCTACCACCTACCACCATAATTGTATCTATGTTTGACGGACGCTTAAGACAGGCTCTAATGTAAGTTATATACAAACGTTAGATATCGTAAAGGAATGACACATTTATTCATTTCGACACTAGGTACAGCAAAACCTCTCTATAACGGCCACTAAATTACATCAAATATTTTGTGTTCAAGGCAGGTGGCTGCTAAAGGCAAGGTGACAGTAAAACAAAACGCTCCTATAGGAGCGTTCTGTTTTACTTTCACCTTGCTTTAAGCAGCCACCTGCCCTAAATACCAATGAATGAACACAATTTAGTGGTCGTTATAGAGAGGTTTTACTGTACATTTCATGTCGTCCGTTTCTCTTATTTTATTACAATGAATGTAGCCAGTGATCTTGCATTATTGTACATTGAATAGGGTGCGATGGTCTGGCTTTGTTGCACTTCCAGTTGCTCTCTTATGAAATCGTTATGAATTTAAGTTTAAGGAGTAATTAGGAGAAGTGTAAAAAATGTTCAGAATTCCAAACCATACAAACTTGTTTCATCTGTTTTTCGTAACACCCTAGCCCTAACTCTATAAATAGACTACTCCTATGTAAATACAGTAGACGCAGATCTCCTACTTTCAATATGTGTGTTCTTCACAACAGCAAATGTCAAGTGTTCGTTGGAACTTCGGGATAATCAGTTTTAATACTTTAAGTTATGATAATCGAGTACCGCTTAAGCCGGCGCTAGGGGTGTGAGTAATTTCGCACTTTTGATAACTGCTCGAGAACAGATTCAATAAAACCGAGTCTGAAATTTTCTCTTTTCACATTGCTACGTTTGCTTTAGAAGGATCTCCTACTTCCGCCATTGCGTTCATATGCAATTATAGAAATGAATTTAATAAACATGACGTCATTTCGTACATGAATATTTATTAAGTAAGGGTTTATATTAGTGGATCATACATTTGCTGTACTAACCCTTTGACGCGCATTTGCAAACAAACTGGGTCCAAGGTTATAAAACATCTGAGTCTGAGTCTGAGATCATTCTCAAGTATCTGATTGGTCTGAATCTGAGCAAGCTCAGAATCTGACCAATCAGATGCTTAAGAATGATCTCAGACTCAATCACACAAATTTATAACCTCGGAGCAAGGACGCAGGTGAGATGTCGAGTTAATCGGCTTCTTATCAGGTTCCAAGCAGTTTGACACTCGATTACAAGGTTTTTTTTTAAAAGCTTGATCAAATCAAAAGTAGTCAAACTTGACAAAGAAACAACCATGGGCAGACATTGATTTTTTCAAAGCGCGATAACTGATCCAATCGGGTATACCAATAGCAGTAACTTAGATACAATGTTAAATATATGCTCATCAACTATCATTCGAAGTGTGGACATAATTTCAAGAAATAACGAAGATGGGTTGTAAACATTTGCTGTTTAACCCTTTCACTCGCCTTTTACGAATTTGCTATAGGAGCCATGTAATAAGAAACTGCTCTATTTGATTATGCAATTATCTAGATCTGGGTTTATATTTTCTACCCATACCCAAAGTTCCTGTGTTCATAAAACGTTATAAACATCAACTAATAATAATATTCATGATGTCATAATTTCTTACTTAAATTTTCAGTAGTGAAGGGGTTAACACATTCCCTCATAGTGACGTATTTTGTCGCCTCTGTAAAAGTCAAATTTTGAAACCAATGTGATAAATAGAGCATTGACTCCATAATGGTTTCAAAACTACACAATTCTAAAATATTCCTTTTCTCAAGAAAATGCTCCTTTTCGGTAGATTTATTCAATGAGGTTGGGTCTACAAATAGTTTAGGAGGGAATGCGTTTACCCTTCGCTTGCTATTCACGTCAATATACCTACCTGTAAAAAATGAAAACCCAGATTAGACAGCTACTGCAGGAGCTGTCTCACCAGGGTCTGCACTATTTACAAGTTGATTGTGCAACCAGTGCACCTCACAGCAGTGATTGCACAGCGAAATACTTGTACACAGTGAAGATATATTTAATTATACAACAGGACATGGGTAAAGAAGGAGAAATGTATTTTAAAATTCAGCAAGAGAAGGATTAAGGTGAGTCATGATATTGTAAAACAAAGAGAAGCATTAGACATTGCAAACAGCATTGACCCTAATAGATCTGTGTGACTACATGTTGCTACTTCGAACGACTTCTTGAAATAGAAACCATTAAACAATGATTAAAAGTGTGTTTTTAAATTGGAAATGCTGTCTTTAAATGAAAGGGACAACTAGAAGCATTGCATCTCATTTTAAGTACCAAATTCAGTTTTATTTTGTGTTTCAGAAAAATACGTCATCATCTCGTAAAAGAAGAAATGTGGAAAAACATTATGATTATAACAAGGTGGTTCATGGAGCCAAACTTTCTGATACTGATATATCTGAAACCTCTATAGTGACAAGTCCTGACAAAAAGTCGAGTGATGGAGACCTTACAGCACAGCCTATAACACCAACGCCCGTTGACCGATCAGGTGAACTCGAAGACACATGGCAACAGCAACCAAGCGAAGCTTCAAGTTTGGATAATTATGCACACAGGCTAGAGATGTATGAAAACATGTTATTGCACAGAATTCCAAGGGCAGCAAGTACTTCTGTAAGCAGCAGTTCTCTGTCAGACTCATCGCTTGATTTATCGAACAGCATTTCATCTTCAGACTCTTCTTTAAGCAGCAGTTCTCTTTCAGACTCATCGCCTGAGTTATCGAGTTCATCTGACCCATTTTACCTTTACAATTTCTATGACGCAGGACACGGAAGTTATTATGACTATTATAGCGACTTTTCTAGCTATGACTCCTCGGACAACCATAGACAACTGGTGGATAACTTTAGAAGCATACTAAGTGGGTCAAGGGATAATTGGGAATGGTTACGTCGTAGATTTCAGTATCTCTTCAAAAGTTTGCCAGTGTAAGTCAGTTTGAAGTAATCGTTTTTGATACGGTTGCTGATGATTTTTCGTTATTATTTTAACAATTTCTCTCATTTAAATGTATTTTAACGCATTTGCAATCAGAGTAGACCCGGATCCTATAGGAGCCGTCTGATCCGGGTCTGATCCGTTTGCTTATGGTAAAATATAGACCTGATTCTACATTTGCTGTATGAGCTAAAATGTTATGGGTTCATATGCCATTTCAAGAAATAATCTAATTAATATTGATAATATCATTATTTCTTACATGAATATGCAATAGTGAAATGGTTAAGTTAGAGACTACATCCGCCAGTCACGTTACCCAAAACACTTTCTAATGGTGAAACATGTTGCAAGTAATAGAGACAGTTTTACCCCTGAACGCGAGAAGCGAAATACTAATGTTCTTTGCAAACAGTGTAGACCCAAATCAGAAGACTCATGGAGGAAACTTCTCATCACGGTGGGTACTGTTTGCCATGTTACACTTTTCTTTCTTAGTCCATTCGAAGTTCAAGGGTTGAACGGATTGGTGGAGGTGCACTGATTCACCAAATGCACTGGTACAAAAAGACGGTGGTATGAACTTCTTTATAGTAGAACCTGTCTTAAGTGGCCATCAAATAGATGTTTCAGTATGGGTCTGTAAGACATGTGGTAGCTTAATGCAGGGCAAAAGTATTACAGAAATCTCATAGAGGAGCTTTGTGCATTATATTTGCCCTGCATTAGGGAACCTACTGCTTTTTAAGACTGCTATGTTCAATAGGACAGGTTCTACTGTATTTACAAGAAATACCGGCCTAACATAGAATATTTTTACCAGGACATTTATTATTGAAAAGCATATCAATGATTACATAGTATATACATGGTTGATAATTCATGAATCAGAACCGTTTTGGTGTTGTTTCGTTTTCATTTTATAATGTGTATACAACGTCAGTGTTTATAAAACTAGTTTCTATGCAGTTTGTATTTTACATGCAGACTTAGTACTAACAATTAGTCAACAAACTAGCAGTTTTGATAGTTCTCTGTCTAATTTGCAAGGCAATGAATTCTTGTTTAGTCGTGCATAGCTGATACCATAGTAAATATATCCGTGTTTATTTTTAAACATGATGCATTGGCGTTATATTATTGGCGGTACAGCTGAGATTCGATATCTCGGAACACGGATAACTCGCTTTTCGGATAACACGAAGTAAATATTCGATCTTTTATGGAAAATTTACAATACAGAATTGTTCCAAAATATATTATTATGCATATTTAGAAACACATATGACAGCTTAATGCTGTTCGAAAGTAATGCAGAAAGTTTCTGCCAGATCTTGCAGCATTACTTTAGACCTGCATTAAACGGTGGAGTTCAGAAAATGTTCAGATTAGAAACTGAATGAATCGGGCATCTGCTATCTCGAAATAATATGTATTGTCCCTTGAAGTTCGAAATATCGCGACTAATTCCGAACACTGAAGGGCGTGGCAGTAGTCAGTCATATTATAGGCAGGCTACATTGAATAAGAAGTTGTTTTAGTCCCCTGTCTAAGCCTTACACTTAACCAGTTATATAACATTTTCTGGTCCCTCGGGGTCATTATATTTGCATTGCTGCCTTTGCTCCCCCAGGAGGATCACCTACTTCCAGAATCTATGTACTTGACAACAGCAGGTGTTTGATGTTATTGTGGCGGCCTTAAAAGGTCGCCCAGCACTTCATGTTCAGTGTTATGATATGTTCTGGTCCTTCTTGCTCACTAGTTTTGATGTTATTATTTATGAAAAATGAATACCACTTAAGCCGGCGACAGGGGCGTCAGTAGTGTTGTACATTTACTAACTGCACATGAACAGACTCAATAATCCGAGTCTTCAAAATAGTCTCTTTTCGCATTGCTGCTTTTGAATTCGGAGGATCTCCTACTCTCAGAATTTATACAGATCACACCCAACAGTTTTGTCAAAGCAAATGCACCCCTTTAGAATTTTATATAAATAAGTTTTATCAAAGTTTATGAATATGCATGAGGTCATCACTTAGGGAAATGTTTCAAATCCGATTAACGGCGGAGTCAGATGTCTTGAATACAATTGTGGACTTCAGTCTTCATGCATACTCGTAACGGTCTGTAGCCAAGATTTCCTATCCTACCACCGTTATATCACAGCGCCTTTATAGAGCTGCAGAGTAACTTCTGGTGTGAATTTCCAAAGACCAGTTCAGAGAGGATCATATGTTTTTGAATGCGAGCACTATTATGCTCATCACATGGTCTGTCTAACACAAACTTACTTTATTAGGAAGAGTTTCGATGCCAGGAATCGCTAATCGTTCCAACACCTCTGCATTCGCAACATTTTCTGTCCGCTATATTTCTATGATCCATCGACGATAAATATATCCTGAACGTGGAAGATCCTTCGAAAGCAAAAGAAGCAATGCGAAAAGAGAAAACTGCAGACTCTGTTTTATTGAATCTGTTCTTGAGTAGTAATAAAAAGTGTAACATTACTCACGCCCCCTAGCACCGGCTTAAGAAGTATTCAATTTTCTAAACTAATAACATCAAAACTAATGATCCCGAATTACCAGAAAATGTAACAGCACTGCGAATGAAGTACGGGCGACTTTTTACTTTTAAAGACGAACTAGTTCTAGACGCTTCATATGGCACCTTTAGGGAGTCCAGTGTTTACAGGGGAAAGCCACTGCACTCTAGACAGTCACTTAGATTTCGTGTCTAAGTCCTCGTCCTTTCCAGATTCTGGTCCACAGTCGGTCATACGTGATAATGAACTTAGATTTTTTTATCGAAGCTGTAGTCAACATTACAAGAGTCCCCTGGATCTTAATACAGGGTTCCTGTATCACTGAGTAAAATACGAGTTGGCGAAAGACGTTTGAAAGAGCAGTGATATGATGTTGAACAGTGCAAAGCTTATAAAGTTAAAATACCTCTAATAGAACTGAAAGCTATAAATATGCAATCTGTGTCGTTTGTACAAGTACCCAGAAATATTTCTAATTTCTCTTCCCTTCAACCTTTTGTTCGTTTAAAACAACTTAATCTTCAGTCGGCATCATCTTTTCACATACCATCTCTTTCTATTAATAAATGTTTTTTCAATGGACCAAGAGTTTTACTTTCACCTTTAAAATCTGTTATCCAAACTGTTTCTTCTATTCGTAAATGGTCCTTATACAAGCGACACAGAGTGTATCCGATTATCCAATAGTGCTTTGCTAAGAGGTGCATATGTTGTAGTACATTTCTTGTAATTCCACTATAAAATCTACAATTAATGGTAGAACATTTAATATCAAGATAAACTCAGACGTTGATTGTACTACTACTAATGTAATTTATGTTTTAACTTGAAACGCGCCTAGTTGCGGTATACAGTACGTAGGACAAACAGGACGTGCTTTGAAGACTCGATTTCGTGAGCATGCATATCAGTGTCGAACTCGTAAACTAAACATTTTTTTATACCAACACTTTCGGAAATCTGGCCATTCTTTTAAAGATGTTTTAGTACAAATTGTTGAGCAAAAACATATGATAAGGAGGCTACTAGTAGCTTTAAATCGAAAGCTAGATTTATATCTGAATTAAATTGGATCAAAAAATTGCAAACAGCTTTTCCTTTAGGACTGAATGATGATATTTACCAGACTGGAAATATTTCTAAAGAACCAGATATAGATATTTTTTCAATTTTTTCTGTAAGAAAACGCAAATCTCGATCACATGGCATTCGCAAAAATGGTAATATTAAACGAAAATCTCGTTTGAAAATGACTCTTCTTGATCTACATACTTTACATCGAACTTCTGGTAAACATGCCATGCTTTCTAGACTTTCCTCCTTATCTATATGTTCATTAAAAGATATTGACGAGCAAGCCGATATTTTTAGATCAGATCCTCTCATAGGAACGGCTAGTTTGATACAAAGCTTTACTCTACATGTTCTCAGACCGCACATTGACAAATTATCTGAACACCAAATATTCTTCTTGAAAATTCCTTTTATTAATAAAGGTATTGATTTTATTGACCTCCAAAGTATTTTTAGAGACAAAAATGTAATTGACACTATTCCTAAATACTTTAAAAATACAGAACCACCTATCATCTGCTACAAATATAACAAACCCATCAGAAATACAATTTTCAACTATAATAAAATTGTGGCCGACCTTAATATTAATGATAATATTCCTGATAATTGAGATTGCGCCACCTCAAAATTTTGCTATTCTCCGGCTGGTCATGTGATTACTGGTAATTTTGTGATAATTAAAGAAAAACGTCTACGATCTCTTTTGAATAAAGGTCCCAAATATAGAATACCATCCTTGATAGATTTTAACTCTTGTCGAGTTCAGATTGCGGAGGCTTTACAAAATTTTAGTATTAAATGGTGTCGAAGAGAACATGTTGAGTCTAATGCTCTTTCTAGTTGAAAAAAACTAATTTTTGATATAATTGATAAACGCATTTCCTTTTATAGCTCTAATAAACACCTTCTTCCACCTAAACCTAGAATTTCTTTTAGACATCTTAAAAAGAGTTTACAGAATTTCCATTCTAAATACGTTTTTGTTCCTGCTGATAAGGCATCGAATAATGTGATTATTATTTGACGATTACATTATATCGAGGTTTTGAAGCAGGAAATTATTAATACCAAGTCATACATTTCAGTTACTGCTGACGAAAAGACCATCGTTTCAGACCATGTCAAAAAGTGTGAACAACTTGGAACCAATATTAAAATTACACAACATAAACTTCCTACAATGTATTGGTTACCAAAACTACATAAAAAACCATATAAAGCGCGTTTCATTGCAAATTCTAGTTCATGTACAACTACTAAATTGTCTATACTTTTGACTTATTGTTTAACGAAGGTAAAGGATCATGTAAAATTCTACTGTGATAAGACTTATGAAAATTCTGGAATAAATCTCTTCTGGTCTATTAAGAACTCTTCAGAAGTCTTAAACAAACTTAAGAACAAAAAGTATCTTGAATCCACTGTAAGCACGTACGATTTTTCTACTCTGTACACAACTCTTCCTCATATTTTAATTAAGGATAAGCTTACTAACTTAATCCAGAATGTATTTGCCCGGGAAAAAACATCATTATTGGCATGTAATACTGAAAAAGCTTTCTTTACTGACGAGCAAATGAAATATTACACCAATTGGACTTGCTCAGAAGTTTGCGAATCACTAACCTTTCTTTTGGATAACATATTTGTACGTTATGGGAATGCTATATACCGTCAGGAAATTGGTATTCCTATGGGTACGAATTGTGCACCACTTGTCGCAGATTTGTTTTTGTACTGCTATGACAGAGATTTCATGTTGCGTTTGAATCCTCAATCACAAGAAGATGTTATAAAAGCCTTCAATGAAACTTGTTGATATTTGGATGATGTTTTAACTTAGATAACCCTTTCTTTGATGCTCTGATTCCTACGATTTATCCTAAAGAACTCAAATTGAATAAAGCTAACCCGTCCGACAATTGTGCAGCGTTTCTTGATCTAGACCTTAAAATTGATAATGGAATGATTTCTTCTAAGATATATGACAAAAGAGATGATTTTGATTTTAATATTGTTAATTTTCCTCATCTTGACGGGGATGTTCCCCGGGCTCCATCTTACGGGGTTTATATATCTCAACTTATTCGTTTTGCTAGAGCTTATTCATCTATTGACGATTTTAACAGTCGAAATCTCATTTTAACTGAGAAACTGCTTAAGCAAGGATATAGATACCATAAACTAAGAAAAACTTTCTCTAAATTCTACTATCGAAATCTCTCGCTTATTGGCAAGTACCAATGTAATCTCAAGGCGCTTCTGTGACACGGTATTTCACATCCTGAATTTTATGGTGATGTGATTTACAAACTTCGTAAAATTATTGGACATACCCATTTTCTCACTTTGTTCATCAAATATGTTAAAAAATTCATTAAAAAGGGATATGATCCTGTAGTACTACAACATACTGCATGTTTGGTTGTGAACCCTTTTACAGTTGGCAATCACGCTGGCCTCTTTGCATGTACGCCGACAAGAAAGGTTTAGTACTCTATGAAGGCGACCTCTTAAATCCAGAAATGGAAGGAGAACGTCGGATATCTGTACTATTTCGTTTTTGTCGTACCCTTTATTACTTTTCTACAGTTACTCTGTTTGCAGCTCAATCATTGAGTACACTAGCGATAGGTGGATACAGTTTGTTCACTTAAATGTTTTCGTTATACATGCACTCTACCACTGTATTTGCCGTCGCGGTTGTTGTAGATTAGTCGGAGAGGGGATACGTTTATTTTTAATGTTTGTCTTTTAGGGTGGGGATGGAATAAGTGTGAGGTTGGGCGCCCATAAACCGGTTTAACCCCCCAGTGACTTTTGTCACTGACCGTTCCAAGGCGGTACTTCCATCTTCCCCCTATTGCATGTTTGTTTTGTCTTTGTGCGTCTCTTGTTGTTTTTATAGTTATGTACATTTGCTGTTTCCTTGTGTTGCTGTTCGGGTTACTGTTTGTTCTGTATGTGGTGTTTCCTGCATGACTCATTTTTGTACTTTTAATGAGGCGCAGCATTACTGGCTGGCTCATTTTGGAATCCAAACATTGCAAATTATCACTTTTTCAATCAATTTGTATAGTTTTACAAATCACTCATTTGCTCACTCAACAGAAGAAATCATGATGGCAGTTTTATCACAGGAAATTATTCAAATGATTCATTTTACCATCAGAAAGTATACGTATTTATCAATTCATTGTATTCATTTGAATTTGATGATTCAGCGACATGTCTTTCCTTTTCCAGTTCGGAACGTATGGAAATAGGACATAACATAGAGGACATGGTTCTGAAACTTTCGTTTCTCGGATTTAACCGGAACATATCGTAAGTCGTTTATCCTTCTAATACATAACCGGCCATCATTACGAAAACTGAAGTGTTGCCATGGAAACGGTATAAAAGTACATAAAGTTAATGAGTTGGTCCTCAAATTGGATATTTTGTTTCCTTGGGGTTTCGTCACCATGTTAAACTGCATTTGAAGTTAATTTCTGATATTTGTAGGATACAAAAATAAACGTTTACGTTATTTTTATACTTTATTTTACTATTTTTAATGTTCTCATTAATATTCACGAGTATGCAACTAAAAAACAAGTTAAAAATAAAAGCACACTGTCTTATCTTCCATTTGGTACCAGTTTTATAGTTTTGGGACAACAACTGGCTGTGATATGGGCGAATTTGTAGGTATGGGTCATCATTACGAAAAGTGGGGGGTTGCCATGGGAACGGTTAAAATACACATAACCTAAAAGAATTTAAACTTGAGTACATTCGTGATTCTGATTCAGGACACTTTTTTAAACTTTTTTTTTACCCATGAAAAAAGTCTAGACCCCATTGGCTCCCTGAGTATCAAATTGAATTGGTTTTGAATATCAGGATGTTCAAGAGAGTGGCAACACCAGAGCATGGCAACTGCTACACACTGGACGATGAATTGTTCACGGCCTGGAGAAGTGGTCCTTCTAACGGTGCGTGAGATCTACACATTACCTTTAGAATTTAACGATGAATTGATGGCTGCATATGCGAACGGTTTCTATCTAAATACGATGCCGAACTCCATTGTTTGCGTTTGGATTTAATGTATTGGTGGTTTATTTACATTATGTATTTCATGATCCGTTTCTTTAAAAATAAACGTTTAAATATGTTCTCGTATGGTTTTAAAAATATGTTTGACAAAATGTTGCTTAGCTTACAAAAATATATGAGAGAGTGCTAAAATATTGTCAGAATAATATGACTGAGAGTGTGTTAATCACACGGTATATAAAACTTTTAAACATGAAAAGAAGATATATTCAAAGAACTCAAAATACATACCGAGTACGCCCATAAGCAAGTAGCAACTGCCACTTAACACGATATACTAGGTAGTTCTGCATTGTCTGTTTCGCACAAAAATAGTTATCATGACCCTGTTCAAAACAGGTGATAGATATTGCTTTACATAAGCCAGTTAGTAGGTCAAATGGTTTCCGATAAAAAAACAACTGATATACATTTTAACCTAGAGTAGCATACTTGGTGGTATAAAATGGCCAACGTGGATGGATAAATGACCCCTGTTGATTTGGAGGCCATCAGAAGAAAGGTCAAGGCAAAGCTTTGAAGAAAAACGTTAAATTTCCAAACATTCATCATTTGTCATAACCTTTTGAACTAATAGATAAAGATACTTCGTGTTTGGCATGCTTACTCTGTTACTCAATCATTGAGTATTTAGCGATAAGTGGATCCAGTTTTTGTTTTCCCTAAAATTTAACTGACCATTCCAATGTGATAATTCCATCTTCGCCTGATTTTTGTTTTTCATGACTTTGTGTGTCTCCTTTTAATGCTTTGATAGGCTTAGACATTTACTGTTCTTTTGATCATGGTGCTGTTCAGATGACTGTTTGTTTTGTATTTGGTGTCTTTCCTGTATGACTCATACATTGTTTTTACTAATCTCATGTAGCTGCAGTCCTTAAGAAGTGCCATGTCAAGGTCTATGTCACACTTTTAACCTATTACATCATAGGCTATTTATAGATACAACCTCTTTGAATAAATCTACCGAAAAGGAGCATTAACTAGAGAAAAGGAAACTTTTAGAATTTTGTAGTTTGAAATCATTGTGATAAATGGAGCATTTGCTCCTATAGGAGCAAATGTTCTATTTATCACAATGGTTTCACAAAGTGACTTTTACAGAGTCGTCAAAAGTCGTCAATATGAGGGAATGGGTTAAGTCAAGTTCAAAAGTTTACAAATATGCTGCCTGTCACTGAGGTTTCATGTTTTACGAAACATCTTTTTTTTTGCTTCAGGCATAACGCTGACAATGAATTTACAGAATGATGAGTACATGCAAGGATTCGCTTCCGGATACGGCGTGCGTCTTGTCTTCCATGACACTGGGACATTTCCGCTTCCTGCAGCCGAGGGCATCACTCTTAGTCCAGGAACTGACAATAGCATTTCGCTTAAACTGGTAAGCACGTTAATACCACTGATTCTGGGATAGCAATCAACAAAACGCTTGATTACAAACAATCTCAGAAAAGGTCAAACTTTAACCCTTTCACCGCCAATGTCTCAAAAATGCACCACCGCCAATGTCTCAAAAATGCACCACGAAAAATAGTGCAGTCCCAGATCAGACGCCGCCTTTTCAAGGCGGCGTATGCTCAGGGACTTCACTTTTTGTCTCAAACTTTATGTCATTATTTGTGCTTTATTCCTTTGAAATTTGCATTTATTTATCGCATTTCCTTATTTTACCGAATGAGTTAACAAAATTTATTTGCAGTGGACAATTAGAATTTTGGCGCCGAAAGGGCTAATACCGATGGCTACACTCATATTCATTTTGATTTATTTCATTCAGCTTTATTAGCGAATATAAAATGAATATCTCAACAACAAATGAACGGTCAGTTTCTGTCTCCTATTGTCTTTTTGTGTCAGCATATGTTTAGAGAGTACCACTGAATCACAATTGCAGATAACAACTGTTCATTGAACCGCCTTAATGATTTTCCGTTAAAATATATTGCCTGTTCAGACTGATTTGGATCAAGAAACGTTCAAGGATTTGACGACTTAATGAGTGCCGAACAGTTTGGATTCTGATGAAATGCCGAGTTAATCGGGATCTCTGGACCCTAGCTGTTTAAAACGCCCTCAGCAGGGTAAAGGTTAACCCTTTACTCCATGAATATTCATTTGAGAAATAATGATAATTATTATAAATATTTAATTTAATTAGAAACTGTAGAATTTTATCTATATTATACCATAAGCAAACAGAGCAGACCCTGATCAGACGTCTCCTATAGCAGCCGTCTGATTCGGGTCTGCTCTTTTTGCAAAAGCGTAGAAAGGCATATTTATGGAATAAAGGGTTAACAGTCTTGATGCTTTTCCAGGTTGACATATCTAGACTTGGAGAGCCGTATGGAGAGTGCACTAGTGGCGAAGCATTCTATGATCAATTCAACTACAATTATTCATCTTCGGTATGTTACGCTACAGACTCGCTGGGTAATTTACGGAAATATTAGCCGACTGACACTTTACCTGATAGAAGCACCTGTTCACACCTTTGCAAACAAAATAGACCCAGACCAGACTGCTTCAGAAATAGTGTAGGTCGTATTCTACAGTTTCTGTGATGAAACACCTATTTGTATGCTACTATTTTAAACCATTTCGTTTGTTGTCATTTATACATTCATTATTTCTTAATTCATATTCATGAAGTAAACGATCAAATATTTAGTTTAACCTATTCCCTCATGTGCTATTTTTAGACCAAGCCTCTTTCAATAAATCTGCCGAAAAGGAGCATTTGTTAGAGAAACGGAAATTGTTAGAACGGTGTATTATTGAAACCATTGTGATAAATAGAGCATTGGTTTCAAGAAGTGACTATTACAGAGGCATAAAAAGGCGCATTTACGGAGGAAAGGGTTATTGGATATGAAAATATTAATATTTGACAATTCTGTAGAAGCTGACTGGTCAGCTTAGAAAAACTCATGATGTTACGTTTATTAACATGAATAATCAAGATATATTACCTTTGGCTACACAAACTATTTACTCCATGAATATTCATGGATGTCAATTAAAATAATTGTTATAATAGCACGTGGACACGTGGCTCCTACATGATCTGGGTCTACTATTTTTGCAAAGGCATAGAACTGTTTATTTATTGAGTAAAGGGTAAAACATGTGTTCAAGTTAATTAGTAGGACCTTAAATTATATATATTTATTGTGTTCGTCTAGTTCTAAGCACATTCATTTATTATTTGAGAAGCAGTTCGGCAATTTGTTTTTGCTAAATTAGAAAGGACTGGTGTTACAAAATCACCAAACTTTACAATATTTGAATTTCTTCTTTGCCGATAATTTTGGGGATGAGGTCAAGATAATATGCATTAACTTAGGCTAGTCCCATTAGCGTTTGCGATCGTTAAAGACCACTGGTGACCTCTGAGACCTCTGAAACCGGCGGTCGTCTGTGATATTCGGCGACTAAATTCCAAAAATTGATTCGCAGTCACATTTGCGATGCATCTGCGAGCACCGTAAGACAGGTTGTTGACGATCGTGCGCCAAGTCACTGGTATTCGTACGAAGGTTCCACAATCACTTCCGACCTGTTGTGTGGTCAAGTGGTCTATGCCTAATCGCGGATAACCCTTAGGCATTCGCTGGTGATCACACGAAAGTCGTTGGTAATTATAGAAAGGTCGCTGATAGCCGTACGATTGTAGGGAAGATCACCAACGACCAGTTGAAGATTGTTCTTGACCTTCGTATGACGATCGTACGATTAGCTAAAAGTCTTAGAGGTTGTTGTACATGATCCAAAACCTCTCTGCGACTGAAATTGATCGCACGACAGGAAACGATTACCAACGATTACTGAAGACCACTCGCGATTATCAGTGACTTGTCGTGCGACCTTCGTACGAATATCGCCTACAAGAGGTCGCTAGAAATCGTAAACAGGTCATAAGTGGTCATAGGCCTAGTGGGACTGGGCCCTGATGTTGTTGTACATGATCAACAACCTCTCTACGACTGAAATTGGTCGCACGATTGGAAACGATTACCAACGGTTACTGAAGACCACCCGCAATTAACAGTGACTTGTCGTGCAACCTTCGTACGAATATCGGCGACCACGGGTCGCTAGCAATTGTAAACATGTCTTAAGGGTTCGTAAGGCCTAGTGGGACCGGGCCCTAAAACATTTTCAGGAATAACTTCTTAATTTCTCCTCCAAATTCTGTGTTGCGACCACCCGTTTGAATCGTCTCGAAGAACTATTCTAAAAAAGTGGTCAGAACATAGGGTTTGTTAGAGAACTGACGAGCTTCGCATCTGAGTACGCGCATGTATCTCTTGCTCTGTAAATGCGGGTTGGTGTTTGAATGTAGAGATGTAGCATACACTGTTTGCAAACGATAATTAAATTTCCTGGGTTAAAATTATATTGTTTTTCACAGACATGCCTGCAGATATGTAGAACAAAACTTGTTCTGGATAGGTGTGGATGCGTTCCATTTGATGATCCCGAAATCGGGCTTGATCGACATAGAGATGCGCCAGTGTGTGATATGACAGTTAGTGCAGGTAGTAGAATAGAATAAATTGTACACAAGAGTTAGAAATCGGCATTAATGAATCTCTTTTTGACATATTTTCGTACAGCTATCAGAAGGAAAGCAGAGGGTAATCAGTCCGGTGTGAGATATAGCTATAACGGCCGGGTACCCAAGCATTCATTTCTTGTCTGCATCTTTTGGCGCCAAATCAGTTTGCAAACAATGTCATTTGCTTTCAGATTTAAAATGAGTTTTCCGCCAATCTCTTCTCTCAAACATAAATAATATGTCAGTCAAGTTGGATCCTAATGCAGAGCTACAGATAAAGGTGCGTACCACAATACTAAAATCGTCATTTGTCCCCCAAGTCCTATAATGTGACGATCCTAACAGACTATCCTCATGAGTGTTCAAAGTATGGGGGTTTGTGCAGAAATAAAGGAGATCCTCATGCGACTGAAAACGTGCAATCGGTTACTACTCAAGCAAATTGTCTAATACGATCAGGCATATCACATATGACTGTACATTGTAATTGTTCGTTTGTATTGGTTATGTCTAGAAATTGGTCACGAATGATATCAATTTTATGCTTGCTTGAAAACCTACTGGGAGAATAAACGTAAACGTTTATTGTTAACATTCCTTTGATATGTAGACGTAACTTGGGACACTAGTTAAACCTACCAAAAGGAGGAACTTGACAAAGTCCTAATGAAACAACAGGAATGTGGACAGTACTTAGGATTGGTTGATTGAGTAGTTCGCCATATGTATACTGTCACTTCAGCATTTGTGTCCATTATTTCGCGACGTCTAGCCCGCTACAGGCAGAGGAAGATCATCGATGTTTCCATGCACACGTATATGAAACACCTAGCACTGTTACGTAGATAGATGAGTGTCCCCGAGTTGATCGATGTTCCACATAAAATATGAACAATTATTAACAAATTCGAATGCTGATTTTACATGATTGATGATTGATGAATGTACAGTCCATCCGTGTTTAAGAGTGATAATCCGTCCTATATGAAACGCTTAAAATTGCTAGAGGATATTTAATAACAAACTTCAATATCTCGAACGTCAAGGAACCATACAAATAGCACATAAATACTTGAGATTATTCTCTTTGATTTTATGGCTGAATGCATGTAACAAAAATGTGACGTGTATTTTGACATGATAATCTTTGAAAAAGGTCCTTAGTTATCCAAATATTAGATCAGAGCAATTCAAGTATTTATGTATTATATTAATTCCCTATTTTGGAATATGTTCTTCATCATACAAATAACTTCGAGATAACAAACGTTCGAGTCATCCGATTTTTCACAGCTATAGGCTATTTTTAGATCCATCCTCTTTGAATAAATCTACCGAAAAGACGCATTAACTAGAGATAAGGATTTTTTTTAATTTTGTAGTTTGAAACCATTGTGATAAATAGAGCATTTGCTATAGGAGCAAATGCTCTATTTATCACAATGGTTTAAAAAAGTAACTTTTACAGAGTCGTCAAAAGTCGTCAATATGAGGGAATTGGTTAATGCAGGTTGGCTCCTGTAGGAACTTTTAGAACTCCCCTCTCGACATACATTAAGCTATCACATGTGTTTCTAGATATGCGTAGTGTTACACTTTTTAACAATTCTGTATTGTAAATTTTGATAGAAACAAATATTTACTTCGAGATATACCGCAGTTCAAGTTATCCGAGTTCGAGCTATCGAAGTAATATAGTAAAATGACTGAAAACCAACCCGCGTATATGATCTATTTAGTATTTCAATGCCATTTTTTCACCGTTTTTTTGCACCATAGATCCCGATGCGAATTGTATGATAAATACATAATACATCAATTACTTGTTTCTTGCTTTTAAAGTGGAGCTGTGCATATTGAACACTGATGGGTTTCTTGGACGAGGACTGATAGAATGTGATTGCCCGGCGCCTTGTCGGTGAGTAAATGAATGATGAAAAAGACGTAACCATAGACACAAGCTGATACACTTACAGCTACGCCAATCACTTTTATGCACAAAATAAAGCAAACGAAGAAGTCACCTAACAAACAATAGCGTGTTTTGCAACCCAACTTACAAAACTGGTCGTTTTTTTTTTTAAAGTAACGATAAATTGGATATGGAAAAGGACATATAAATAAATATATAAGACGCACTATTCATTATAATAGGCAATGTCTAAAATTTAAAAATGTGATCTTATTTTCTAACAATATATGTAATTTAGTAAATGTCCGATGAATGTCGAATTAAATATTTTTTTAAGTTTTCGGAAGAAATAGTAAATTCTGCTACCTGATAACTGTGATATGACACCCTGTGCTGTGATATCCCTGAGTGACCGCCTTTTTTATTTAGATTTCATGTTATGTTTATTTTCCTTGCACCTACGTCTTATTTAACCCTTTACACCATGAATATTCATGTATGTAAGAAATAATGACCTCATAAATATTAACTAGATTATTTGTTATAATACAGTAAAGTTCCGCTAATGCGACCACCTAAAAGAGGTATAATTCTGGGTGCTAGATGCAGGTGGTAGCTTAATGCAGGACGAAAGTAATACAGAAAGCTCCTTGAGGAGCTTTCTGTATTACTTTTGTCCTGCATTAAGCTACCACCTGCTTATAAAGGCACCCATGTTTATTCATTAAGTGGTCGCATTGGCGGGGTTCTACTGTAGCACATGAACACAGTGATTTTTACCATGGCAGAACCCTTAGAATGGTATCTGATTTATATAATAAGCAAACAGAGTAGACACTGATCATACGAATCCTATAGGAGCTGTTTGATCTGGAGCTACCCTGTTTGCCTAGGCTTCTTTATTGGGGAAGGGGTAAATATCTGACGTACGAGTTCTTACATCACAATTACTGGCGTCTGAACTCCAGACATCATGTTTACTTATTTATTTGTATGTGGTGTTTCCTGGTGACTCATGCATGTAATGTTTTGTACAAGCCCCTATTTAGAAGACTTTAGAAGTATATCTGCATCGCCGATTCAGTGGTTTTATATAACGCAGTACACTATGGACTAGATAAGATAATCAGTTCTCATTTAATATACCGCTCATACATGAGGTATCAGAAGCACTGTTTAACCACAGAATGTACTGCTTTTATGTCACGTACCACTCCTTTCTACAGGCATGTACAAACACATTTCGTGTTTATAGAAACACAATAATATACTGATGGCCGCATTATTCAAGGAAATTCGCCCCAGTTCTGCCTTTAGAGTCCGTCCATTTTTTCATGTTAAGGGGGTCACAGCAGACAAGGTATTTGCTCGAAGAAGCAGTTGCCATTAATGGATTCGTCAAAAGGAGCAGACCCTGATCAGCGGAAGCCCTCTGATGTGGGTCTACACTATGTTCATATTTCCCTTTTTAAGATACACTGAGCACTAATGTTGCGACACTCATTTTCAGCGAACACGTTTACGAAAAGACTCTGTCCTGGCGACAATGGCCCAACTTTGATTATTTGGTGAGTAATGTGTTTATTTTCACACTGTAGAAACACATAAAACCTCGATACTACGAACACTAAACTATCCACCATTACTGATTTTAAACACAGGTGGCAGCTTACTGCAGGGTGAAAGTCATGCAGAAAGCTCATCTAGGATTTATTGTGGTTTATTGTATATTACTGTACATGTTTTGTATGAATAATATAAAAACCATACATGTAGCAACAGATAATGGTACGTACTTAAATACTAAAATCGTCATTTCTACACCAAACTCTATTATATTATGCCCTTTCTAAAGGGTGATCACAACATAAGATTTGGTTGAGAAATATAGTTTTTCTTTAAAATGTTTTAATTTAGATACGCGTATAATCTAGACCCTTGTAGCGCCTTTTTATAAAAGCCACTCCACGAGAATAGGCATCATCCGACTTTAGCTGTTGGCAAACTATATACAGTAGAACGTGTACTAACCCATTCCCTCATATTGACGACTTTTGACGACTCTGTAAAAGTTACTTTATGAAACCATTGTGACAAATAGAGCATTTGTTCCTATAGGAGCAAATGCTCAATTTATCACAATGGTTTCAAAATACAAAATTCTAAAATTTTCCTTTTCTTTAGTTAATGTTCCTTTTCGGTAGATTTATTCAAAGAGGTTGTATCTAAACATAGCCTATGAGGTAATGGGTTAAGCGGCCATCAAAATGTCTCAATATGGGTCTGTAAGGCAAATGATAGCTTGATACAAGTCAAAAGGGTCTTATAGGATATACATGTTCTTCTGTAAGCTAAGAAAGGCTGTCATGTCAGAAATGCTACATCCAATGTTGCTCAGGATTTTCTCTTTTGTCGAACCATATATGTGTGTGTTCAATGACAGTTTTCTTTTCATTCTGTTACGCATTTCGATTGAAGAGTAAACAAATTTTCATAGGCCCAGAAAAGATGCGTAAATAAAAACATTTTCAAGAATAACTTCTTTTTTTTTCTCCACCACACCATATGTTGTGCCACCCTTTAGAATCGTCACGACATAGGGTTTGGTGGAGATATGGGGATTTTAGTACTTGAGCACGCATGTTTATCGGTTGCTCTGTCTGCCTTTTTACTTCGACATTCACAGAGTGAAATTCCATCCGGTCGAAACTGTATCCATTTCGTACACAAAAAACATAAGTTATAGTTTGTCTTTGTTGTTTTAATAATCTAGTCCTAGTGTCAAACAGTAGTTTTGATTCTTCTAAGGACGGTAAAACAGAACAGAAGTCAAACAGATGTAGCACGAAGTTACACAGCATAATCAGGGTCCATGCTTATAAAGCTTTTTAGTTGAGTCTGAGTTCGTTCGCAAGCTTTTGATTGGTCAGATTTGAGTTCTCAAGCTTTTGATTGGTCAGATTTGAGCCAAAGGCTCAAATCTGACCAATCAAAAACTTGAGAACGAACTCAGACTCAACTAAAAGTTTTATAAGCATGGACCGGAACCATAAATTAAATGATCGGAATTAAATCTAAATAAATTGCAAGCGTAATCACGAGTTAGCCTATGGGGTGCTAACGGGTTACCCATTACCTCATAGGCTGTTTTTTAGACCCAATCTGTTTGAATAAATCAGGGAGCAAACGCTCTATTTATCACACTGATTTCAAAATGTAACCTTTACAGATGCATTGAAAGGGGCCAATATGAGGGAATGGGTCAAAGGAACATATCAATTGTATTCTGTTCTTCTTTCTGTTTTCATATGAATGTTTGTTGTTTTTAGCAAAATGTGTTGATAAAAGAAATGTGCAGGAGAAACATGTCTATCTGCAATGAGGACCCCGTTCTGAGTGCAGTTGGGTAAGAAATTTCGGCATACAGTAGAATCTGTCTAAAATGCTCGTCTAAAGTGGTCTACGTATGGGTCTGTAAGGCAGGTGGTATCTTAACCCTTCGCTTGCTGAATTTTAAAATACATTTCTCCTTCTTTACCCATGTCCTCTTGTATAATTACATATATCTTCACTGTGTACAAGTATACCGCTTTGCA
Source organism: Azorinus chamasolen (assembly GCA_963576725.1). NCBI lineage: Eukaryota > Metazoa > Mollusca > Bivalvia > Cardiida > Solecurtidae > Azorinus > Azorinus chamasolen. The sequence goes on along the minus strand of OY755246.1, from coordinate 15,153,721 downwards.
ATCACTGCTGTGGAGTGCACTGGTTGCACAATCAACTTGTAAATAGTGCAGACCCTGATGAGACAGCTCCTGCAGGAGCTGTCTCATCTGGGTCTACACTATTTACAGATAGGTATATTGACGCGAATAGCAAGCGAAGGGTTAATATGGGTCAAAATTATGCAGACATGTCCTATACGAGTTGTATGCATTATCTTGCCCTGCATTAAGCAACATATGCTTTTTTAATATTCCAATGTTCAATAAATGCATTGTCGTTTAGGACGGATTCTACTGTATTTACAGTCCATGCTGAGCAATTTATCGTTTTCATTTTACGCAAACACATCAGTTCTTTACTGGCACTAGTCATTGCATTTTTAATATTTACGTAATGCCACTAGATTTCTGTTGGGTATTAATCCATTGAACTTCATTTTTACCAACAATACTACAGTTGGCAAAATTCAATATCAGGGTCTAAGGTTTAAAAACTCCTGAGTCTGAGATCATTCTCAAGTATCTGATTGGTCAGATTCTGAGCAAGCTCAGAATCTGACCAATCAGATGCTTGAGAATGACCTCAGACTCAAGCAAAAGTTTATAACCTCGGGGCCAGATAAGATGTGTAAATTACAACCTTTTCAAGAATAGCTCCTTTATTTCTCCACCAAACCCTATGTTGTATCCATTCTTTAGAATCACCATAATGATCATAACGATCATAATGGTTCAATAACACTTAATCTGTTCTATGATTATTCCAAACTTCAATACCTACTGAATATTCATGAAAAAATAGTTATAACGAAATATGAAAGGTGGAAACATTTAAGCCAAATTAAAAATTAACGACAAATCTTTCAAATTCCACTAGCAAACAGAGCAGGCCCTGATCAGACGGTTCCTACATGGTCGTCTGATCTGGGTCTAATCTGTTTACAAATGCGTGAAACAAGTTTATATGAAGGAAATGGTTGAGGCAGGATTTACTTCATTTCAAAACTGACAGTATTACAGATCTGGAATTTGTATAAGATATGCGATCGGTCATTATACAGATTCAACCTAATTACGTCTTTCTACGACTTTTCTAACAGAGTAGACCCAGATCAGACAACTCCTCTGTTTGTTTATGAAATAAAATAGATCTGATTCTACAGTTTCTGTCATGGCAAACACTTCTTTTGTTCTTATGCCATTATGAAAATTAACGCATTATCATAAATATTAATTAGATTATTTATTGAATTGGCATATATATATATACATGAAAGTTTAGCTCACACAGAAACTGTACAATCATGTCAATTTTAACCCATTTGCCCCCACGATCCCATATATGGGACATATCAAACAGTGTAGACACTGATCAAACGCCGCATGATGCGGCGTCTGATCAGAGTCTACACTGTTTGCTGATAAGAATTTCAATATAAAACAAAACGAAATTGCAAATTTAGGTCAGGCATCCCTTAGATAAAAAATGGACTGATCCACTATATATACATGGAAGAATCCATTGGTCGCAAATGGGTTAAACACACGCTAAGGAAACAGATCAGATCCTGATCGGATTCTGATGGGTTAGAGTGCAAGTGTACACTACAGTAAAGCGGTTAAGCCACAACTTTTTCTCAACATGCACCTTACAGTAGTATGATTTCACCTAATTGGTCACAGTACCTCTGTATATTGATTCATATAGCATATAAATATGTTTGTTTTTATTTCAGATGGCAGAAAAACTTCCTTCGTGTCCAGATTTACTACGAAGACTTAAACTATGAATTCATTACGGAAAAACCATCGTATGAGGTAGACTTAGCGAGTTCCTTATATTCGATCTTTAGTTTTCTTTTCCTTTTCGTTTTTTTTATTATAATTATTTTAATCCAGTACTCGTAAAACACTTCTCTACAAGGGATACGAAATAAGCCTTATTATAAAATTCTAAGGGTAGTGATAGCTAAATACCAGGCGCATTCTGTGCATAAATATCTCATAGGAGAATTATTCCATGCTGTACAGGTCAGTCACTCGCTTTAACCTTTGACCTGCCGAATAATTAAATCTGCCTATCTGTTTCTGAATACAGAAGAACCTGTCCTAAGCGACTATTGATTTATTGAACATACTTTAGGTGTCTTAAAAGGCAGGCTTAATATAGGTCAACATAATTCTGAAAGCTCTGCATTACTTTTGACCTGCATTAAGCTACCAACTATACGCCCGATGATGAGATCTCTTTTTTATTAAGACAGGTAATACTGTATCAATTAATCTCAAACTTGGGAATCCTTTGTTCTCGGTCTGCACTGGTCGCAAAGGTCTTATATACCCCCCCCCCCAAACACACACACACACACACACACACACACACACACACACACACACACACACACACACACACACACACACACACACACACACACACACACACACACACACACACACACACACACACACACACACACACACACACACACACATGATGATGATGGGAGTTTTATGGATAAGTTTCGTCCAATTGTAAATTTTCATGTTCCAAACAATATTTTTGCTTAGTCTTTAAGCCTTTACTCCATATATACACCTTTCTACGCATTTGCAAACAGAGTAGACCGAGATCAGATGGCTCCACTAGGTATGCTCTGTTTGCTTATGATGTAATATGGATATGATTCTACACCTTTTGCCAAGGCCAGAAATACCTGTGTCCATATGATACTATAATAATGAATTCAATTAATATTCATTTTGTCATTATTTCTTAACATGAATATGCATGGAGGAAAGGGTCAATAAATCATATAACTAATTAACTGATATATGTAAATGACCTTCAGCTATTTAATTAGCTACTGGTTTAATACACGGATTCTGAATATATATTTGATTTGAGGTGTTCTGCTATTCAAATTTATGACAATCAGTTAGGCAATGGAATAACATACATAATATTGATACAAATAATATACTGGCGTCTCTTTTTATTGGAATAATTTTATCTAAATGTTTTTCGCTGCAAAATATTTTCGTCTGCAAATTTTTGTCCCTTGCTACAATCATCATTTTTCTTCAATTTTTGTTTACAAACATAGTAATAAACGGTTTGGATCCTAATAAAATTAGTTGGCGTCTCATCTGGATCCACACTGTTTACATAGGTAATCACTATGTCTGGGAGGCAGTGTTGTAAAAAGGTATAATTAATACATGAATGCATGGGCCTTACATTTCATAATTTATCAAAAGAGAAAAAATAGGCTATATACATGTAGTTAAAAACACTGAAATAAGTTTTATTCCCGGTGTTTTAGACAGATAGCAGCTCCATGTAGGGTGAAGGCCATCCATAGATCACCTCTGGGAGCTTTCTGCATAATTTCCACTCTGCATCAACTCTTTTCTCCACACATAAGCATTTCTATGTCTTTTCAAAGACATTAGACCCATATCAGATATCCGCTATAGGAGTCGTCTGATAAGGGACGGTTATGTTTATAGATATGATTCTACAATTTCTGCCATTTTCAACATTTTCCTATGTTCAAATGCCATTATATAAATGAATCTAACCCTTCGCTTGCTATTCGCGTCAATATACCTACATGGAAATAGTTAAGACTCAGATGAGACAGTTCCTGCAGGAGCTGTCTCATCATGGTCTGCACTATTTACAAGTTGATTGTGCAACCAGTGCACTCCACAGCAGTGATTGGACAGCGAAATACGTGTACACAGTGAAGATATATGTAATTATACAACAGGTCATGGGTACAGAAGGAGAAATGTATTTTAAAATTCAGCAAGCGAAGGGTTAGCTAATTGATATTCACAGCGTCGTTGTTTCTTATATGGATATTTATGGAGTAAAGAGTTAACCCTTTACCCAATAGCCTGTTTCTAGTTTTGAAGACATATGACCACTTAAAGCAGGTTGAAAGTAAAGCAGAATGCGCCTTAAGGCGCATTCTGCTTTACTTTCAGCCTGCTTTAAGCTACCACCTACTAGCATATAGAAAATATTTATTATGCAATATGTTCATGACTGTATGAATCTGAATTATTTTCTTCAGCGGAGGAATAAATCAAACACGCTAAAAGCCGCTTCTATCAGGTAAAGGGTTAATTAAACAGTCACCTGCCTAAAAGTTTCCTGTTCTTCTTTACTAAAGAATCAAATTAGCGAACTATACATAAATAACAAAGTTGTTTCTCGGATATTAATTAAATACGTGTGATTCGGTTATTAAGTAAAACGGATATAAAAAAGTGTCTAAAAATCGTTTTAACCCATTCCCTCATAGGTTATTTTAAGACCCAACCTCTTTGAATAGATCTACTGAAAAGGAGCAATTACTAATCTATAAGTACGGTGTGGTTTTGAAACCATTGTGATAAATAGAGCATTTGCTCCTATAGAGCAAACGTTCTGTTTATCACAACTGTTTCCAGAAGTGACTTTTACAGAGGCAAATACATGTATTTGAAACGTTTATATTCCTTTTATTTCAGTTTGTCCGATTTATATCTGACGTTGGTGGGACGATGGGTCTGTTTATTGGCGCATCATTGCTGAGCCTCATGGAGCTTCTCCAAGTTACTCTAGAGATATGTTTGTGGGCAAAGCAAAGATGGAAAGATCGCAAGTCCCGTTGCGATGTTGTCCAAGTCCTACCAGCGAAATAATCGGGAGTGTAAACAAAGCTAACAGAGTGGTTTCAGGAGAGTTCCACAACAAGACATGAAAATGAGAGCACTATCAGTATTTATATTTCCCATTGCTTTTCAGAGAATGTGGGTACCCTGTTATTTTCCTCCGAAACTGCACAAAATCGGTATACAGTAGTAGAACATTCATTTATTGAATATAGTTTAAAACCATATGATTGCTTAATGCAGGATGACTTGCATTAAGCTATAGCCTGCCTTACAGAGCCATAATTAGACCCCGTTTAGATGGCCACTTAAAACATGTTCTACTGTAAAAATGTATCTAGATTGTGTAAAGACGGATTCACTCGTATTCCGCTTAATGTGTCTGACTCATATTTGCAAACAAATTGGGTCCAGATGAAACGCCTCATAGGCTATTTTTAGATACAGCCTCTTAAAATACATCCACCGAAAAGGAGCATTAACTAGAGAAAAGGAATTTTTTAGAATTTTGTAGTTCGAAACTATTGTGATAAATAGAGCATTTGCTCCTATAGGAGCAAATGCTCTATTTATCACAATGGTTTCACAAAGTATCAGAACCCAAGCTGTTTTATCGAATCAGAAGAAGTCAAAATTACACTAGACTCACATTTGAGCGAACATATTTTTTTCGCATCGGCGTGTTGTTCGAAATTCAGCATTTGTGAATTGCAAACAAAGAAGATTTTAGCTGGTGTGTTTAAAACGTTGGATATCCAATGTTTGTACCAAACTTCAAAATGGTCAATCATATCCCGAATATTCAGGGATTTGTTTAAGAAAGGTGTAACATGACAAACAATGCAGACCCTGATGCGATGATTGTACTGTTCCATGAGATGTTTTATCTGGATTTACACTGTTTGCAAAGGACGTCAGTGATCCGTTTCCCGCACTGAAAGGTTATAGTCCCTACTGCAGAGTGACACACGGTGTCGCCGCATTTCTAATGCGGCTGCTGATCTGGGTCATCATTGTTTGCAATTTTCAAAAGGTGGATTTCGAACGTCGGAGTTCAATTACACATTGCTATAAACAAGGTTGCCATAGCCTTCTGTGCTGCGCTATTATTGTTTGTACATTATTTATGCTAGTTATTACGGATCAACACTCATACCTTCTATAGCTATACCTTCGAGTGTAAAGGCAAAACAGTGGAATCTTAAGCGGCCATCAAAAAGAGGTCTAATTGTGGGTCGGTAAAGCAGGTAGTAGTTTAATGCAGGTCAAAAAAGAGCTTTCTGAGTTACGTTTGCCCTGCCTTAAGCAACCACCTGTTTTTAAAACTCATCTGTTCAGTAAATGAATGGACTCTTAGGACAGGTTCTACTCTACCGGACAACTGTATTAGTTAATCGATTCATCAGCTCAGATGTGAGGTCAGTAGGTTTTTTTTATCATGGGTGACTAGGTTTCAGATCACGCTAACTGCATAAATATTTATAAAGTTATGCTTTGATGATACCCAGTGTCATGAGATTTGGTTTGTCAAGGATCAATCGTCACGTGCCGAATTGTCCGAAAATAGGCTTTCATTCTCAGTGTTGTTATATTGTCTGGTCCTTCGTGATCATTAGTTTCGATGTTACCAGTTTTGAAAATTGAATACCGCTTATTCCGGTGCTAGTCGTCGTGAGTAGCGGTACATAAACATACTCTATAAATTCTAAAAGTAGCAATGCGAAAAGAGAAAATTGCAGACTCGGTTTTATTGAGTCTGCTCATGAGTAACAGGCTTAAGTCGTATTTAAGTTTTAAACCTAATAACATCAAAACTAATTATCCCGACTGACCAGAAAATATAAGAACACTGAGAATGAAGTACGGGGCGACTTTAAACCGAGTCTGCAGGTTTCTCTTTTTACGTTGCTGCAAGGTTCAAGTCATCATAAATTATGACCTCTATGAAAAGGGAATGGGTTATACTTCAACACAAATAGCTTCCAGTATAAAGGCAACACTTAACAACTGTGTAAGTGACTGGCAACTAAGTCGATGATTCGATTCTTTATCACAGAGGCAACGTCGTTGGTTATTCATACGGGAGACCCAGATTCGATTCTCACTAGCGACGGAATGGTTACATGGGTATGCCTCCATGTGATCAAATAAGACACTGGAATGTGGATTGGCCTTTAAACGGTCATTAAATAAGACAATGAAATGTGGTTTGACTTTTAAAGGGTCGATAATTAAGACAGTGAAATGTTGTTTAACCTTTAATAGGTCATGCAATAAGACAATGAAAAGTGGTTTTACCTTTAAAAGGTCATGAAATAAGATTGTGAAATGTGTTTGGACCTTTAAAAGGAAATATTTAAGTATAATTTTTAAACAGCTGTATATAATTATATATTTGATATGTCTGTTAAATTACATCCACTGAGTTTACTTAGAAGTGCAAGAAGATACGTTCTCGGTTACACAATGAGATGATACGTTGGGCCATTTGCATACACTGCGAACCAAGATCAGCCACAGTGATTGAAATCGATATCAGACAATGTTCTGCACATGTCAGACTATTTCATCTGGAGTTTGTATGTTTCTACAACGCCGTGTTAAAAGTACAGTAAACCCCTTCTTAACCAGGTTTGGTATTAGAGAATAACATTTTATACAGATAGCAGCTTAATGCATGGCGAATATCGTGCAGAAAGCTCTAGTAGGGGTTTCTGCAGGACGTTGACCCTCCAATAAGCTGCCACCCGTCATCAAGGGAGATATTGATACTAGTTTGAACACCCAGATTAGATCATTCCCCGCGTGGTTACATTCTATAATGTAAGGTGATTCATCACTGGTATTTTACGTGTTGGTTATAATGTGAATAGTATTTAATAAACTGTGTTAACCTTTTAATGCAGGGATATTAATGAGAAAATAATCAGTTAATTAGATTAATAATTTTATGTAAAATGACTTATAAACACTATGGCATTTTGCCATGAAAGAAACTGTAGAATTATATCTATAATACCCAATAAGCAAATAGAACATATCCTGATCAGACGGTTCTTATAGGAGCCCTCTGATCGGGGTCCACTTTTTATGCAAAGGTGTTAAAAGGCATGTTTATAGAGTAAAGAGCTAAAACAATATTGATCATATGGCCAAGATCATGTAACTAGATAGTTGCACGCCGGATTCAATATTACCAACCAGGACAACATATGTATTAAACACATATCTCGAGCGACCATTAATACGAAATCTATTTGGTGACTATTAACCCTTTCCCTCATATTGACGACTTTGACGACTCTGTAAAAGTCACTTTGTGAAACCATTGTGATAAATAGAACATTTGCTCCTATAGGAGCAAATGCTCTATTTATCACAATGATTTCAAACTACAAAATTCTGAAAGTTTCCTTTTCTCTAGTAAATGACCCTTTCCGGTAGATTTATTCAAAGTGGTTGTATCTAAAAATAGCCTATGACGTAATGGGTTAAGGCTGGTGGTGACTTAATGGTGAATATAATGCAGGCAACTCTAACAGAAGCTTTCTGTGTTACTTTTGCCAAGCATTAAGGAACCATCTGTACGTGAAAATGTCCATGATCATTCAATAAAGGGTCGCTCAAGACAGGTTCTACTGCCCTGTGTCAATGTCCAGAGGTGTGTATGAAAGTAGCCAAGATCACTTACACTCTTTACCTTAGGACAATCCATGTTAGAAAGACTGACATAATGATTAACCCATTCCTTCATACTGACCGACGTCACGTTTTGAAACTATTATGATAAATAGAGCATTTGCTCCATATGAGCAAATTCTCTATCACAATGGTTTCATAGCTACAAAATTCTAAAAATTCATTTTCTCCAGTAAATGCTCCTTTTCGGTAGATTTATTCAAAGAGGTTGGATCTTAAAATAGACCTGTAGAAACTATAGAAATATATTTGTAGTATTACGTTAGCAAACTAGGCAGACCCTGGCCATGTGACTCCTGTTGGAGACGTATGATCTGGGTCAACGTTATTTGCCTGTAGGAACTGTCTGTTCAGGGTCTGCTCTGTTTGCTTATGGCATAATAAGGGTCTATTTCAACAGTTTTTGTCATGGCAAACATCTCCTATGCTATTTAAAATCGGCTTATTAATATACATGTACGTGATTTCATTATTTCTGATATGAAAATTCATCGAGTAAAGGTTCAAGCGACGAGAAAGAAAAACGAGAAAATACCGCACAATAGCATTTTATACGCTGAACACGTCTAAAAACGAAATGGGGGAAAAGTCTGATTTCGAATTTGAATCGCAATACTATTCTGTATCAACGAAGATGTATGTAACATGCTTACATGAGTGCAGTACGTACCTGCCTTCAGCAGCCATTAAAAAGAGCTCTAATAATGAGTATGTAATGCAGATAATAGCTTAATGCAGGTCAAAGGTAATGCAGCTTTCTGCATTACCTTTGTCTTGCATTAAGCAACCACCCACTATTAATAATAATATGTTCAATAAATGAACGGCCTATTAAAATAGGTTCTACTGTAGACTATCTGATGCTCAAGAGAATATTCAGCATTTACTATATCGTAGAACCTTGTTTTAAGCGGTCATTAAGAAGCGGTGTGCAAGGCAGGTTGTAGTTTAATGCAGGTCAAACATTATGTAAAAGGCTTTCTGCGTACGTTTAGCTCTGCATTAAGTAATCATCTGCTTTTTAACCCTTCGCTTGCTGAATTTTAAAACACATTTCTCCTTCTTTACCCATGCCCTGTTGTATAATTACATATTTCTTCACTGTGTACGAGTATTTCGCTGTGCAATCACTGCTGTTGAGTGCACTGGTTGCACAATCAACTTGTAAATAGTGCAGACCCAGATGAGACAGCTCCTGCAGGAGCTGTCTCATCTGGGTCTTCACTATTTACAGGTAGGTATATTGACGTGAATAGCAAGCGAAGGGTTAAGACTTCTGTGTTCAATAAATCAATTGCCGCTTAGAACAGGTTTTATTGTACATTTTGACAAAATAAATGTCTGTCGCTGCCAAGTTCAGTCGTCATCAAATATTTATCGTCTGTAAAAAAAAAATTATATTTCATATATCATCCAACAGTTTGGATCCAGATTAGACGCCGCGTTACTATGCGTCTCATCGGGATCCAAACTGTATCTTTACAACACTCACAGATTCCACAATAGCAGTGAAAGGATTATTTTCAAAATCGTTTATTATATTTCCACATCAATAAAACATATACCGCCTTGAAATGTGTCATTTTCTGGCTATGTAACAGTTATTATTTATTTAGCCATTGACTCCATAACTACGCCTTTCTATGACATTACAAACAGTGTAGACCCACATAAGACAGCTCTTGTAGGATATAATTCTACAGTTCCTGACATGGTCAAAACATCCTTTGGTCATAATGCCATTATAAAAATACAGTTAATTGATATTAATATACATGTATTCATTATTAGTAAATAAATATCTATGGAGTAGAAGGGATAAGAAAGATAACTCCATAAAGCTATCAATATAAGTACGTTAATTCCATTACGATATTAAACTAGCGATATAAAGTTTATAACTCCATAAACTAGCGATATAACGAAGATGACTCCATGCATAACATCACATCTGTAACAATACAGCAAACAGGACATACCCTGATCAGACAGTTCCTATACGAACTGTCTGATCCGTTTATACTCTGTCTGCAGAGGCGTAAAAAGGTTGGATTATGGTGAAGAGAATTAAACCTTCAGCCCGCTTAGAAATTTTAAACGCATCTATTTCAGAATACAAGGCATATTAAACCCTTTTAACCCTTTCGCTGCCAATGTCGGATCTGTGATTACCTATGCAAACCTATGCAAACAGTTTGGATCCAGATGCGACGCCGAATAACTCGTCAATCAGTTTCGGATCTTGATAATACTTCTAATTACTCGCATTTGGAGTCTCATAAGGGTCACAGCTTATAAAACCTCTCCTTCTGAGGCTTAGTTCATTCTCAAATATCTGATTTGTCAGATGCTTGAGAATGACCCCAGACTCAAGCAAACAGTTTTATAACCCATGAGACCAGGCTCTGAACAATAATACAGGTAACCAATTCACTTGGGACGTGGTGGAGATGAATTGACACATTTTGTTTAATCACGTAGAAAACTACTATTGGAGATTTCTGCGTGACTTTTAACCTGTATTTTAAGCTGGATTCAAATGCGATAATTGATACAGACGGCATATTACTTGCAAACCGTTAAAGGTTTTTGCAGTATTCAGATATCATTAATATTTAACTGGATATATAACCTGTTGAAAAATGGGCAGCAATTAGTTAATTATTGTACAGCTTTTTATGTTGATTGATTTCTACGAAAATTGGACAGAACATATTGCAATACGAATATATTGATCGTAATTGTAAGCTAGAGGCAAATTTGTGGTAGCCTATGCTGAAAGTTTTAAACAATGAAAAAGTAGTAAAGTCAAAGAGGCAAATCATCATACAAGACGCAACAAACACCAAATCATCGATAGATAGCATGCCACACGCGCACACACACAAAACTACACACCCAAACACATGCACATACACGAGATGAACACTGAAAACATTAACAAACACACAGGTACTAGAGATAAACATTCAAAACATAAACAAATTCACAACGACAAAGACACAAGACGAGCAAAAGTAAATATAAGGGTGACAAAGAGAGTACCGCCTTGGAATGGCCAGTGGCAAAATCACCACTGGGTTTTTAAACTGGTTTATGGACGTCCTTATCTCAAAGTCACCCTAGTTTCACAAATAGTGTAAATAAAGGTTTCCCCACTGGATATTCCCACATCATAGAAGACGGTAAACACATGACAATATGTATAACATAGCATAACAGCCTTGAAAATCCGTCATATATGTAATCAATGACTTTGCTGAAGTCAGAGCAACTGCAGAGAAGCCGTTAAGGGCACGACAATGAAAAGGTGATACATGAGTCTGGTAAGCTCATCCCGTTTCTGAGTTTAAGAGTATACCATCAAAGAGTACTACCCTCGGCCTATCATCGCTTAATCAAAGAGGGAAAAGTTGAAACGCCGAGCACAATAGTGTCACATCAACATACAAACTACAGTAGAACCTATCTAGACCGAACTTGTACTAAAGACCAATTAAGGGCTTATTAGACAAGATGAAGCTTAAAGGAGGCTTCTGTATACATTTTCAGCCTGCATTAAGCTACCATCTGTCGGAAAGACCGGTTTTGATACTGATATTTAGCGTCCAGTTTTACTGTACAGTAGAATCTCTCTAAACCGGAATTTAAGGCCTTTGGGCAGGATGAAAGCCATGCAGGAAGCTTCCAAAGGAGCTTTTTGTCTGATGTTCAACCTGCATTAAACTGCCACCGTCTATTAGACCAGTTGTGATACTAAGTTTATCGTCCGGTTTAGAGGGGTTTACTGTATTTCAAACTGTTCTTTGTATACCCAGGTTCACCTCGCATTTGCTTTATTTGGTAATTCAAATAGGAGGAAATCCATGTTAACAACATTGTTATCAATGTACATGTACCCTCCTGTAACAGACTTGGCTCACAGTATATATATCATCATTTACTAACAGGTTATATATCTTAGTAACACATTTCTTAATACATGTGTTTGCTAGTGATGCAAATTTGCTATTCCCTCACTGCATTTACAAACCGTGAGACATTTATACAGAGATACAGTTTAACCCATTACCTCATAGGCTATTTTTAGATACAATCTCTTTGAATAAATCTACCGAAAAGGAGCATTATCTAGAGAAAAGGAAAATTTTAGTATTTTGTAGTTTGAAACCATTGTGATAAATAGAGCATTTGCTCCTATAGGAGCAAATGCTCTATTTATCACAATGGTTTCACAAAGTGACTTTTACAGAGTCGTCAAAAGTCGTCAATATGAGGGAATGGGTTAAGGTGCGTACCCAAATACTGAAATCGTCATTTCTCCACCAAACCCTATACTATGACCAACGTTAGAATAGTTTCTTTGAGACGATTCTAAAGAGTGATCAAAGTATATGGATTGGTGGAGAAATAAAGGAGCTAGTATTAAAATGTTTACATTTACGCACCTTTTCTGATCCTCTGTTGATAGGTTTTGCTGATTGAAATTTCAGATACGCTGTACTTTGGTTTTCCCCAAGTCTCATTGCATTCACTTCAAACCTTTCACATTGCTATTCATAACAATGAAAGCATCTGTGAATATTATATGAAGATACACATGCCAATGACATATTTCATTTTGATTGATTAGGGATGCTTTACCAAATACTTTGAGTCTAATGGAAAACGACAAAGCATTATAAAAATTTAAAGGCCATACATCTAGTCCGTTGTCCCATGAGTACCAAAAACTACACTCGGTTCGATTACATCAGACCTTGGAGCCTGATATATCATTTGCTTGGCCATGATAGTTTCCTGGTTCATATGAGTTGTCTGCTCAGGCTCAGAATAATGATATAAGTTTCTTCCAGTGTATCCCTTTCAATATCAATAGAGAATATGCGATTACACATATAAGCAGTCTGGATCATGAGGAGATATCGAGCAACTCGGCGTTTTATCAAAATACAAACAGTTCATGACCAACAGTTTGAAGAACATTTTAAAGGCAAAATTCGATTCAATCGATGACCGATGTTTCATTACAGTTATGTCATATATGGATGCCCTGGGGGACTTCTGACTTCAATATTTCTTACAACAGAGTTCTGACTTCAACACCACTACTGAACTCGCACTTTTGATTGCTTACTTCCAAGTCCTTACTGTTTTGTCTTTGATCTCACTTCATAATACGGAGTACTGACTTCAAAACTACCGACTTCATGTTCTCACTTATTCTTACTACAGCGTACGAACTTCAGCACTTCTGACTTCCAAGTTCTTAGAGGTCTTACTTCTTTGTTCCCTCTACATTACGTCTCACCACAGACTACTAACACCAACACACCTGACTTTGTTCTTCTTACTTCTTACTTTCAAGTTCTTACCTGTATGTTTCTACTTCATTACGTCTTACCACAGACTACTAACACCAACACACCTGACTTTGTTCTTCTTACTTCTTACTTTCAAGTTCTTACCTGTATGTTCCTACTTCATTACGTCTTACCACAGACTACTAACACCAACACACCTGACTTTGTTCTTCTTACTTCTTACTTTCAAGTTCTTACTTGTATGTTCCTACTTCATTATGTATTACCACAGACTACTAACTTCAACATTTTTGTCTTGATATTTCACTCGAACAAGATATTAAGATGAAAAAAGTTAAATTGTATATGGTTTTATTGAGAACTAATTGTTGCAATAGTAAGTATATACAGTAAAACCTGTCTTAACCCTTCGCTTGCTATTCGCGTCAATATACCTTCCTGTAATAGTGAAGACCCAGATGAGACAGCTCCTACAGGAGCTGTCTCATCAGGGTCTGCACTATTTACAAGTTGATTGTGCAACCAGTGCACTCCACAGCAGTGATTGCACAGCGAAATACTTGTACACAGTGAAGATATATGTAATTATACAACAGGACATGGGTAAAGAAGGAGAAATGTATTTTAAAATTCGGCAAGAGAAGGGTTAAGCGACCATCAAACAGAGGTCTGAGTATGAGCTTGTAATGCATGTGGTAGCTTAATGCAGGCCAAAGTAGTGCAGAAAGCTCCTATGGGAGCTTTCTACACTCCTGTTGCCCTGCATTAAGCAACCAACTGCTGTTTAATACTCCTATGTTCAATAATTGAATGGCGACTTAGAACAGGTTCTACTGTACTGGCACAATGTCTGGTGATTAGTATCTACATGTAGCCTAGCATGTAATAGCCAAAACGGCGAGGAAATATGCACAAAGCTACAAATAAAGGTGCGTACCCGAATACCACCAGACCTTATACTGTGACCACTCTTTAGAATAGTGTTTTCGAGACGATTTTAAAAAGTAGTCACGGTACAGGGTTTGGTGAAAAAATAAAGGAGCTATTGTTGAAAATGTTTAAATGCACGAATTTATCTGGACTTCTGCTACATATGTTTTGGACCTAATGATGAGCCCAGTAACTGGTCGAATGTCTCTTTTAGCTTGTATTTGACACCTATGTCGTTTTGTTTTCTAATGAGAATTACAACTGCTTTGGAATGTAGGAACGATTTCAATGTACATGTATACGGTTTCCAGCCGATATTTCCATTGTTCGGAGTTTCAACCATTTATTCCCTTTGTTCTTGGTTATTTACTCCTTATATGGAAAATAAATTATGTCCTTGTGAACTTCTTTTGCTTTCAACATGGACAGAATTCTAGCAGGTATATACAATATCAAAATAAATGCATGTGTTATGATGAATTATGTTAGACACTGGAGCACAGACAAGCCAGCAATAATGTTAAGACCTGTAAATTAGACCAATATAGGATATTTAAGTTAATTATGTTTAAATATTTCTCCGCCAAACCCTGTCTTGCTACTAGTCATTAGATTCGCCTCATCGAAGCGATTCTAATGAATTGCAACAAGATAGGGCATTGACTTCTGATGGGATGGAATACCAGGAAACATCAAAAAGCAAAATACTCACAAAAGATTACGACATTGGCGGTATCGAAATGGTCGATCTTAATAAATTCATTAATTCCCTTTCAATGCAGCTGGATAATTTTTTTTAGCTAAACCATGGCGGAGAAGTACGACAATTTTATAGCAATCTGTGCACATCATATCTATATCACTAAATGTACCAATCCAATATTCATGTCAACGACCATTTCTGCAAGGTGTCTATTCACGATGCATAAATTCATTTGGGGAAAATATCCAAGTAAGGGTCCAGTCCCACTAGGCCTTACGACCCATTAAGACCTGTTTACGATTGCTACCGACCTCTGGTCACCGATATCGTACGAAGGTCGCACGACAAGTCACTGTTCATCGCGAACGGCCTTCAGTAATCATTGGTAATCGTTAACAATCGTGCGACCAAGTTCAGTCTTATTATAGTCGTAGAGAGGTTGTTGACCATGTACAACAACCCCAGTGCCAAGTCCCACTAGGCCTACGGCCACTTATGACCTGTTTACGATTGTCGCCGATATTCGTACGAAGATCGCACGACAAGTCGCTGATAATCGCCGATGGTCTTCAGTAATCGTTGATAATCGTTTCTAGTCGTGCGACCAATTTCAATCGTAGAGAGGTTGTTGATCATGCACAACAACCTCCTTACGATCGAGCTGGTCGCCGGTATTCTTTAAGATGTAAGGGCCCAGTCCCACTAGGCCTTACGACCCCTTATGACCTGTTCACGATTGCTACCGACCTCTGGTCGCCGATATTCGTACGAAGGTCGCACGACAAGTCACTGTTAATCGCGGATGGTCTTCAGTAATCGTTGGTAATCGTTTACAATCGTGGGACCAAGTTCAGTCTTATTACAGTCGTAGAGAGGTTGTTGACCATGTACAACAACCCCAGTTCACGATTGCTACCGACCTCTGGTCGCCGATATTCGTACGAAGGTCGCACGACAAGTCGATGATAATCGCAGATGGTCTTCAGTAATCGTTGATAATCGTTACCAGTCGTGCGACCAATTTCAGTCGTAGAGAGGTTGTTGATCATGCACAACAACCTCCTTACAATCGAACTGGTCGCCGGTATTCTTCGAGATTTAACCTTAGAGGGTTAAGGTAATCGTGCGATCGTCGTACGAAGGTCTCCAATAATCTTTAACTTGTCGTTGGTGATCTTCCCTACAGTCGTACGACTATCAGCGACCTTGCTACAATTACCTACGACTGTCGTGCGATCCCCAGCGACTGTCTAAAGATTATCCGCGACTAGGCATGGATCACGTGACCACACAACAGGTCGGAAGTGATCGTGGAACTTTCGTACGAATATCGTACGAATACCAGTGACTTGACGCACGATCGTCAACAACCTGTCTTAAGGTGGTCTTAAGGTGGTCGCAGATACATTGACAATGTGACTGCGAATTGTTTTGGAATTTAGTCGCCGACAATCGCAGACGATCGGCGGTTTCAGAGGTCTCAGAGGTCGCCAGTGGTCTTTAACGATCGCAAGCGCTAGTGGGAATGTAGCCTAACCATAGATGGTTTAGGTAATCGTGCGATCGTCGTACGAAGGTCTCCAATAATCTTTAACTGGTCGTTGGTGATCTTCCCCACAGTCGTACAACTATCAGCGTCCTTTCTACATTGACCTACGACTGTCGTGCAATTACCAGCGACTGCCTAAAGATTGTCCGCGACTAGGCATTGATCACGTGACCAGACAACAGGTCGGGAATGATTGTGGAACCTTCGTACGAATATCGCACGAATACCAGTGACTTGACGCACGATCGTCAACAACCTGTCTTAAGGTGGTCGCAGATGCATCGCCAATGTGACTGCGAATTTATTTTGGTTTCAGAGGTCTCAGAGGTCGTCAGTGGTCTTTAACGGTCGCAAGCGCTAGTGGGACTGTATCCTTAGAGGAGCTATATCCAAATGTAGGGACGCTATGCAATATATGGTTAAAACCTGATACTGCTAAAATAAAACGTAACGGGGATCAAGTTATACAACGTTATTAACACTTTATTCCATCGCCTGCGGTACGGAAGGTCGTGGGTTCGATCCCCGGCCGCGACAGACCAAAAGTCGTTAAAAGTTGGTACTAGTAGCTCCCTTGTCTACGCTCGACAATAAAGGTGTAGTTCTAGGACTGGTCGGCCCGGTGTCAGGATAATGTGACTGGGTGGGGTGCCCTTGCCATGTACCTGCGGCAGGAGTATTCCAGTGAGGCAGCAATATAACTTGTCTCATGCGGGTGCCGTCTGCAAATAACTGAAATACTGTTGGTCGGACGTCAAACCCAACTCACTCACTCACTTTATTCCATAAACATCCATGTTAGAAATGATGGCATCATGAATATTTGTTAGACTTTTTATGATGGCCATGAAAACAAAAGAGTTTGGCTATGATAGAAACTGTAGAATAAAATCTATATTATTCCATACGCAAAATGAGCAGACTCTGATAAGACGGTCCCTACAGGAACCGTCTGATCTGGGTTTAGTATGTTTGCAAAGACATACAAATGCGTGTTTATGGTGTAAAGGGTTAAACATTAAAATACGTTTATTTCGTTGGCAACTGTGTATACCCCCATGAATGTTTGATCGATTGAAATACCACGGAAATAGTTTTAAGTCGTTTTTAAAAGCAAGACAGTTTAGAGAGCTCCAGATAAGATGCGTAAGTTTAAACATTTTCGTGAATAACTCTTTTTTTCTTCTCCAAACTCTATATTGTGACCACTCTTTAGAATCGTCTCGAAGAGATGATTCTAAAGAGTGGTCACAACATAGAGTTTGGTGGAGAAATGACGATTTTAGTATTTGGTTTTGCTCTGAGTTTAGCTATGTAGCCTTCAGTCATAAATGCCTATGCAAGTGTTAGAAGATATTTCACAACCTCCATGCAATGCTTCATTTAACGATTTCAGCGGCAATAATAGTTTGTGACATTCAGAGTGTATCAGGTTGGTCTGACATCTTAGAGACAACTATTAATCTCTATCATTCTGACAAAAATAAAATCCGATCAAAATCTGATCTTCTTTACTTTTGTACTACTTCCTGATCGTTGAGGAATTGAGGAATTATTGACCAAGCGGCAAACCAATTTGATCCTGCTCTTGTACGTCGAGTTACCTAGCGTTTCATATACAATAAAACCTCTCTATAACGGTCACTAAATTACATTAGATATTTTGTGTTAAAAGCAGGTGGCTGCTTAAAGAAAGGAGCGTTCTGTTTTACTTTCACCTTGCTTTAAGCAGCCACCTGCCCTAAATACCAACTAATTAACACACTTTAGTGGCCGCTATAGAAATTTTACTGTAGTTCCAAGTTGTTTATGTACAGTAAAACCCCGCTAATGCGGGGTTTCACTGTATGTACGGCATGACACATTTAGAAGAACATGATAAAATTACGTCATTGCCTGCAACACTTTAACCCTTTCCTCCATGAATATCTACGTAAGATATAATGACGTCATGAATAATACAGTAAAACTTCGATTATTCGAACACTAAAATAAGTATTATTATCGATCTTTAAGACAGGTGACAGCTTAATGCATGGTGAAAGTCATGCAGAAAGCTCCTCTAGGAGCTTTCTGCATGACTTTCACCATGCATTAAGCAGCCACCTGCCTAAAAGAGTCTAAATTCTTCTATACCGAAAATTCGAATAATCGAGGTTTTACTGTAATTTGATTAATTTGTTGTAATAGCACATTGACACAGGAATTCTTTGCCATGGCCGATCTTGTAGAATCATATCTATATTGTGTCATAAGCACACAGAGCAGACCCTGATCAGGCGGTACATATAGGAGCCACCTGAACTGGGTCTACTCTGTTTGGAAAGGCATAGAAAGGCGTTTTATGGAGTTTTATGGAGTAAAGGGCTAACGTAGCTTTCTTGTCAGTTCTCTTCAGCAAAATACAACCAGGGTGTCAAACATGTTAGATCTCGATGCGAAATCGCTTTATTCATCGTCTCATCTGAATTAAAACCGATCGCATAGTTGATCTGTTAGGTAGCAAACTGTTATTCCTTAACTTTGCCCAAACTATATACAGTAAAACCCCGCTAATGCGACCACCTAAAATAGGTATAATTATGGGTGCTAGATGCAGGTGGTAGCTTAATGCAGGACAAAAGTAATGCAGAAAGCTCCTAGAGGAGCGGAGCTTTCTGCATTACTTTTGTCCTGCATTAAGCTACCACCTGCTCATAGAGACATCCATATTTATTCATTAAGTGGTCGCATTGGAGGGGTTTTACTGTATTACAATTTAGACTTATTTTTGAGATCGCATTCGAGGGATTTACGTCTAACAAACATTTCGAGCGTTTATGATGAAATTACATGTAAACAATACAACATAGAATTATGTTAATAGCACAAAAAAGTTTAAATACATTTTTAATGAATAACGAATGACAGTATGACATACACATTGAAGGGAAATCTCCACTGGCTAATAAAAATGATATGTAACAGTATTCATTCATACCAGAATGCCATGATAAATATTTAATAAACTAATGACAAGGGTCGTTTTTAATCGTGAGAATAGCAGTATTACACCATGGTATCTTTCGGGGCCATATTTCGAATCGTCGTCTGCAACCCAGTTTTGTTAAAACAGTGTCTGTAAAATAACTAAATCCAAATTTCAAAGAAATGAATCACCGACATGGAAGCTCAGAATCTGACCAATCAGATGCTCGAGAATGATCTCAGAATCAAGCAAGAAGTCTTATAACTTCGGGACTAGATCCAACTTTGAGCAGAAATTGTTTTCACAGCGAGGTAAAGGTTACAGTCAATAACAAATACACGCACTGTTGCACCCTTAAACGGGCTGTATTGTTTCTATGTACCTTGCTATGTTTGAAGCGCAGTTAACAAAGCACGCTGTCGACTAGTTAAGGGCGCAAACAGTAGTAGAGTCGTCTTCAAAATTCATTGATGTGAAAATCCAAAATATGATTGTAAAAATTATTTTGTAATGAAGACTTGAGTCTTTTCCTGCTATCCGCGATCTGACTGTTATTACAAACAGCTTGGACCCAGATTAGACGCCGAATAAACGTGTATCATCAGGATCCAAACTGTTTGTGAATGATTGATCAATAGTTTCGTAAAAACTTCAACGAATGGAAAGTAATTAAAACTGCACCAAATCAAAATTTGAGCGGTCATCATATTTTTCACAACAGGATAATGTTGCGTTATTCAAATGTGACACAAGTAAAATTATGTTACAGTTTGGAGAACCATGAATTGTCATCGATACATCAGTTTAAGTGACTAATTTAAACGTTTGTTAACGAGGATACATGGTAATAATAATTTCTGAGTGATATGTGACGGATTGGCAGAAACTCAGAAATTTTGGTGGATTACATTCTCTGTCTGGAAACTCTGTATAGGACTACAACTTTTACCACACAATATATGGCTTTAAAATGCCTTTATGTGCCTTTGCAAACAGAGAAGAACCAGATCAGGCGATTCCTATAGGAGCCGTCTGATCAGGGTCTGCTCTGTTTGATTAAGCCATAATATGGATATGATTATAAAGTTTCTACCGAAAACTACTGCGTCCATGCGTCATAAAAAATAAACTACAGTAAAACCTATCTATAACGGCCACTTAATTACACCAAGCATTTTGTGTTAAAGGCAGTTGGCTGCTTAAAGCAAGGTGAAAGTTAAACAGAACGCTCCTATAGGAGCGCTCTGTTTTACTTACCTGCCCTAAATAGCAACTAATTAACACAATTTACTGGTCAACTAATTAACACAATTTACTGGTCGTTATAGAGAGGTTTTACTGTAATTGAAATTCACGGGGTCGTTATTTCTTACATAAATATCTGCTCTGTGTCCTTTTAGAATATCTACTATTTGGCATAGCTATTTATTCACTTATATTGATCTGCTCTAAATTGTTATGTATTTACATGGAAATGTTTCTTCACTTTTTGGATTTACTCAAAACATTGTGTGTTCATGTGCCGTGTGAAAGAATCACTAAATAAATATCCATGATGTCAATGAATCCTACATGAATATCCAGTAGGTAAATGGTCAAACAAATATTACACAGATGGCATGTAGCACGTATCAGTTACGATCGGTGGACAAATAAACAAATAATTGGTGAGTTGTATTGCCGAACATCAACCATGAATTCTGCGGAACCTTTACGCCAGAATAGTGTCTTCTTTTCCAAACTGCGAAGGAGACTGTCTAGCATGATGGAGAGACAAGATAAAGAGAAACACCCTCAAACGCTGAAGGATGTTTTGAAAAGCTTGGCAGAATCCAGCTCGCTACACGGAATTCCTAAAATGGTTTCCTCGCCACAGATAGCTGTCAAAGCCTTATGGTGTTTACTTTTTCTTGCAACATTCGTGGTACTGGCTTTCCAGGTGTACCATTTGTTCAGGTACTAAGTTAAATATGCCATCATGTCGTCCGTATGTTTCTATTTTTTCTTTTACTTGCACGCATGTCAAAGTATTTGTTCTTACTATTCTAAAATATCTTTGTATACTGACCGTAAGGTAATATTACATTCCGCTTTAGTCTGAGTTGATTCTCAAACATCTTAATGGCCAGATAGATGAGACTGAACACAGTCTCGATTTAAGAATTTTTATAAACTCGAGGCATTGTCCTCTGTAAATAGCGTTGTCTGCTACTATTACCAAATTAATGTAGAAGAAATCAGTTGACTTCAAATAAACACTAACCCTGTCCTTCATATAAACGTATTTTCACGCATTTGCAAACAGTCGACCCAAATAAGACGGCTCCTGTAGGATATACGGGTATCCTCTGTTTGCTTTTGATATGATATAAATGCGAAAATTTCCTTGAAAAGTACAGTAGAACCCCTCTAATGCGACCACTTAATGAATAAACATGGCTGTCTTTATAAGCAGGTGGTTGCTTAATGCAGGACAAAAGTAATGCAGAAAGCTCCTCTAGGAGCTTTCTGTATTACGTTTGTCCTGCATTAAGCTACCACCTGCATCTAGCACCCAGAAGTATACCTCTTTTAGGTGGTCGTATTAGCGGAGTTTTACTGTATATACTGTTGAACTTCAGTCAATAGGTATTATTGGCGTCCTTATTTCGTTCATGAATGTTGAACAGCTAAGTGGTTATGCGTGTGAGCCAGTCTGAATATTTATACATACCCGAATTACCAGGAACCTGATCCGGATAAAAAATGTTGCCCTTAGCAGGGTAATAACTCCTTCTCTGTTTAATGTTCATGTTAGGAATAGTGACAACATAATCAATTATTAGCTGAATTTCTATAATGTAAACTTATGAAATAATATTTTGCCCAGACAAAAACTGTAAAATCAGACCTGTATTATGTGAAAAGCAAACAGAAAACCCTGATCAAACGGCTCCTATAGAACCCGTCTGATCTGGGTCTACTCTGTTTGCAAACACGTAACAAGGCATGTGTATACACAGAACAGAACAGATAATGTATTAAAGACTTGTACATTGTACATCTTCATAATTATGATATTTATACATACAGAATATCAAAACATTTTGAAATCATTTCAATGGCAATAAAAAACATAATCTTCGAACTTGGTTTTCGTTTTCGTATTGTTTGGAGAGTAAAGAGTTTAGATAAATCACATTGTTGTTTAATATATGCAGAGAAAGAAACTGGCTCGAACCTGTTTAGAATTAATCCGAAATATTATTTAGATGTTTATTTCTTTTGTCTGTTGCACACTTTGAAATAAAATGCTTATTTAAACACGACATCTTTGTTTGCAGTTTTCGTTAAACCATTAAATTCAAATACAGATGGTCTTTCATAATAAGATCATTGTAGGTATTGTTTTCTTAATTCTTTATAGAGAGGACAACTACAAATAACCTTATATGTGTCTTAAGGATCACGCATATTGCAACACTGACAATACCTTTCATGTCGTGGTATTTGTATTATCCGACTCTACCGGTATGAATTCTTAAATAATTTGTAGACAATCTAAATCGTGATATAACTTAGCGTAAATCATACATATAAATTGACGTAAATCATCTAAATACAATTCGTACATAAAATATTCTTTTTATTCGTCCAACACATCGCTCAATAGCCGCTGGCTAATCTTGGATGAAACAGTCGACCACTCGTCTGAAAACTAAATGAACGGTTGACACATTAATAATATCAACATTTGCTAATACAGTAAAACCTCTCTATAATGGCCACTAAATTACATCAAGGATTTTGTGTTAAAGGCATGTGGCTGCTTAAAGCAATGTTAAAGTAAAACAGAGCGCTCGTAGGCTATAGGAGCGTTCTGTTTTATTTTCACCTTTTTTTAAGCAGCCACCTGCCCTAAATACATGTATCAACTGATTAGCACAATTTAGTGGCCGTTGTAGAGAGGTTTTACTGTACGTTGGATAAACCGTAACCGTCTATTGTTTTATTATATTTTCAGATTTACACACTTTACACCAATAATTAATGATTATACAGTAACGGTCATTATATAGTGGATATCTCGCTAATTCACCATAAACGGCAACAAAACAACAATTTGTACGTACATGTCTGGTTGTCAACCATTTTACAGTTGGCACGCTGCCCTCTTTTCGTGTACGCCGACAAAAAAAGTTTAGTACTCTATGAAGACGAACTCTTCAATCCGGAAACGAAAGGAGGACGTCGGATCTCGATTTTGTCGTACCCTTTATTACTTTTCTACAGTTACTCTGTTTGCATCTCAATCATTGAGGGGTACACTAGCGATATGTGGATACAGTTTGTTTCACTTAAATATGTTCTTGTTTTACATGCAATTTACCACTGTATTTGCCATCGCGGTTGTTATAGATAAGTTGGAGAGGGGATACTATTAGTCACACAGTGTGTAGATGCTAGACAGTTTTTATGAATTAATTATGTTGATTCTATAGGAAATAACTCCATTATAAACACAGAAGTTGAGTTTGTTTTCGCGAATCGATGATGAAACAAAACGGATCAGTCACGTGACAAACTTGACTCCCGTACACCTCGGATCAAACGGGGTGTACTATAAGTTACACAGTTTTCAGGTTACCTAATATGGAATATACGCTGCCAGTAAATTCTATATGGGACTCGAGCTGGCAGTGTATATTCCATATTAGGTAACCTGAACAATGTGTAACGTTTTTATCCTACCGACTACCTTTTATTTTTGACGGACACACAAAACTATGGTCATCTTCGCTAAGCAATGGACGAATATCATCATTTTCGACGCATTGTGTGACGTCATGATTACCGCAAACGAGGTCGTGTTTACCGCCAAATGTAATAATATGTTGCTGTAGGCAGTGAATGGAAAATACAGGGCTTTCACGTGACATCATTTAACCAATCGGATAGCTAGAAACTTGTAGGAGGTAGGATTAGGTTTCGTACACCCCGTTCACATGGGGGATCACAGTCAGTCACATTCCCAGAATTTATGATGACTGAAAATAAGTTTATTGACACTGTTTGTCATTTTGGTGGAGACTGAATAAGTGTGAGGTTGCATCGAACAAATGACATAAAATTCTTAGTTTAAGTAGGACTGTTTTACAATTACCGGTATAGTGTACACTTATAATCATCGAAGTACTGAAGGTACTGACCATATTTATGACAGTTTGCAACGTCTTAAATTGTCTATATCCACTATTGTTTTAGTTTGACTTTCCTCCTTTTTCTACATAAAATATTTTTGTAATTAGATTTGCAGACTTTGATCAGACGGCTCCTATAGGAGTCGTCTGATCTTGCACGTTTTTGCGACTATAATCAGTTTTACAACGATTAAATATATGCAGTGCTTTGTAGACACGTGAAATGAAAAAGACGTGAAATGATAAAAAAAAATCAAATCCCGTTAAGAAAGGGGACATCGTAACGCGAAATTGTTTGGGTTTGTTTTCAAAATACATTAAAAATTCGGCAATGTAACATAATTTTAAATTTTAAAACAATCTACAAAAATTAACAGTATTTAGCTGGAATAATCTGTTTAAGCACCGAAGGACTGATATACGAATGGACGGGCGGACGAACGGTCATCGGTCGGTGGTCGTTCACAAAATTTAAACTGAGTATACTCAGGTGTGTTAAACACCTTAAACTACACTTGAAGGAAATAGCTTAAAGCCCGTGTTTGAAACATACTCATCTACAGCTAGACTGTCAATATATAGTTATAGTATAAACATATTTTATTTCATTTATCATTTCATGAAAAAGGGTCGGGCCACAAGTTCGACCAACATTAGTTACGGCCCTCCCCTTTAATATATAGTTTCTCGTGCTAGTGCAAATCGCATGTAGATCTCGTAGATCTGCGTGTCTGAATTATAATTCGGTTTTAGCTCATTATTACTAATGTAAAGTATAATGTATAAATAACAATACATATAATGTAGTTTCTGGTTTCTGGTAGTATTGTTTTCAAGTGTATGCTGCTATTTCTTTATTTTATATAAACATTTTTTTTTCAATTTGTATTAAATAAACACAATACATGTATACACAAAATTACGTTACGCTGATTTGAAACAATTTATTTTGCGTTACGATGTCCCCTTTCTTAACGGAATTGGAACAAAAAATTATTTTCTCGTTTTCTTTTTATTTTACGTGTATGGGCTTCACTGTAGTTATTGTTTGCCCTTATACACTCAGTGTCAGCAATTTTGAATTCCACACGTGTTGGGCTTTAGTACATTAGTTAAAGGAATTCTGGCGTACGAATTAACCTTCAGCTTCTCGAGATAATATTTCTTGGTAGAAAAATAACTCCTGCACCAATGCCAAAAGACATGTCAAAGGATCTCATACTTTCGGAAGTTAATCCTTATCATTTGAATCATGGATTCCACTGGCGTCGCTATCAAGTGAATCTCTGTATTTATGTATATTAGTTTCTTTAGGGAAGGGCTGTTAAAGTTAAGTTGGAAGAACTTGTAGCCCAACCACATTTCTGTACAAAATACAGAAATAAAATATGTTTAACCTATCTAATAAAGTAAATTGTAGATAAATCTACGTGTCGAGAATGTTAACAGGGGTGTCGTCCATTTCCCCAAGTCTCAACAAGCAGCAAGTGAAAAGTATTAGTACCCTTTCACCCTCTACTCCATGATTATACACGTGAGAAATAATGGCATTATGGATGTTAATGGAATTATTTTTATAATTTTAATTCACTTGGACACGGGCAATTTTAGCCATTGCAGAAACTGAAGAATGATATTTATATTGTTTCATAAACAGACAGAGCCGACCCTAATCGGACGACCAGGGTCAAATGCGTGAAAA
The DNA here is from genome assembly GCA_963576725.1 of Azorinus chamasolen. Taxonomy (NCBI): domain Eukaryota; kingdom Metazoa; phylum Mollusca; class Bivalvia; order Cardiida; family Solecurtidae; genus Azorinus; species Azorinus chamasolen. Next base: position 15,127,022 of record OY755246.1, on the reverse strand, counting down.
GGCGTATATATGAAGGAAATTATTAAATGTCTCCCTCAAGAACCTTTTGGTCTAGGTCTACAATGTTTGCAAAGGTTGTATATACAATACACCTTCATATTAAGAGTCAGTGTCTGTTACCGATTGTGATTATAAACAATGGCACGTCGTCAGACAGGTGGCAATTAATGGAAGATATACAGAAAGCTCTTTGTTGGGAATTTTGTTTCATTCGTATTCCTATCTCCAAACAACTCTGTCGCTGCCAACTTTATAATTTTCATTTTTTCTCATTGTTTTTGCAAAACCATTGTCAAAGTAACAAACAGATTGGATCCCGATGAGACGGTGAGTTACTCTGCGTCTCACCTGGATCCAAATTGTTTGTATGGGTAATTACAGATGCGACATTGGCAGGGAAAGAGTTAACAACAAAGAATATAACCATTACATTGGCAGGGTAAGAGTTAACAACAAAGAATATAGCCATTTTTTAACCTTAAGTCCGTTGAGCAACTTTATAGGTAGAAAATGTCATTGCCGTCTAGTGTCACAGTTTTATAGGTAGAAAATGTCATTGCCGTCAAGTGTCACAGTTTTATAGGTAGAAAATATCATTGCCGTCAAGTGTCACAGTTTTATAGGTAGAACATATCATTGCCGTCAAGTGTCACAGTTTTATAGGTAGAACATGTCAACGCCGTCAAGTGTCTCAGTTGATTTAATTGCATTTCTGTCCACAAGGCGTCGGAGAATCAAATATATTGAATCCTGATTATTGGACCCAAACTGTTTGCACAAGTAATGACTCATTCACCCGCAACAGGCTAAAGGTCAAATGTAAATATTGTTCTGTTTCATGTTCTCAAACATTGCTTCTTTTATATGACTAAACGATTGTTATGTAATTATATATCACTACAACGATTGATTTAACCGAGGTCTGCATTATAACTGTAGGACTTTAAGTTCAGGGAATTTTAGATGCAGGACAAAAGTAACGCAGAATGACCCCAAAGGGAATTTCGTTATTAATTGATCCTATTCCCGCATATTGACGCCTTTTACGCCTCTGTAAAAGTATCTGAAATAATTGTGATAAATAGAGCACTCCTCCCACGGCGAAAATGCTCTATTTGTCACAAACTAACAATTCCAAACGTTTCATGTTTTCTATTTGATGCTCCTTTTCGGTAGATTTATTGAAAGAAGTTGGGAAATGGGTTAACTTGGTTCCGCATTTAGCAGCCTCCAACTTTTAATGACATTATATTATTTTTTGTAGGGTACTTCTGTATAGCAGTGTTATGCTTGGTATTGTTTAGTTCGGTAAATAATAAGTCTAGTTCCCACTTTTCTGCCGTTGCATTTCAATGCATTTACCCATACTATTCTGTTTTCAGCACGTACTACTCTAATCCTGTGGACACCAGCGTGTCACTAAAGTTTAGCCCGCATCGTTTCCCTGCAATAACGCTTTGCAACATGAATCCTGTCATGGACAGCAAAATGACACCGGAGCTCAGAGCAATTTGGTCGCAAAAGGTAGAACAGACAGAGACCGGTAGTTACGCTTTACATATCGGAAATGTGCAATCAAGAGTCTATTAAACATGTGGATGCAAGAAACGAGTTGGCTGTCATCTGCAAACATTGTAGACACACATTAGAGGGCTCCAAGAGGAGCCACCTAATCAGGGTATATACTGTTTGTCATTCAAATTCCTCTCACAAATTGTACAATGTATACTGAATGAACTATACCTAAACTGATGATTGGCTAACTTTTACAATAAATATAATCTCTTTTCTGATATATAGTATTGTTTATATAGCTATGGGTTTTGTTATTAATTTGGTTGTTGTGTAATTGAGTGGGCCGTTATATTTCTGCATACAGGTCTTTTGTTCTTGTTCTTTTGTTCACTAGCTATTCGAAGAGTGTACATTCATATTATGGTCGTACCTTTATATATATGACCTGAGAAATAGCAATCTTTACTGAAACAACGTATAAAATAATTTACAGTAAACCCTGCCTTAGCGACCAAGAAAAATGTGTTTAATAATAGTTCTGTAAGTCATGTGGTAACTTAATACTATATGAGCTTTCTACATTACTTTTGCCCTGTATTTAACAATTACCTTCTTTTTAAGATACACGTGTTTAATCAATATATGGTTACTTACGACATTCTTCTACCCTTTGGATCGTCGTGCCACCTGTTGCTCCATTCCAATTTGCTTACCAGAATTAATATTACTTATTGTATCAGTAATTTTCTCAGCATAGATGTTAAACATTTGTTTAAACATCAAACCTTTCAACGCTGATTTTGACAAGTGGACTATTCCAAAATTCAAACAAACAAGCTTACTCTGAATGTTTATGGATGTTTTAAAAAGAAACAGTAAGTTAAACACAAACAGTGCAAACCCTAAGAGATAAGAGGGTTCCTCTAAGAGTCCTCTCATCTGGTTCTACACTGTTTGCAAAGAATACAAGTGACTTGTGCCCCGCACTGAAAGCGTTAATAAGAAATTTTGCTTTAAGCTTAATGAATAGCATTTATAATGTAGAGACACAATTACTTCTCATTACACACCTTTATTCATTTAGGCATATCAGCCGTGTGGAATTACTGCCATGTCGGAATTGTTGCATTAGTAATCAAACAATTGCCTTTATGTAGTAGTTTTATGTCTAATCAAAGTTTTACCGATATACCACTACCAAAAGCGACCTTGAGTTAACTGAAAATAGTGCATGCTATATTTCAAACTTTTTCGTACGGGAAAAAGATGATACTTAATTGTAAAATCCTATTAAAAGCAAATGTCCCATTTGACACTATTATTCTTTTAGGCAACTAGTACATTTAATGTCGTCAGTTGAACTTGTTATATAACCATGAGTGTAACCAGCGGACTTTAATTGTCGTACATTAAATACGGTGTGGTAGGCGTTGTTGTCACTTTCAGTTGTTCACATATGGATACGTTATGACAGTGTTTAAACAGTAAACAGGTATCGTGTAAAACTATACGTTGAGAATTCCAAATCAAGCTATCTTGTTTCACCGGTTGTTCGTAATGCATTAAATGAAAAAGTAGTAAAAGTACAAATATGAGTCATGCAGGAAACACCACATGCAGAACAATCAGCCGCCCGAACAAGAAAACACACTAAATGTACATAACAAGCAAAAACATAACGAGACGCTAAACGACAAAACAAACAAACAATAGGAATGAGATGGAACAACCGCCTTGGAACGGTCAGTGACAAAAGTCACTGGGGGGGGGGGGGGGTTAAACCGGTTTTGGGGCGCCAAACCTCACACTTAAAAAAGTCAAGCAGGCGAAATCACGTACAGGACGCAACCACCACCAGCACATCGATATTAAACAATACTCCTTTCTACGCCTTGCAAACAGAGTAGATCTATATCAGGGTCTACTCTGCTTGCTTATGGAAGATTGTAGATACGACTACACTTTATGCCATGTCCAAAGTTTACTGCGTCCATATGCAATTATAGAAATATCACTGTTCCCAACATGAATATTCATGGAGTCAAGGGCTAATACCGTACATATTCTGTTCTTATCCCGCTATCCGAGACCTAACTCGCATTTGCAAATAGCTTGAACTCAGGTGAGATGTCGGTTAAGGTATTTCTGCTGGAGATAAACAATATGACCTGTTACATTCTGACCATTGCTTTGCTGTGATTGAAAAATAGTGGTGTTGGGGAAAAAGTGAAATTGGAACATGTATCATATAATAAGGACTTAATAATACACCAACATGACTAAAGAAGAAAATTGTAAGGTTTTTTTTATTTTGTTTATAAAAAATGAATCTGGAAAAGTGAGTTATATGACACCTCTTTTTGCAATTGCACAGGTAAAAAATTAAGTTTTATCTTTCTTACTATAAAAGAGAAATTTAAATGACTTATTAATACACCAACGGGACTGAAGAAGATAATTGGAAGGATACATGTGAAACAAAAAAATTAAAAATCTGGAAAAGCGAGTTATAATAAATATGACACCTCTTTTTTGCAAATTTTCAGGTAAATTTTTGCATATATCTAGGTAAAAATTAAGTTTTATTTAACTCATAAAAAATGTTGTTTAACATTCATGAACTACACTAGGACCTTTACTTAATAACTTCACTTAAAGAATTGCTAAACATTTTAAAACTATTAAATTTAATCAATGTTTAATAAGAAGGTCAAATTAAAAGGAATTAAACAAACGGCCATTGCTGGAAATACCGTAACAATGCGTCTCATCAGGATCAAAACTGTTTGACACTCGAATTATAAGGTTTTACAAACTCATGATCGAATCGGAAGTAATCCAACCTGCATCAGGTACAAATTTGAGCAGAAAATGCTTTTTGTTTTCAAAGCGGGCTACGGGTTTATGTTGTGAAGATAACTTTTATGAAATGGTCCCGATGTTATAAAATATTTTGCCTGAGTCTGAGATAATTTTCAAGTATCTGACTGATCAAATACTTTAAAACAATCTTTGACTCAGACTCTGAAGTCGGTCACGTGTTTCTTAAGTCGGGTATACCAGTAGCAGTGCCTTCGAGTTAGTGGTATACAAAATTAAATCTATGCTCATCCATTACTATTTGAAGTTTGCAAATCATTTCCATTCATAGAGTTTTCAATCGAGGATGTGTTGAACACACGTGCTTAGCATTTTTGCTATTTAAGCATCATTTTTTTTCTGGTGGGTAATGATGTTGTAAGACATATAAGAAGCATTAGCCATTATTATACCTCACGTGACTTTCCTATACAAAGTTTTCATTTACGTGCCATGAAACATTTTGTACTGTTCCATGCAACATTATCGCGTGTGGGTAACATTGCGTTTAGATCATTGAGCGCTTATTACATTTTATGAGCGACGTCATCCGACTGACATAGTCCGACACTTGCAATTTGGTCACCAAACGTTTAATGAATAGAAGTGTGAACATATTCCGTGAAATTTAAGCACCGGGTATAACTTGTTTCAAACTGTTTATTGTTATCATTGAATAGATCTTTTTGCTGATGAAATTGATTTTGATGATCGGTGAAATAAAATGAATATCACATCCTATGTAGGACGACAGCACGTATTGTTAACCCTCGGTATGGTATTGTCTACCTCGGGGTGACAATACGTGTTATCGCCCTCCATAGGATGTGATATTTATATATCATTATACCTCACGTGACTTTCCTATACAAACTTACCATTTACCTGCCATGAAACAGTTTGTACTGTTCCATGGAACATTATCCCGTGCAACATTACGTCTAGATCAGTTAGCGCTTTGTGTGTGCGTGACGTCTGACGTCACCAAATGTCAATTTGACAGTTGTTTTTTGTTGCTGTTTAATACAATTAGAAATGTCGCATGGCAGATCTGTCAAGATCAGACGGTGAAAAGGACTCCGCCAGTACCAAGCATGTAATAAATAGAAGTGTGATGTTTGGTATAATAAAATGAATATCACATCACATGGAGGGTGACAGGGCGTATTGCAGCCCTCGGTATGGTAATGTACAACTCGGCTAACGTCTCAGTGGACATTACCAACCTCGGGTTTACTTTACGTGATGTCGCCCTTCATTAATTTATATATTGTTAGCAGCCAGCATTGGCCGTAATCTGTTTTTGTATTGAATACGTAACTTCTGACAATGATTTACAGTGCTTGCAACTCTGCCTACCAACCGGTATACCATGTGGCATTACAAACGGTGTGTCGCAGATCAGACGCCTAATTGTCATTGCGGCAGCTTATCTTCTGCCTTTTGCTTCGTCGAACGACTTCTTTGAAAGGAAAGTTTTGAATCAGTGGATGGATACGGGTTACGGTTAAATTGGCACTGCTGTCTTCGATTAAAACCTTTTAGAATTTAAATTTCAAGTAGAACCATTACGAACGAAACGCATTTATAACGCATTTAAAGTATCAAATTCTGTTTTGTTTTGTGTTTCAGAAACAACAGTCATCGCGTAAAAGAAGAAATGTGAAAGAGTACAATGATTATATCGAGGTGGTTCATGAAGCCAAACTTTCTGATACTGATGTACCTGAAACCTCTATAGTGACAAGTCCTGACATAAATTCCAGTGATGGAGACTTTACAGGACAGTATATAACACCAACGACCGTTGACCGATCAAGTACACCCGTAAACACATGGCAACAACAACCAATCGAAGCATCAAGATTGGATAACTATGCAAACAGGCTAAAGCTGTATGAAAACATGTTTTTGCACAGAATTCCAAGGGCAGCAAGTACTTCTTCAAGCAGCAGCTCTTCTTCATCAGACTCATCGCTTGAGTCATCGATCATAATCAGCAGTTCGTCTATAGACTTTTCACTTGAATCATCAAGCAGAGTTTCGTCTTCAGACTCTTCGTTTGAATCATCGAGCGCAATTATCAGTTCCTCTTTAGACCCTTCATTTGAATCATTAAGTGCAAGTAGTAGTCCTTCTGACATATATTACTATTATCATTACAACTATTATGACACAGTATACGAAAACGGTTCTGAGGATTCTAGCTCAACTGCCTATGGTTCCTCATACAGTAGCTATATGTTGGAGAACATCAGAAGTATACTTAGTGGACAAAGGGATACTTGGGAATGGTTGCGCCGTAGATTTCAAAACCGCTTCAAAAGTATGCCAGTGTAAGTCAGTTTAAATTTATTATCTTTGTTACGGCTGCTGATGATGATTTCATCATTATTTTAAGCTATATGCACTACACCCGCCAGTCACGTCACTCGAAACAATTTTAACCCTTCAGTGTGGGAAACTGGGAAACGAATAAATATCATCATTTGCAAGCAGTGTAGGTCCAAACTAAAGGGCACACAGATATATCATCACCGGTGCAACAGTACACCAAGGTGCAAACTGCTATACATATTTATATATAAGAAATGCCATTATTGTCTTGAACATTTTACTATTGAAATGCATATTAAAGATTGTTTGATGTGCACATAAGTGATAATTCATGAATTCGAACTTTGCTTAGTTGATCAGTCTTCATTATGTATATAAGCCGGTGCTAGGGGGCATGAGCAGTGTTGCGCTCTCAATTACTGCTCATGAACAGACTCAATAAAACCGAGTCTGCAATTTTCTCTTTTTGTGTTGCAATTTTTGCTTTCGGGGGATCACCTCCCTTCAGAATTTATAATCTTCACAACAGCAGGTGTTAAGTGCTTGTGTGGCGGCCGTAAAACGTCGCCCCGTACTTCATTCTCAGTGTTGTTATACCTTCTGATCCTTCGAGATCATGAATTTCAGTACTTCTTGTTCTGAAAATTGAATACCGCTCAAGCCGGTGCTAGGGGGCATGAGCAGTGTTGCACTCTCAATTACTGCTCATGAACAGACTCAATAAAACCGAGTCTGCAATTTTCTCTTTTTGTGTTGCATTTTTTGCTTTCGGGGGATCACCTCCCTTCAGAATTTATATAAAGTAGGCTGTCGTGTATACCACGTCAGTGTTTAATTACTTTTCTACAGTTACTCTGTTTGCAGCTCAATCATTGAGTACACTAGTGATAGGTGGATACAGTTTGTTCACGCGGTTGTTGTAGATTAGTCGGAGAGGGGATACGTTTATTTACACTGTTTGTCTTTTAGGGTGGGGGTGGAATAAGTGTGAGGTTGGGCGCCCATAAACCGGTTTAACCCCCAGTGACTTTTGTCACTGACCGTTCCAAGGCGGTACTTCCATCTTCCTCCTATTGCATGTTTGTTTTGTCTTTGTGCGTCTCTTGTTGTTTTTATAGTTATGTACATTTGCTGTTTCCTTGTGTTGCTGTTCGGGCGACTGTTTGTTCTGTATGTGGTGTTTCCTGCATGACTCATTTTTGTACTTTCTGCGTAGTAAAGTACTCGTGCGTTCAACCTGTGGACTACTTCGTATTTCATATTATTAATGTTTGAGGTATTTTGTGCGTTTCATCATGTTTTGTCTTGTAATTGTGATGATTCCTATTTAATGCTGTTTGGGGACGTGGCTCTTGTGTGTTGCGCTCCATTAACACATATATGTACTTCACAACAGCAGGTGTTAAGTGTTTGTGTGGCGACCGTAAAATGTCGCGCCGTATTCATTCTCGGTGTTGTTATATTGTCTGGTACGTCGGGATCATTAGTTTTCATGTTATTAGTTTTTAAATTTGAATACTGCTTAAGCCGGTGTTAGGGGCGCCAATAGTGTTGCACTTTTAATTACTACTCATGAACAGACTCAATAAAACCGAGTCTTTAATTTTATTTTATTTTCCATTCCTGCATTTACTGTCGAGGGATCACCCAATTTCAGAATATTTTATATGTAACCAAAATTAATGTAGCGATCATATAATATTTTATCTACAGTAGGTCAGTTTTGAAGCGTAGCATGAGCTAGTTTGAAGCTGCCTACGTGTTTATGATATACGAGAGGGTGTCTAAAGGTTTGATCTCAAATATCTCAATTATTTGAATCATTCTATTTGTCAGTGTACATATTGTTGGAAAGTGTACTTGAAAATGTCTTGCTATTTAATCTATGTGCTGTTTATAAAGACTATATCCCATTGTATGCATGGTCATACGATGGGTTGCAGATTTAAACATGTTAGACCGAGTGTAGAACATGAAAGTACAAATATGAGTCATGCAGAAAACACCACATACAGAACAAACAGCCGACCGAACAGCAACACAAGAAAACACAGCAAATGTACATAATTATCAAAAACATAAAGAGACGCACAATGACAAAACAAACATACAATAGGGGAAGATGGGAGTACTGCCTTGGAACGGCCAGTGACAAAAGTCAGGGGGGGGTTAAACCGGTTTGGGGCGCACAACCCCTCACTTATTCCATCCCTACCCTAAAAGACATACAGTGTAAATAAACGTATCCCAACTCCGACTAATCTACAACAACGGCGACGGAAAATCTAATGGTAAAGTGCATGTAAAACGAAATCATTTAAGTGAAACAAACTGTTTCCATCTATCGCTAGTGTACTCAATGATTGAGCTGCAAACAGAGTAACTGTAGAAAAGTAATAAAGGGTACGACAAAAAGATAAGATACGGGTAAGATGGGGCACGGGGATCATTTCCGTCAAGACGAGGAAAAATTACAATATTAAAATCAAAATGATCTCTTTTGTACTATATTTTAGAAGAAATGATTCCATTGTCATATTTAAGGTCTAGATCCAGACATGCTGCATACGTATCGAAAGTGTTAGCTTTATTCAATTGGAGGTTTTTTTGGGTAAATTGAAGGAATCGGAGCATCAAAGAAAGGATTATCTAAGTTAACCCTTCTCTTGCTGAATTTTAAAATACATTTCTCCTTCTTTACCCATGCCCTGTTGTATAATAACACATATCTTTACTGTGTACAAGTATTTCGTTGTGCAATCACTGATGTGGAGTGCACTGGTTGCACAATCAACTTGTAAATAGTGCAGACCCTGATGAGACAGCTCCTGCAGGAGCTGTCTCATCTGGGTCTTCACTATTTACAGGTAGGTATGTTGACGCGAATAGCAAGCAGAAAGTTAAAAATATCTAAATATCGAGAAGTTCCATTGAAGGCTTTTATAACCTCTTCTTGTGATTGTGGATTCAAACGAAACATGAAATCTCTCTCATAGCAGTACAGAAACAAACCAGTGGTGCACAATTCGTGCCCATTGGAATAACAATCACCTGACGGTATATAGCATTCCATAACGTACAAATATGTTATCCAGAAGCAAGTCCAATTGATGTAATATTTTCTTTTGCTCGTCAATAAAGAAAGCTTTTGCAGCATTACATGCCAGAAATGATGTTTTTTTCTCGGGCAAATACTTTCTGGATTAAGTTAGTAAGTTTATCTTAATTAAATTATGAGGAGGAGCTGTGTACAAAGTAGAAACATCGTATGTGCTTACAGTGGCTGCAAGATACCCTTTATTGTTAAAAGTACAAAAATGAGTCATGCAGGAAACACCACATACAGAACAAACAGTGGCCCGAACAGCAATACAAGGAAACAGCAAATGTACATAACTATAAAAACATCAAGAGACACACAAAGACAAAACAAACATACAATAGGGGGAAGATGGAAGTACCGCCTTGGAACGGTCAGTGACAAAAGTATGTATATACAAAGACAAAACAAACATACAATAGGGGGAAGATGGAAGTACCGCCTTGGAACGGTCAGTGACAAAAGTATGTATAATGTATAATGTATCAAATAATAGGTGGTTCTGTATTTTTAAAGTATTTCGGAATAGTGTCAATTACGTTTTTGTCTCTAAAATACTTTAGAGGTCAATAAAATCAATACCTATTTTTATAAAAGGAATTTCAAAAAGAATCTTTGGTGTTCAGATAATTTGTCAATGTGCGGTCTTAGACGTTCAGGTAGGCCGTCAACGGCAACCTCCCGATAAAATGTAAGGTCCGTGCCAATATGAAGGAAAACAGATGACTTTCGCGGTTGCTGTAGATTAGTCGGAGAAATGATACGTGTATTTAGACTGTCTTTTAGGGTGGAAATGGTATAAGTGTGAGAATGGGTGCCACTAAACCCCAGTAACACTTGTCACTGACCGCGCCATCTCCCTACTAGTTTTGTTTGTTATGTCTTAGTAGGTTTATTTTTGTCTTTTGATAGGCATGCATATTTGCTCTACTGTTTTTGTTCTCGCGTTGTTCGGGCGACTGTGTATTTTGTATGTGTTGTTTCCTGCATGACTCATACATGGAATTGACTTGTCGCATAGATCCATTTTTAAAACCATCCTTCAAGAACATCTACGTATGTAAAAAGTCAAAGCAAGATGGATACCAAAATCTCCACAGTAGAGATAAACACTAACAAAGTGACCGTGAGTGCCACTAGGTATAGTAGAATCCCAAGCAATTTTTCAGGAGCATTGGTTACTTGTCATGAGACCTGGTTATATTACTATGATCTAAAGAGTAAACTGGTGTGTAGAAACATATTGTATCTCTCAAATCCTTAATTCATTTAATCATATGAATAATACATTTGTTCATCAATTTATTTTAAATGTTTGATGTTTGAGCGACATGTCTTTCTTGTTTCAGTGCCGACCGTATGGAAATAGGACATAACATCGAGGACATGGTTCTGAAACTTTCATTTCTCGGATATAACCGGAACATATCGTAAGTTTCCTTTCCTTCTACAACAGTACACTATTATTTCTAACTGGACACTGATAAAATGAATAACATTGTTTCAACTAGCAATCGCGTTCAACACCGAAACATTGGCTTCCTTTCTGTGGTCATATAGATATGTTGTATAGTCCTGGTATATACAGCCGACATGGAACATGCACGTTAGACGAGATTCAGCCGCTGCATTTACAGGCAATACAAATTATACTCTACACTATTGTTACTAATCATTTATAATATTTCAGATATCTTAATGTATTAATCCATGACGCCATTAGTATGGCATCTGCGACTTCAAAAACAAATTCACCAGGGGTTACAAGAAGTAACGATTCCGATAAACCACTGCGTGTTTGAAATATCGAAGACAATAGTGCAAAACCTCAGATAGCAAAAGTAGCAAAGAGAAACGAGAAAATTGCAGACGTTCTGAGACAAGATTTGTGTTTGACGTTAGCGGTTTTACGTATATCGTGTCATTTCGTTTTGTGTTTTCTGATAGAGAAAATGGAAATATATGTCAATATGTGGCAATACCACTTTGATAGATGTCAATTAGACCTGAAGGAAAAAGGGTTTGTAAGTTTTGGATCCATCTGAGTTCAGCTGTAAACCTAGTAAACCTATGCGTGTTCCCGAAATATAGTTTTTAATGAGCATCCAGTTCGACCAAAAAGGTTAGAACGTAATTCACTTCAGGTTAGAACGTAAATTACATTAGAAGTTTTACAGTCGATTATAGAAGTACATTTTGTAATTAAATGGTAGAATTGCAAGCCAATGACTGTAGAACATGTACCTCTTAGCATTGTACTTATTAATAGTAGGATACATTCTACGTTTTTTGTATAATGTCCGTTTATTTTGACAAATTTTAACTATTGTATTGTGTCGAATTGGTTTAAGAAGAAAGTACTACACTACGGTCATTATGAAAACATACAGAATGTAAATTGAATGAATTTGCTGAATGAAGATTTAGTGGCCTTAAATGTACAGAAGGTTGAACGATTGTTAAGTTATTCAAATAGTGTGGATGTTTGCATTGAAATCGCAGAATGCAATATTAAAGTTTATAGTTTAATTTTAGGAGACTTCCTACTTTTCTCTTTTTGCATTTCTACTTTTGCTTTCGAGGGATCACCCATTTTCAGAATATATGTACTTCACAACAGCAGGTGTTAAGTGCTTGTGTGGCGGCCGTAAAAAGTCGCCCCGTACTTCATTCTCAGTGTTGTTATATTTTCTGATCCTTCGGGATCATTAGTTTTGATGTTATTAGTTTTGAAAATTGAATACTGCTTAAGCCGGTGCTAGGGTGCATGAGTAGTGTTGCACTTTTAATAACTACTCATGAACAGACTCAATAACACCGAGTTTGCAATTTTCTCTTTTTGCATTTCTACTTTTGCTTTCGAGGGATCATCCATTTTCAGAATATTTGTAGTAAAAGTAGTAGGGGTACCATACTATAACACATAAGGGGCACACATAATAATAACAATATCGATTGTGTGTACGGGGAGACGTTTTTCGTCTTTCCTCTGGACACTATCTATTTCGTGTGTTATGAGGATGCTATATGCTATAAATACTGCATTATCAAAGAGGAATGTTCAGTATTGCATATCGGTAAAGCAAATACTTCATGAAACAATTAAATTTACTTGATAATAATGCACGACGGTTAGCAAAGACGCCGCTTATCACTCTTGTAAGAACCATGTCAATGAACACGTGTCAATGAACTTCATCTATTTCCCACATGCAACGAGTTAAAACTCGCAGTTAATCTATTTCCCACATGCCACATGCAACGAGTTAAAACTCGCAGTTAATCTATTTCCCACATGCAACGAGTTAAAACTCGCAGTTAATCTATTTATATGTTCCCGAGTAACTGTGGTTATACATCTTACAAATAAATATACCAGCTATAGAATGAATACAGGGACATCTCGTTTTCTTTCTTAATTGTACAATAATACAATCATGCAATATTGTTTAGACAAAACTATATATTTTTCCAATTAAAATAAAATGCGAATAGTTACGTACATTGAGATATCACAGAAACAAATTTATGGAAATCATGCAGATAGATTGATAGCGAGAACATTTAACGTTTGCAAATTCATTTTTAATATTTTTCCACACCCATTAGTTGTGTTGGTTAATATAGGTACATGTACTTTTATTATCACTTATCGCCGAAAATAATCGCACATCTTTTTTTTGCTTTTAAAAAAAGAAAAATCTTCTCTAGATTGATTAATCTTAGAGACTTATGAAGGTAGATGGTGGTTTTTTACGGCAAAGCATTGGTACATATAATTAATTACCTTTCGTGTGTATTAGTCCTGAAATAATCTACCATCTGTTTCAACTCTTAATCATCGAATATGCATGTAGGAAATGATTACTTTATGCATATTGCTTGAGGCATTCTTATAGTACCATATTAACACAATTAAAACAGACGGGAGATATCACACCAGGAGCACAAACCAAGTACACGCACAACCTTCAAAGAACTGGGTCCATGCTTATAAAACTTTAAGTTGAGTCTGAGTTCGTTCTCAAGTTTGAAAACTCAAATCTCTGACCAATCAAAAGCTTGATAACAAACTATATCATTACATATATCTTCACTGTGTACAAGTATTTTGCTGTGCAATCACTGCTGTGGAGTGCACTAGTTGCACAATCAACTTGTTAATAGTGCAGTCCCTGATGAGACAGCTCCTGCAGGAGTTGTCTCATCTGGGTCTTCACTATTTACAGGTAGGTATATTGACGTGAATAGCAAGCGAAGAGTTCAAACGACGTACAACGCGATAAAAACCAAACTAAACTAACCACAAATGTGTCGCTGCCCGTTAAATTAAGGCATAGTTGGGAAGGGAAAACTATAGAATACTATTTTTTACTTCGTCAGCAAGCAATACAAATCCCGATATGACAACGCCTACATAAAATGCCTGGGCTATTCTAAGGCGTAGACTGGTTTGATACTGGGTATATTGTTAAGATTGTGGATGGATCAGATTTACTGTATTGTTATCAAACTTACTCCGTTTCCAATATCAGGATGTTCAAGAGAATTGCAACACCAGAGTATGGCAACTGCTACACACTGGACGATGAGCTGTTCCAGGCCTGGAGAAGTGGCCCTTCTAATGGTGAGAGCTAAATGTTACCTTTAGCATTATACGGACGATTTCATGATTGCCTTTGCGAACGATTTGTATCTGATTTCGACATCGATTACCTTTTTGCGTTTGCATTTTATATATTGGTGGTGAATTGGCGTTGATTATTTTGGTCCACACTATAGTCCCATAGGGTTTAGAAGTATGATCGACCAATTGTGACTTGGTTCCTGACAAACATTTATTAAAGAATATTTCGAAGAATCAGAACAAAGTGACTGAGAGTGAGTTAATCACACTATATACAAATACACCAAACAACATCACCAGAACGTCCGTAAACATGAATTAACTGTCACTTAACACACTGTACTACGTATTTCTTAATTGTCTTGTTTCGCGCTTATATGTGTATACAAGTCGGTCAGTAGGATAAACGGTTTCTGATAAAAAAAACCTGATCTACATGTTAACCTAGAGTATCATACTTGGTTGTACAAATTTGCCAAGGTGGGTAAATGACTCCTGTTGATTTTGAGATCATCAAGTGAAAGGTCAAGGTAAAGTATCAAAGTCAAATGTCAAATTTCCAACACTTCAACATTGGTCATAGGCTTCTGAACTATCAAATGTAGAACCGTCATGGTTGGCGTACTAACTAATCTCATGTACATGTAACCCGTAGTGTCAAGGTATATTTCAAACTACTAATTGGAAAAGTAGTAAAGTCAAGCAGGCAAAGCCACATACAAGACGCAACCACCACCAAGTCAAGGTTCCAAAATGCATGCCTTGGTGCCATTGAGGTGGAGCGGGGGCTTCATATTTAATAATACATCTTTTTTTATTCAGGCATAACGCTGACCATGAATTTACAGAAGGATGAGTACATGCGTGGATTTGCTTCCGGGTACGGAGTGCGCCTTGTCTTCCATGACACTGGGACATTCCCGCTTCCTGCAGACGAGGGCATCACTCTTAGCCCTGGAACTGACACTAACATTGCGCTTAAACTGGTAAGCATGTTAAAACCGTTGATACTGTGATATCAATCAACTGAACACATGGACATGGTTGCAAACATTGTTGGAAAAAGCCAACTTTTGATACAGATGCCTACAACGCATATTCCTTTTTCGATGGATCTCCCACTTTCGGGATCAACATTCGTTTTTATATAAGGAAACCGAATGCTGAGCTGGAATGTCGAGCTCGCCAATCAACATTCGTTTTTATATAAGGAAACCGAATGTTGATCTGGAATGTCAAGCTCGCCCATCAACATTCGTTTCTATATAAGGAAATCGAATGAATGTTGGTCTGGAATGTCGACCTCGCACATCAACATTCGTTTTTATATAAGGAAACCGAATTTTGATCTGGAATGTCGAGCTCGCCCATCAACATTCGTCTTTATATACGGAAACCGAATGTTGAGATGGAATGTCGAGCTCGCCCATCAACATTCGTTTTTTTATATAAGGAAATCGAATGTTGATCTGGAATGTCGACCTTGCCCATCAACATTCGTTTTTATATAAGGAAACCGAATGTTGATCTGGAATGTCGAGCTCGTCCATCAACATTCGTTTTTATATAAGGAAATCGAATGTTGATCTGGAATGTCGAGCTCGTCCAACAATATTCGTTTTTACATAATGAAACCCATTATTGATCTGGAATGTCGAGCTCGCCCATCAACATTCGTTTTTATACGCCCGTTTGAAAAAACGGGACGTATTATGGAATGGCGCTGTCTGTGTGTCTGTCCGTCTGTCCGTCTGTAACATCTCTAACTCAAGTTCCGCTTGGTGGATCCTTCTCAAATTGTAACACAATGTTTATCTAGACATTTTACAGTAGCCTGCCAAGTCCCGGTTTGTTTTTCCAAGGTCAAGGTCACACAATTGGCTTAGAATTTGCGTTTAGCAAAAATGTTAACCAGTCTGTCTTTCTGTAACATATCTAACTCAAGTTCCGCTTGGTGGATCTTTCCCAAATTAAACCACAATGTTTATCGAGACATGCTACAGTAGCCTGCCAAGTCCCGACTCGTTTATCGAAGGTCAAGGTCGCTGAATTTGACTTAGAATTTGCGTTTAGCATTTGCGTTAAGCAAAAATGTTAACCTCAATTTATGTAGAACAAGTCCACTTATTTACATAACACTTTGTGATAAAGCTTTGAAACTTTGAACAATTGTTTACCATCACAATCTTCACCTGTAGACAAGAGTACATAACTCTGTCAAGCATTATGACAGAATTATTCCCCTTTTTAACTTAGAATATTTGGTTAAGATTTTGGTAAAAGTCCACTTATTTACATAACCCTTTGAGATAAAGCTTTTAACCTTGGAACACTTGTTCACCATCACAAGCTTCACCTGTAGGCCAGAGTACATAACTCTGTCCAACATTTTGACAGAATTATGCCCCCTTTAACTTAGAAACTTGGGTTAAGGTTTTGGTTAAAGTCCACTAATATACATAACCCTTTCAGATTAAGCTTTTAAACTTGGAACACTTGTTCACACTCACAAGCTTCACCTGTAGGCAAGAGTACATAACTCTGTCTAACATTTTGACATAATTATGACGCTTTTTAGATTGGAATTTGTTTTGGTTAAGGTTTTGGTTAAAGTCCACTTATTTACATAATCCTTTCAGATGAAGCTTTTAAACTTGAAACATTTGTTCACCATCAGAAGCTTCATCTGTCGGCAAGAGTAAATACAATGTAACTTTGTCAAGCATTTAGACACAATTATGGCCCTTTTTTAATTTAGAATTTTTGGTTCAGGTTTTTTGTTAAAGTTTGCCTATTTACAACCTTGAAACTTGGTCGCAAAATTGGACTTAGAATTTAAATTTAGCAAATACGTTAACGCAAGTTTATGTTGAACAAAACCTCGACGGGCGTATATTGTGTCCACTGACACTCTTGTTTATATAGAGAAACCGAATGTTTATCTGGAATGTCGAGCTCGCCCATCAACATTCGTCTTTATATAAGGAAACCGAATGTTGAGCTGGAATGTCGAGCTCGCCCATCAACATTCGTTTTTATATAAGGAAACAGAATGTTGATCTAGAATGTTGAGCTCGCCCATCAACATTCGTTTTTTATATAAGGAAACCGAATGCTGATCTGGAATGGCGAGCTCGCCATCAACATTCGTCTTTATATAAGGAAACCGAATGTTGAGCTGGAATGTCGAGCTCGCCCATCAACATTCGTTTTTATATAAGGAAACCGAATGTTGAACTGGAATGTCGAGCTCGTCCATCAACATTCGTTTTTATATTAGGAAACCGAATGTTGATCTTGAATGTCGAGCTCGCCCATCAACATTCGTCTTTATATAAGGAAACCGAATGTTGAGCTGGAATGTCGAGCTCGCCCATCAACATTCGTTTTTATATAAGGAAACCGAATAATGATCTGGAATGTCGAGCTTGCCCATCCCCATTCGTTTTTATATAGGGAAACCAAATGTTGATCTGCAATGTTGAGCTCGCCCATCAACATTTCATATTTTTTATACATGTATAAGGAAACCGAATGTTGATTTGGAATGTCGAGCTCGCCCGTCAACATTCGTCTTTATATAAGGAAATGGAATATTGAGCTGGAATGTCAAGCTCGCCCATCAACATTCGTTTTTATATCAGGAAATCGAATGAATGTTGATCTGGAATGTCGAGCTCGCCCATCAACATTCACTTTTATATAAGGAAACCGAATGTTGATCTGGAATGTCGATCTTGCCAATCAACATTCGTTTTTATATAAGGAAACGGAATGTTGATCTTTAATGTCGAGCTCGTCCATCAACATTCGTTTTTATATAATCAAACCGAATGTTCAGCTGGAATCTCGAGCTCGCCCATCAATATTCGTTTTTATATAAGGAAATCGAATGTTGATCTGGAATGTCGATTTTGCCCATCAACATTCGTTTTTATATAAGAAAACGGAATGTTGATCTTGAATGTCGAGCTCGTCCATCAACATTCGTTTTTTATACTGAAACCAAATGTTGATCTGGAATGTCGAGCTCGCCCATTAACATTCGTCTTTAGATAAGGAAATCGAATGTTGACCTGGAATGTCTAGCTGGCCCATCTACATTCGTTTTTACATAAGGAAACCGAATGTTGATCTTGAATGTCGAGCTCGCCCATAAACATTCGTTTTTATATAGAGAAACCGAATGTTTATCTGGAATGTCGAGCTCGCCCATCAACATTCGACTTTAGATAAGGAAACTGAATGTTGAGCTGGAATGTCGAGCTCGCCCATTAACATTCGTTTTTATATAAGGAAACCGAATGTTGAGCTGGAATGTCGAGCTCGCCCATAAACATTCGCTTTTATATAAGGAAATCGAATGTTGTGCTGGAATATTGAGCTCGCCCATAAACATTCGCTTTTATATAAGGAAATCGAATGTTGTGCTGGAATATTGAGCTCGCCCATCAACATTCGTTTTTACATAAGGAAACCGAATGTTGATCTTGAATGTCGAGCTCGCCCATCAACATTCGTTTATATATAGAGAAACCGAATGTTGATCTGGAATGTCGAGCTCGCCCATCAACATTCGTTTTTGTATATTAAGGAAACCGAATGTTGAGCTGGAATTTCGAGCTCGCCCATCAACATTCGTTTTTATATAAGGAAACCGAATGTTGATCTGGAATGTGGAGCTCGCCCATCAACATTCGTCTTTATATACTGAAACCGAATGTTGAGTGGAATGTCAAGCTCGCTTATCAACATTCGTTTCTATATAAGGAAATCGAATGTTGATCTGGAATGTCGAGCTCGCCCATCAACATTCGTTTTTATATAAGGACACCGAATGTTGATCTGGAATGTCGAGCTCGCCCATCCCCATTCGGTTTTATATAGGGAAACCAAATGTTCATCTGCAATGTTGAGCTCGCCCATCAACATTTCATTTTTTTATACATGTATAAGGAAACCGAATGTTGATTTGGAATGTCGAGCTCGCCCGTCAACATTCGTCTTTATATAAGGAAATCGAATATTGAGCTGGAATGTCAAGCTCGTCCATCAACATTCGTTTTTATATAAGGAAATCGAATGAATGTTGATCTGGAATGTCGAGCTCGCCCATCAACATTCACTTTTATATAAGGAAACCGAATGTTGATCTGGAATGTCGATCTTGCCAATCAACATTCGTTTTTATATAAGGAAACGGAATGTTGATCTTGAATGTCGAGCTCGTCCATCAACATTCGTTTTTATATAATCAAACCGAATGTTCAGCTGGAATCTCGAGCTCGCCCATCAATATTCGTTTTTATATAAGGAAATCGAATGTTGATCTGGAATTTCGAGGACGCCCATCAACATTCGTCTTTAGATAAGGAAATCGAATGTTGATCTGGAATGTCTAGCTCGCCCATCTACATTCGTTTTTACATAAGGAACCCGAATGTTGATCTTGAATGTCGAGCTCGCCCATAAACATTCGTTTTTATATAGAGAAACCGAATGTTTATCTGGAATGTCGAGCTCGCCCATCAACATTCGTCTTTATATAAGGAAACTGAATGTTGAGCTGGAATGTCGAGCTCGCCCATCAACATTCGTTTTTATATAGAGAAACCGAATGTTGATCTGGAATGTCGAGCTCGCCCATCAAAATTCGTTTTTGTATATTAAGGTCACCGAATGTCGAGCTGGAATGTCGAGCTCGCCCATCAACATTCGTTTTTATATAAGGAAACCGAATGTTGATCTGGAATGTCGAGCTCTCCCATCAACATTCGTTTTTATATAAGGAAACCGAATGTTGATCTGGAATGTCGAGCTCGCCCATCAACATTCGTCTTTATATACTGAAACCGAATGTTGAGCTGGAATGTCAAGCTCGCTTATCAACATTCGTTTCTATATAAGGAAATCGAATGTTGATCTGAAATGTCGAGCTCGCCCATCAACATTCGTCTTTATATAATGAAACCGAATGTTGATCTGGAATGTCGAGCTCGCCTATAGATATTCGTTTTTATATAAGGACATCGAATGTTGATCTGGAATGTCGAATTCGCCTATAGATATTCGTTTTTATATAAGGAAACGGAATGTTGATCTGGAATGTGGAGCTCGTCCATCAACATTCGTATTCATATAAGGAAATCGAATGTTGATCTGGAATATCGAGCTCGCCCATCTACATTCGTTTTTATATAAGGAAACCGAATGCTGATCTTGAATGTCGAACTCGCCCATCAACATTCGTTTTTATATAGAGAACCGAATGTTGATCTGGAATGTTGAGCTCGCCCATCAACATTCGTCTTTATATAAGGAAACCGAATGTTGAGCTGGAATGTCGAGCTAGCCCATCAACATTCGTCTTTATATAAGGCAACCGAATGTTGAGCTAGAATGTCGAGCTCGCCCATCAACATTCGTTTTTATATAAGGAAATCGAATGTTGTGCTGGAATGTTGAGCTCGCCCATCAACATTCGTTTGTTATATAAGGAAACCGAATGTTGATCTGGAATGTCGAGCTCGCCCATCAACATTCGTCTTTATATAAGGAAACCGAATGTTGATCTGGAAGGTCGAGCTCGCCCATCAACATTCGTTTTTATATAAGGAAATCGAATGTTGATCTTGAATGTCGAGCTCGCCCATCAATATTCGTTTTTATATAAGGAAACTGAATGTTGATCTTGAATGTCGAGCTCGCCCATCAACATTCGTCTTGATATAAGGAAACCGATTGTTGAGCTTGAATGTCGAGCTCACCCATCAACATTCGATTTTACATGAGGAATCTGAATGTTAATCTTTAATATCGAGCTCGCCCATCAACATTCGTTTTTATATAAGGAAACCGAATGTTGAGGCCCATCAACATTCGTTTTTTTATAAGGAAATCGAATGTTGATCTGGAATGTCGAGCTCGTCCATCAACATTCCTCTTCACTTAAGGAAACCGAATGTTGAGCTGGAATGTCGAGCTCGCCCATCAACATTCGTCTTTATATAAGGAAACCGAATGTTGAGCTGGAATGTCGAGCTCGCCCATCAACATTCCTTTTTATATAAGGAAACCGAATATTGATCTGGAATGTCGAGCTTGCCCATCTCCATTCGTTTTTATATAGGAAAACCAAATGTTGATCTGCAATGTTGAGCTCGCCCATCAAAATTCATTTTTTTATACATGTATAAGGAAACCGGATGTTGATTTGGAATGTCGAGCTCGCCCGTCAACATTCGTCTTTATATAAGGAAATCGATTATTGAGCTGGAATGTCAAGCTCGCCCATCAACATTCGTTTTTATATAACGAAATCGAATGAATGTTGATCTGGAATGTCGAGCTCGCCCATCAACATTCACTTTTATATAAGGAAACCGAATGTTGATCTGGAATGTCGATCTTGCCAATCAACATTCGTTTTTATATAAGGAAACTGAATGTTGATCTTGAATGTCGAGCACGTCCATCAACATTCGTTTTTATATAATCAAACCGAATGTTCAGCTGGAATGTCGAGCTCGCCCATCAACATTCGTCTTTATATAAGGAAACCGAATGTTGATCTGGAATGTCGAGCTCGCCCATCTCCATTCGTTTTTATATAGGAAAACCAAATGTTGATCTGCAATGTTGAGCTCGCCCATCAACATTCATTTTTTTTATACATGTATAAGGAAACCGAATGTTGATTTGGAATGTCGAGCTCGCCCGTCAACATTCGTCTTTATATAAGGAAATCGAATATTGAGCTGGAATGTCAAGCTCGCCCATCAACATTCGTTTTTATATAAGGAAATCGAATGAATGTTGATCTGGAATGTCGAGCTCGCCCATCAACATTCACTTTTATATAAGGAAACGGAATGTTGATCTGGAATGTCGAGCTCGTCCATCAACATTCGTTTTTATATAATCAAACCGAATGTTCAGCTGGAATCTCGAGCTCGCCCATCAATATTCGTTTTTATATAAGGAAATCGAATGTTGATCTGGAATGTCGATTTTGCCCATCAACATTCGTTTTTATATACGGAAACGGAATGTTGATCTTGAATGTCGAGCTCGTCCATCAACATTCGTTTTTTTATACTGAAACCAAATGTTGATCTGGAATGTCGAGCTCGTCCATTAACATTCGTCTTTAGATAAGGAAATCGAATGTTGATCTGGAATGTCTAGCTCGCCCATCTACATTCGTTTTTACATAAGGAAACCGAATGTTGATCTTGAATGTCGAGCTCGCCCATAAACATTCGTTTTTATATAGAGAAACCGAATGTTTATCTGGAATGTCGAGCTCGCCCATCAACATTCGTCTTTATGTAAGGAAACTGAATGTTGAGCTGGAATGTAGAGCTCGCCCATCAACATTCGTTTTCATATAAGGAAACCGAATGTTGAGCTGGAATGTCGAGCTCGCCCATAAACATTCGTTTTTATATAAGAAAATCGAATGTTGTGCTGGAATGTTGAGCTCGCCCATCAACATTCGTTTTTCATATAAGGAAATTGAATGTCGAGCTGGAATGTCGAGCTCACCCATCAACATTCGTTTTTACATAAGGAAACCGAATGTTGATCTTGAATGTCGAGCTCGCCCATCAACATTCGTTTTTATATAGAGAAACCGAATGTTGATCTGGAATGTCGAGCTCGCCCATCAACATTCGTTTTTGTATAAGGAAACCGAATGTTGAGCTGGTATGTCGAGCTCGCCCATCAACATTCGTTTTTATATAAGGAAACCGAATGTTGATCTGGAATGTCGAGCTCTCCCATCAACATTCGTTTTTATATAAGGAAACCGAATGTTGATCTTGAATGTCGAGCTCGCCCATCAACATTCGTTTCTATATAAGGAAACCGAATGTTGATCTGGAATGTCGAGCTCGCCCATCAACATTCGTCTTTATAATAATGAAACCGAATGTTGATCTGGAATGTCGAGCTCGCCTATAGATATTCGTTTTTATATAAGGAAATCGAATGTTGATCTGGAATGTCGAATTTGCCCATTAACATTCGTTTTTATATAAGGACACGGAATGTTGATCTGGAATGTGGAGCTCGTCCACCAACATTCGTATTTATATAAGGAAATCGAATGTTGATCTGGAATGTCGAGCTCGCCCATCTACATTCGTTTCTATATAAGGAAACCGAATGCTGATCTTGAATGTCGAACTCGCCCATCAACATTCGTTTTTATATAGAGAACCGAATGTTGATCTGGAATGTCGAGCTCGCCCATCAACATTCGTCTTTATATAAGGAAACCGAATGTTGAGCTGGAATGTAGAGCTAGCCCATCAACATTCGTCTTTATATAAGGCAACCGAATGTTGAGCTGGAATGTAGAGCTAGCCCATCAACATTCGTCTTTATATAAGGCAACCGAATGTTGAGATAGAATGTCGAGCTCGCCCGTCAACATTCGTTTTTATATAAGGAAATCGAATGTTGTGCTGGAATGTTGAACTCGCCCATCAACATTCGTCTTTATATAAGGAAACCGAATGTTGATCAGCAATGTCGAGCTCGCCCATCAACATTCGTCTTTATATAAGGAAATCGAATGCTGATCTTGAATGTCGAGCTCGCCCATCAACATTCGTTTTTATATAAGGAAACCGTATGTTGATATGGAATGTCGAGCTCGCCCATCAACATTCGTCTTGATATCAGGAAACCGAATGTTGAGCTGGAATGTCGAGCTCACCCATCAACGTTCGTTTTTACATGAGGAATCTGAATGTTGATCTTTAATATCGAGCTCGCCCATCAACATTCGTTTTTATATAAGAAAACCGAATGTTGATCTGGAATGTCGAGCTCGCCCATCAACATTCGTTTTTTTATAAGGAAATCGAATGTTGATCTGGAATGTCGAACTCGTCCACCAACATTAGTTTTTATATAAGGAACACGAACGTTGATCTGGAATGTTGAGCTCGCCCATCCACACTCGTTTTTATATAAGGAAACCGAATGTTGATCTGGAATGTCGAGCTCGCCCATCAACATTCGTCTTTATATGAGGAAACCGAATGTTGAGCTGGAATGTCGAGCTCACCCATCAACATTCGTTTTTACATAAGGAATTCGAAGGTTGATATTGAATGTCGAGCTCGCCCATCAACATTCGTTTTTATATAAGGAAACCGAATGTTGATCTGGAATGTCGAGCTCTCCCATCAACATTCGTTTTTTATATAGAGAAACCGAATGTTGATCTGGAATGTCGAGCTCGCCCATCAACATTCGTTTTTATATAAGGTAATCGAATGTTGATCTTGAATGTCGAGCTCGCCCATTAACATTCGTCTTTATATAAGGAAACCGAATGTGGAGCTGGAATGTCGAGCTCGCCAATCAACATTCGTTTTTATATAAGGAAATCGAATGTTGTGCTGAAATGACGAGCTCGCCCATCAACATTCGTCTTTATATAAGGAAACCGTATGTTGAGCTGGAATGTCGTGCTCGCCCATCAACATTCGCCATTATAATTATAGGGAAACTGAATGTCGAGCTGGAATGTTTAGCTCGCCCATCAACATTCGTTTTATATAGAGAAACCGAATGTTGATCTGGAATGACGAGCTCGCCCATCAACATTCGCCATTATATAGGGAAATATTTTCCTGTGAATATACAGGATTATCAGCTTTCATCTTTGGCACATAGCATCATCTGTAGGTCCGCTACAAAAAGTTTGCCCATGGTGTAAAAATTGGAACCGCCCGAGGGGTTGCCAATTTTCTATAGGAACATATAGCTATAATTCTGAAAATGTCTCTGAAACTGGAAGCTCATAGCTTTAAAGATGGCAAATTACGTCATATTGAAGTCCGCAGGGGTCAGATAAGGCCCAGCTACATGGGTAGCCAGATTTCTATAGAAAAATACAGTGAAAAACTTTATTTTTCTCCAATGGTTGGCTTGTGAACGATACCAGGGTCATCATGGTGATATTGTTGTGTAATGCAAAGTTAGTGTTTTACCTATTGATTGTTGATAAGTTTATGTACGTCTCGGGTATAGGAATCATACTCAAGTCAAACATATATGTTTGATAAGTTTGATAGTTAGTCATGATAAGTATTAGTATGTAACTGCTGCCTATTCATTAAAATACATATATTGATTTTAATAACCACAGACCTTAATGTATATAATCAGATCTGACATATATGTGTATAAAACATATAAAACATTTACCTTTTAGTTTTTATCTAGGACGTTTTATTGAAGATAGCCTTTCTTAGAAACCGACTTTCCGTTTTAGGACTATACATGTATCTTGAAAATATGCTTTATAATATATCTTCTTTATTACATCTGCATGTGTAAATTTAGCATATAGTCAGTTCTGAAGGTGGTGTCACACTAGAGCGTATGGCACGAACGTATGCGAACGTATGAGAAAAATGCTCATACGCTCGCATACGCAGATAAACGCTATGGGTAGGTTAGGCATACGTTGTATACGCTGCCATATGTCGGTGTACGTTCTCATACGCAGAGAACGAAACTAATTTTTGAACATGTTCAAAACAGTTCAGCGTATATGAGCGTATGAAGTATACTAGGTCAAATACATTTCACATACCGTGGCATGAAGGTGGCCAGTAAATCTATCATATGGATAGCGTATCAGTAACGTAATTATAACGTATGTCTGACGAATGACTAACGTTTTAAACCTATTTCTGGCTATCCAAACGCTATTCATGCGCTCACATGAGGTAAGAATACTTTACTCATATGCTCATACACGCTATTTATACGCTGATATACACTACATTGACGGTGACATAAGTAGACACATACTCGTATACGTTTCCCATGCGTTGCCTATACGCCAGATATACGGTACGCATACGCTATTCATGCGCTGCTAATACGTTCATCGAAGATAGAGGTGGAAAATTACGGATTCATACGCTCAAAAGTTGTGCGTATGACCAGGATTTCATACGCTATGCATACGTTCGTCTCATACGCTATAGTGTGACATGGCCATAATTTAACGTATGTCTGACGAATGACTAATGTATTTAAACTATTTCTGGCTATCCATACGCTGCTCATGCGCTAGCATGCGGTAAGGATATGTTACTCATATGCTCGCATACGCTAGTTATACGCTGATATACGCTACACTGATGGTGACATAAGTTGACACACGCTCGTATACGATTATCATGCGCTGCATATACGCCAGATATACGGTACGCATGCGCTGTTAGTAGGTTCATCGAAGATAGTGTTGGAAAATGTCGGGTTCATACGCTCAAGAGTTGTGCGCATGACCAGTTTTCCATACGCTATGCATACGTTCGTCATATACGCTATAGCGTGACAGGACCATTAAGACAATTCGCAAGTGCCCATAACCAGTAACACTTTGAGTATGAATTTGAGAACCATGCATTGACAATTCAGATTTCATATTTATAACACATGTAATGTTTGATTTTGCAGTTTATAAGAAGTTTAAATATTATAATGGATTAACGAACATGTTTTACAGCTGTTTAATTTAAATATTAGGTTTTAAATTTGAACTCATTATGTTAATGAAAATGGCTACGGACCCATTATATTTGGAAAGTTCCCAATAAAAATGTTTAAACAAATGGTGCATAGTATTGTCATATGTCAGGCATATTCAGTTGTGTTATTCATACTATATATCGACGATGGTAGAATGGGGGAGTTTACATTACAGCTGAGCATTCAGTTTCGTTATATAAAAACGAATGTTGATGGGCGAGCTCGACATTCCAGATCAACATTCGGTTTCCTTATATAAAAACGAATGTTGATGGGCGAGCTCGACATTCCAGATCAACATTAGATTTCCTTATATAAAAACGAATGTTGCTGGGCGAGCTCGACATTCAAGATCAACATTTAGTTTCCTTATTTAAAAACGAATGTTGATGGGCGAGCTCGACATTCCGGATAAACATTCGGTTTCCTTATATAAAGAGGAATGTTAATGGGCGAGCCCGACATTCCAGCACAACATTCGGTTTTCTTATATTAAAACGAATGTTGATGGGCGAGCTCGACATTCCAGCACAACATTAGGTTTCTCTATATAAAAACGAATGTTGATGGGCGAGCTCGACATTCCAGATCAACATTCGGTTTCCTTATATAAAAACGAATGTTGATGGGCGAGCTCGACATTCCAGCTCGACATTTGTTTTCCTTATATAAAGTCGAATGTTGATGGGCGAACTCGATATTCCAGATCAACATTCGGTTTCCTTATATAAAAACGAATGTTAATGGGCGAGCTCGACATTGAAACGGTCAGTGACAAATGTCACTGGGGGGTTCAACCGGTTTTTGGGCACCCAACCTCACACTTATTCCATCCCCACCCTAAAAGACAAACAGTGTAAATAAACGTTTCCCCTCTCCGACTAATCTACAACAACCGCGACGGCAAATACAGTGGTAAAGTGCATGTATAACGAAAACATTTAAGTGAACAAACTGTATCCACCTATCGCTAGTGTACTCAATGATCGAGCTGCAAACAGAGTAACTGTAGAAAAGTAATAAAGGGTACGACATTCCATCTCTACATTCGGTTTCCTTATATATAAATGAATGTTGATGGGCGAGCTCGACATTCCAGCACAACATTCGGTTTCTCTATATAAATAACGAATGTTGATGGGCGAGTTCGACATTCCAGCTCAACATTCGGTTTTCTTATATAAAAACGAATGTTGATGGGTGAGCACGACATTCCAGATCAACATTCGATTTCCTAACATAAAAACGAATATTGATGGGCGAGCTCGACATTTCAGATCAACATTCGATTTCCTTATATAAAGACGAATGTTGATTGGCGAGCTCGACATTCCAGATCAACATTCGGTTTCCATATATAAAAACGAATGTTGATGGGCGAGCTCGACATTCCAGCACAACATTCTGTTTCCTTTATATAAAAACGAATGTTGATGGGCGAGCTCGACATTCCAGATCAACATTCGGCTTTCTTATATAATGACGAATGTTAATGGGCGAGCTCGACATTCCTGATCAGCATTCAGTTTCCTTATGTAAAGACGAATGTTGATGGGCGAGTTCGACATTCCCGATCAACATTCGGTTTCCTTATATAAAAACGAATGTTGATGGGCGATCTCGACATTCCAGCTCGACATTCAATTTCACTATATAAAGACGAATGTTGATGGGCGAGCTCGACATTCCAGATCAACATTTGGTTTCCTTATATAAAAACGAATGTTGATGGGCGAGCTCGTCATTCCAGCACAACATTAGGTTTTTCTATATAGAAACGAATGTTGATGGTCGAGCTAGACATTCCAGATCAACATTCGATTTCCTTATATAAAGACGAATGTTGATGGGCGAGCTCGTCATTCCAGCACAACATTAGGTTTCTCTAGATAAAGACGAATGTTGATGGGCGAGCTCGACATTCCAGATCAACATTCGTTTTCTCTATATAAAGACGAATGTTAATGGGCGAGCTCAACATTCCAGATCAACATTCGGTTTTCTTATATAAAGACGAATGTTGATGGGCGAGCTCGACATTCCAGGTCAACATTCAGTTTCCTTATATAATGACGAATGCTTATGGGCGAGCTCGACATTCCAGATCAACATTCGGTTTCCATATAGAAAAACGAATGTTGATGGGCGAGCTCGATATTCCAGCACAACATTCGGTTTCTCTATATAAAGACAAATGTTGATGGGCGAGCTCGACATTCCAGATCAATATTCGGTTTCCTTATATAAAAACGAATGTTGATGGTTGATGGTTGATCTCTGAGCCAGCTTCACACACATGTTATTAAGCCGGTACCAAGGGGTGTGAGTAGTGTTGCACTTTTAATTACTACTCATGAACAGACTCAATAAAATCGAGTCTGCAATTTCTCTTTTCGCATTGCTACTTTTGACTGATCGAGACTCGACTGGGACTCGAACCGATGGGCTCTGGCTTACCATGCCAACACTATACCAAGTCACACAGTAAAGCCTATCAACTTTTTTCACCACAATCTCTACCCGGCTACATTTCGTAGCATCTCTAACGTTACAGGATTATTAATATAAGTCCGCTTTTGTTGTGAACATAATATAAATATGCCAACGACAAATGATCGATTCGGTTTTTTGTCTTATTGTATGTTTGTAATTGCGTAGTTTGAAGAGTGTACCACTAAATACTATTACAGATAATACCTGTTCATTTTTTTGCCCATATTGATGTCCTGTTGTAAAGTAAAACGACTACTCAGACTCTGATCTTGGTCAGTTTGCATACGAATCGTTCAAGCCTTTTACAACCTATTGGCGGGGTGTCAAACAGCTTGATCCTTGTGAGACACTGGGTATTCGACCCAGGTTGTTTGCAAACGCTTATCAAGTCGCTCTTTGCAGGATAAATGTTCACAATTTTGATTCTTTTCAGGTTGAGTTATCTAGACTTGGAAAGCCGTATGGAGATTGCACTGACGGCAAAGCATTCCATGATGATTTCAATTATAAGTATTCATCCTCGGTATGTTACGCCCAAGCTCGATTAATAATCTACGGAAGCCTTTGCCGATTAAACCTTTACCCGATTGAAGCACCTCTTCATACCATTGCAAACAGAGTAGTCTCAGGTCTGACAGCTTTTGGAATGTTATAGATTTCATTCTACAATATCTGTTATGGTAAAACGTGCCTTGCTATGCCACCATATGTAAACGATTTAGCGTGCTAAAATGTGTACATCCATTATTTCTTAATTCATATGTATGAAGTAAAAGATCAAATATGTATTTTAATGGGTATGAAAATATTAATAATAAACACATCATCTGTAAGAGTCGTATGGTCAGGGTCTGCTATGTTTGCTAATAGAATTGTATAGATCTGATTATACAGTTTGTGCCATGGCCAAACTATCCGATGTTCATATACCATTATACAAATGCAATTTAGAAACATTTATGATGTTAATATTCTAACATGTATAATCACGGTATATTAAGTACAAAAATGAGTCATGCAGGAAACACCACATACAGAACAAACACTCGCCCGAACAGCAACACAAGGAAACAGCAAATGTACATAGGTAGAAAAAACAACAAGAGACGCACAAAGACAAAACAAACATACAATAGGAGGAAGATGGAAGTACCGCCTTGGAACGGTCAGTGACAAAAGTCACCGGGGGTTTAAACCGGTTTATGGGCGCCCAACCTCACCCTTATTCCATCCCCATCCTAAAAGACAAACAGTGTAAATAAACGTATCCCCTCTCCGACTAATCTACAACAACCGCGACAGCAAATACAGTGGTAAAGTGCATGTATAACAAAAAAACATTTAATTGAACATACTGTATCCACCTATCGCTAGTGTACTCAATGATTGAGCTGCAAACAGAGTAACTGTAGAAAAGTAATAAAGGGTACGACAAAAATGAAATAGTACAGATATCCGACGTTCTCCTTCCATTTCTGGATTTAAGAGGTCGTCTTCATAGAGTACTAAACCTTTCTTGTCGGCGTACATGCAAAGAGGCCAGCGTGATTGTCAACTGTAAAAGGGTTCACAACCAAACATGCAGTATGTTGTAGTAATACAGGATCATATCCCTTTTTAATGAATTGTTTTATATATTTGATGAACAAAGTGAGAAAATGGGTATGTCCAATAATATTACGAAGTTTGTAAATCACATCACCATAAAATTCAGGATGTGAAATACCGTGTCGCAAAAGTACCTTGAGATTACATTTGTACTTGCCAATAAGCGAGAGATTTCGATAGTAAAATTTAGAGAAAGTTTTTCTTAGTTTATGGTATCTATATCCTTGTTTAAGCAGTTTTTCAGTTAAAATGAGATTTCGACTGTTAAAATCGTCAATAGATGAACAAGCTCTAGCAAAACGAATAAGTTGAGATATATAAACCCCGTAAGATGGAGCACGGGGAACATCCCCGTCAAGATGAGGAAAATTTACAATATTAAAATCAAAATCATCTCTTTTGTCATATATTTTAGAAGAAATCATTCCATTATTAATTTTAAGGTCTAGGTCAAGAATTTTAAGGTCTAAGTTCGGCTACACAACCACTGGCACTTGATCGAAAAAGACTATAGTTTATTTATAGCAACTAGTATATTAATACACTACATGGTGCGGCAGCCGATTAACCACCTGTTCCGTTCCGGCGGAAATTTCCGATATAAAACGTAGATCAAGGCAAAATCTACTCAGCGGTCGGGAAGGAAAGACATTTATCTCTGTAGAAACGATAAGTTCTAGTCCATAAACAAGACTCTATCGAAAATATTTGATAATATTTGGAGGAGAAAATGGTGTTTCATTTTGTCGCCGTTTTCATTCCTAGTCAACTTCCGGTTTGAGCGACCTTCAACTGTTTCGGTTGAAACGGGCGTTTTTATTGGACAAATCAGAAAGGTGTGTCAAGCGTTGTTGTTCCCGCGGTCTGTCAAATATTTGTCTTTAAAATGCAAATCTTGGCAATAAAAACCATCTTAGAAGGCCACAACATTGTGGTTACTGGTCATTATGACGAGACTAGTGAGGGATGATGATGCAATTGGACCATGTCCGTCAGAATGTTTTGGGAACGGATGTTTTGTTATTTGATGACGTTTCAATGTTATCAAAGAAAGACGCGCCCATGCCATCATTTGGTGACGTCATGACATTTTAAGTAACAACTTAACGTCACCATGGCGCTGGATCAACATTGTTCTCTTTAATTGTATGGCTGAATGCATGTAACAAAAATGTGACGTGTATTTTGGTCGAAGTATTAGATCAGAGCTATTCAAGTATTTATGTTTACATGTAGTTTGACTTCGAGTAGACAATCGAAATGACCGGGTCATTGTCAACCAATCAAATGGCTCGTAACATTTTCTCGGGGTCAGAGGAGGTCACCGGAAGTTAACACGGAATGAAAGTCCTGACAAATCAACTCCGTCAATTTATCCCTGAAATATCATCAAATAGCTTCGATAGAGGTTTGTTAATGGATAAGAATTTACAGTTTCTACAGAGATAAATGTCTTTTCTTCCCGGCTGCTGAGTAGATTTCGCGTTGATCTGCGTTTTATATCGGAAATTTACGCCGGTACGAAACAATGGGCGAATCGGCTGCCGCACCATGTATATGATATAACTATTATATTACACAACTATAGTCTGTTTCGAACGATCAAGTGCCAGTGTACACAACCTATTGGAGTAATTAAACATAGTTATATGTATGAAATTCAAATTAATTAGTAGACGTTTAAATCATAGATATCCTAATTTTGTACCACCAGCTCTTTTGGCATTCATTTATTGGTTGTAAAACTGATCAGAAAGTTCTGCTAAATTCGATAAACTGAACAACGTGGCATTACGTATTTTAACTATTCTTACCAAATCACCAATTTCAAAATATCTAAGTTTGTTTTTTTATTGATTTTGGGAGTACGGGATTTGAATGTAGAAATATAGCAGACGATGTTTTCAGACGATAAATCAATTTCGTGCTGGGTCAAAATCGCTTTATTTTCACAGACATGCCTGCAGATGTGTAGAACCGCACTTGTTAAGTATACATGTGAATGCGTTCCCTTGGATGATCCTGAAGTTGGACCAGAGCTACATGGAGATGAAAAAGTGTGTGACATGACAGACGACATAGGTAATTGAATAGTCTGAATTGTACATAGAAGCCCTGCTGACGGAAATATTTGTACACAGAGAGGTGACACTAACAGTGTTGATCCAGATCTGTGTCCAACAGGCATGTATTGATCCCTCCTTGACTTGTTTCCTTACAACTATCAGAAGGACAGCAGGGGCTTTACAGGACGGTGAAAAGTACAGTTATAACGGTCGGGTACCTAGATATTGATGTATTGTCTGTATTAATTCTTTTAGTGCAAAATAACTTTCATCTAGAAACAAGGCCGTTTGCCTGAAGTTTCATAGTAGACTTCACTTCAATTTCTTCTCTGAAGTGTAAATATGTCAGACAGCTTTGACCCTGATGAGGTGCCTAAAGCGTAATCAATTAAAACACAACTAACTGGACTTATACGATGATGCATATTGCGATAACATTCCATTTGCGTTTGGTTATATTAAGGCTAGGTCAAGAATTATATCATGCAATATTTTAAAAACCCTTGAATATGTCGACGTAACTTGGGACAGTTGTTAACTTACCAAAGTCAAATGAAAACAACCAACATATCGAAATGATTGTGGATTTTGTGGTCTGTTGATAGTTCGTCTCATGTTTAATTCTCACGACGTCTAGCTCATTAACTAACATTATTTTAATGGATAGAAGAGAATCCGTGTAAAACAACGAGTCTGTCACATGAAAAAATGTTATTATTAACCCATGTTAATGCTGAATTGTCGAAGAGGTATGGTCCTATGTTTAAACAGTAGGAATCCGTTTGATATGAAAAGCTTTAATTTGAATCTCAAAAATTGAAACGCCTGGGTCCAATGTTATTAAACTTCCGAGTCCGATTCTTAGATCATTATCAAGTAACTGATTGGTCAGATTCTGATGAAGCTCAGCACCTGACCAATTCGATGCTTGAGAATGATCTCAGACTCAAACAAAGCGTTTTATAACCTCGATGTCGATCTGATATAGTATTTGCAAATACCAGTACACTCATTTTTAGCATTCAAAATGGTACAACTTGATGAGAAACATTCTAGTTTTTTTCTATCCTATAAACTAGTTTGGTGCTGTTCTGGCGGCTGTGTGTTTTTTTCCTGCATGACTCATACATGTATTTTTTTCGATAACACTAGTTTGTATGCTAGCGTCACTACATTGATATGACAGTGATTTTAGTGCCGTCATACTGTCATCGATCTATGGAACGCCTTGCTCTTAGTCGTCAGAGATTCAAATTCCATTAGCCTGTTTAACGCTTTATCTGATAAAAATGCTTGTTGGTGCATTTGCAATTAGAGTAAACCCTACTCAAATTGTTCCTGTGGGAGTGGTCTTGGATTTGTCAGGATTTGTTCTGTTTTTCTTATGGAATTATGTAGATTTGATTCTGTAGTTCGCAAGTAGCTGGCCATCTCATCAGGGTGTAAACATTTTGATACTCGGTCAATAGTTTCTCAAGGCTTGTACTCAGTATGAATCGGAAGTAGCCAAAGCTAAGTTAAGCGAACATTATTGTTTACAGTGGAGCAAGGGTTGCGCATGTCAGTGTCGCAATGCGTGCCTTTAACTCTAAAGTATCTGTTTAAGTACCGCAGTACCCTAGACTCAAACCAATATAAACCTTTCATTAAGACCTTTTGGGATAATATGTCTTGATATTAAGTGAGTGATGGCGTCACATCTTACCCTTTTGTTTGTTTGAGTTTAAGGTTTTGTTTAACGGCGCAGCTTATATATTGTTTGTGAAAAAGAAGTAGAGGCTAAGCAGGAAAACCCACACACAAGACGCAACCAGCACCAACGCATCGATAGAACAAGTAATACACAACCACACACACACACACATATATACACATGCACATACATGTAGGTCTAAACATGAACAAACGCACAAGTACAAAGACGCCAGACAAATGTAAGGGTGAACACACAAGCACACATACATACATACACACACGTACACGCATACCCACGAGATGAAAATATTAACCATGCAAGGAACAGTTTTATGTGTATGGTATATGTCTATTATATTTGTGTATGGGCGCTCTTCATTTTGATCTCAACCGGCGTTTGTAGAGTTCCTTTCTGCTCTACATCCTTTGGCACTGCATAACCGTTTTAGTGTCACGGTGCCCTAAATGATGTTGATGTGGAACAGGCAAGAAACAATTTATGAAGGTCGTGTACAAGCGCGCCTTTTATTGATATTAGAAATTAAATGAAAGACTACGTTTATGTTAAATATTCAGTATTTTCTGCCAATTATTGGTCATTTTACCGCATAGATCAAATGACTGATAAATATATCATACATCAATTACTTGTTTTCGCTTTAAAGTGGAGCGCTGTGTACTATCAGCTGATGGAAGTGATGTGAAAGACTGCGATTGCCCGGTACCTTGTAGGTGAGTATATATATGGAAAGCACATACTTTATAAACACATAAAAGGCAATATACTTTGTAAAAGGCAATGTCTTAATTGTAAAAGAAATATAATCGTGTTTTCTGAGAATCTATGCTTTTGAGTAAATGTCCAATGAATATCGTTATTTTGAATTTCAAGCCATAGGAAGCAATGAACACATAACTGTGATATGATACCCTTTACTATATCTCTTGGTGAATTCATGGTTTCATTTACATTTCATTACTGTTTATTTTTCTTACACCCGAATCTTAAGTCTGAATAAAATACATCTTTTTATTAGATAGTATGTGTGTTAAGGACTTAAGAAGTATGTTTGCTTCTCTAATTCGGTGTTTCTTATAGAACGTAACTATATATTTTCCTCGAAAATAAGACATGTGGAATGATCATTTCTCACTCATCCTCTAGAGACGTGTGTAAACATATTTTATATTGTAAAGGAAACATTAATGTAAAACAGTGATCTGTATAATGCGTTGTTTCAGGGAACACGTTTACGAAAAGACTATGTCCTGGAGACAATGGCCCAACTCTGACTATTTGGTGAGCAATGCACATTTCTCAAACAATAGCAGCACTCATTTGTTACATTTAACACTTTCCTTTCCCTGTCCAATGTTTATTCCAAATTTAAATACGTACTAAATATTCATGGAAAACAGTTATAATAAAATATGAAAGGTATAACATTGTAGTCATTTAATAAACTATCAAATCCCATTAGCAAACAGAGTAGACCCTGATAAGACGGCTCCTATAGGTGCGGTCTGATCTCGGTCTACGCTGTTTGCCAATGCGTGAAAGGCGTTTATGTGAAGGAAGGGGTTCACTCCACTACTAATTGCGAATTTCAATTAACAAAGGGTTTGGACCTAGATGGGACACCCACTAAATCGGCATCTTGTCATGATCCATACTGTTTCAAGTTGTGGTTATGACTTTAGAAACAAAATAAGAACATTAAAGTATACAAAAAGGCCTTCTCATAAAAGCATGCTGTATAGTGAATCTACATTCTTTATTACAACAAAATAGAATTTGTTCAAATTAAATATTCTGCATTTTAATCCCCCACATAACTGAAGTAGTAAACTGTACGTGTTCGTCCGCGTGGTGTCCGTACGGACGAATATTCACAAAACATTACGGAACGAACTACGTTTGAATTACAAGGAATTTTGCTCAAGTCAGACATTCTGCATTTTTAGCCCACACATTAATGACGGGACATACATTATCTGTGCATGCATACAAATATTCCCAAAATATTGTGGAATTCCTCCGATATATTTGTTCGGACTTATTTACACTTTTTCAGACGATGCGTCTTAGTGTATAGTGCGTAAATGAAACAAATACAGCTGGCTACGTCTTGTGTAACAAAATAATTTGTTACTACAGGCATTCGTTACATTGATTGTTTTTGTTTGTATAAGGTGCTGTTCGGCCTCCTTAACCCTGTCTATGCAAGGAATAATGACACCATGAATACTAATAAGATAAAGTGCTATTTTGTCACAAGAATACAACATGTGTTGACCATAGCAGAAACAGAAGAATCATATGAATAGTATAACATAACTTGTGGCTTCAGCGTGACGTAACACTATAATATATACTTTGTTATTACATTTGTTACTATAAATAGTAACATTTTACACTCAAAATGGTCCTATATCGGTCAAAAAATCAGTCGTATTGTCAGAGCGGGCATATACGGACCTAGCGACGGGCCTATAACCTATATGCCCGCTGCCAAGATAATTGTTCTAAATCTATAGCAACAGAACCCTGATACGAGGCGAAGGTCTTGTTCTGCTTCGATGCTGCAAATGTTGTCAAAGTGCTCGTACACATACCGATTAGCCCCAATTTCCAAACCCTAGCTTAAATACAAAGACAATCCTCGCTCGAATCGATTCAGATTTCTGCACATGCACAGTATACGTACCGGTAAAGTGCAGATTAGCCGCTAGTTCCAACACCCATTTTTAGAAACTTGTAAAACCGTCATTTTGACGTCATCCAAATGACGTCAGAATGGCGCCATTATCTCAATTTAGTTTTTAAACCCGTTTTCATGCTGAGAAATAGTTTCTGCTCTATCTCTGATCTGCTGAAATGTTCGCCAATGTTTTACAAATGTAATAAACAGGTTATGACACAGGTGACTAGGGCCGCAGAGTGATATAGGCCCTTACCTAGATATAGTCCCTCGGGCCTATATCAAGGTGACGGGCCTACATCACTCTGCGGCACTAGTCGCCCGTGTAATAACCTCTATATATTCACGGGCATATATTCACTAGTGAATAACATTCGAACGACCGAACTGTATTCATACGCGTGTAAAATAACACTTATGTTACTGGATAAAGTTTAAAAGTAACTACTGAAGAAAGGTTATGGGTATGGACTGTGTGAACGTATACATGCAGTGTATATATATTTATCAATATGCCAAGAAGACAAGTTATATAGTTCAGCTGTCAAATAAGTCTAGACATTGAGTATGTTTGTCAGAGCAGTGTGTATATAACTGGAGGAGAGGTAGTTAAAAAGGGAGACTAGAGAGATCATGTATGTTAGTAAGAGATCACGATACGAAGAATAAAACATGTAGAAAACATAGAGGCTAAGTTGTTGATTACGCCACACGGGCGTTAATGGTGCCACGTGACACAGGATTCTGGATCCGTCGCGGGAAAATGTCGGAGTACGGGTAAGTCATTTCACTTTGTGGCTTGTGGTGTTGTTTTGATCTGTAATAATGGCGGAAATTAGATTGACTCAGACTTTGGAAAGTTTAGCAAATCAATTAGAAAATGTATCAGCACAAAATGTAAACTTCACTTTTGATAGAAAAACTAAAGAATTCGAATCATGGATAAGAAATATAGAAAAATTTGTGTTAGTTAACAATATTTCAGAATCAAAGAAACACTTCTTTGCTTTAAGATCCAGTACAGGGATTGTGTCAGAATTCATACAAAAACGTTTACAAAGTAATCAATATTTAAGTTGGCAACAGTTGAAAAATGAGTTGGAAAATCTTTTTGGAGAAGTAACAGATGGATATCATAATTTTTCACTGCTAAGCAATATTAAACAACAAAGAGGTGAAAATGTACAGATTTTTGCAGAGAGAATACAAGTTTTGGCAAAAAGTGCTTATGAAAATTTTGAGCAAAATACAGAAGTAATTGAACATCAATTAATTTGGTTTTTCACAGAGGGGTTAATTGATAAGGATATTAGGGAATGTCTGATGAGGAAAAATCCTAAATCTTTTAAAAATGCAATAGAAATAGCTGTAGGCGAACAGAATATCGGAGAAAAATTAGATTAAGATCTAAGGGCAAAGTTAACAAAAGAGAGATCGTACGATCTAAACGGAAACGAGAGAAAAGGAAATTGTCAATCAATAATGTCAAATCGGAAACGGTGCGCGTAAACAAAGAGTATACGCATGCGCGTAGGGTCAAAACACGATGCTGGTTTTGTGGCCAGATCGGTCACGTGAAATTTGAGTGTAAAGAGTTCAGACAGTTGATGAATAGGTCGAAAAGCAGACATTCGGAAAACTCGGACGTTTCCGTCATAACGAGATCGGTGCTCGGAAACAAAATAATGTGGGATCATATAATGTTACTGCAAATAAGGAAATACCAAATTCATGCCTAATCAAGATAGGAAACAAACAGGTTAGAAATTTGATAGATACAGGAGCCTCCGTGAGTGTATTACATAAAAGAATGTTTTATTCAATTAAGCCTAAAATACCACTGTCTAAAACACACATTACACTGGAGTCGGCTTCAGGTGATAATTTACAGGTTGTAGGGTGTGCGAATTTGAAAATTAAAGTAAGCAAGCTATTTTTAGACCACACGTTTGTAATTGTCAATAACCTAAACAGAAATTGTATTATAGGAAGATATTTTTTAGCCGCAAATAGCTGTAGAATTTATTTTGATCTAAACTGTATTAGAATTAAAGATGAATATGTTCCGTTGGAAGATGACAGATGTATAGCATCAATAATTAGACTAAATAAGACTACAATTCTCAAACCACAAACTATAAATCAAGTTCAAGGAAAACTTAAAGTTAATCCTAGTATAGAAAATAATTGTTACTATGAAGTTTGTTCAGTGGAAACAGGGTATATTTCAGAAGAATCTAACTTACAAATAGCTCCCGCTTTGGTACATTTAAGAAAAAAATAGAATGGTTCCGATAATTATCGCAAATGAGTCAGGCAAAACAATTAAATTTAAAAGAGGCTGCATAATCGCTAAAGTTAAATGTAATCAGGAGAATGTGATAGAGTCGGTTTTCAATAAGAAAAATGAAGAGTGTTTAACTATTCACAAGCCGATTTTAAATAGTCTGTCTGATATAAATACACCAACGCAACATTATGAAAAAGTACAACAGCTCATACAGAAAAATAACGAAGAGATATTCTCGAAGTCTGAATATGATATAGGTAAAGTTCCGAATGTTAAAGTCAACATTTCCTACAGGCGATCATCCACCGATTAAACAGAGACCTTATAGAATGCCTTTTGTACAAAGACAAGTACTGAAAGAAAAGCTTGATAAAATGTTAGAGGCTGATATTATTAGAAAGAGTAATAGTCATTGGAGTTCCCCCTGTTTACTAGTTTCAAAATCAGATGGTTCAAAAAGGTTATGCATTGACTTCAGAGCAATAACCAGGATAATCCAACCCACTAGTTTTCCTTTACCACAGATTGATGATATTTTAAGCTTACTAAATGGAGCTAAATATTTTACGACACTATATTTAAGTCAGGGATATCACCAAATAGAATTGGATGAAAACAGTAAATCAAAGAGTGCGTTTACTACTAGTAATCTCGGGCTTTTTGAATTTCAATAGATTAGCTATGGGGATAAACCTAGCCGCAGGGACATTTGAACAAGTAATTTTGCTGATTTTAGAAGACTTAGAAGCCTGTAGCGTAGCTTATCTCGATGATATTCTGATATTCAGTTCCACATTAGAAGATCATCTAAAACACATACTAGTTTTTGACAGACTTAAACAAAATAACCTTAAATTAAAATTTAAGAAATGTCACTTTATAAAGAAAACAGTACTACGTACCTAGGACACATAATCTCAGAGGAAGGAATTAGACCAGACCCGAAAAAGGTGGAAGCTTTAAAAGACTTTCAAATTCCGAAAAATGTAAAAGGGGTTAGGTCATTTCTTGGAATGTCGGGATATTATAGAAAATTCATTCAAAACTACGCTGAGATAGCTTTACCTTTAACGCTGCTAACACAGAAAAGTGTACCGTTTGAGTGGTCAAATGAATGTGAGGCCAGTTTTAACGAAATCATACGTCAGCTACAATTATTACCCACATTGTCACATCCTGATATCAATGAAGAATACATTTTATACACGGACAGTTCAAATTCCTGTTTAGGGGCAGTATTAGCACAATCAAAAACAGGTAAAGTTGAGGATGAAGTACCGATTTTTTTATCAGCCAAAAGCTATCCAGATCGCAAAGAAAATACAGTACTATTTTAAAAGAAACACTTGCTATTAGCTTTGCGCTGAAAAAGTTAGATTGTTACATAAATGGCGCAAAGTTCAAAGTTCGTACGGATCACCGCCCGTTGATTTATCTATAAGAACAAAATTCGACAACAAACTAGAATATATTCCAGGGGTCTCTAATGTTGTAGCCGACATGCTTTCAAGGAATATTAAGGGTACAAATTCAGTCGGCGATGACAGTTGTCAGGACAGTTGTCAGGACGACAGCGGCGTAGACCAAAAATTAATAGGGGCGATAAACAATACATGTTTTGACCCCAAAGATTCAACCAACCAGTTAAGCTATCCCGAGTTAGACAAGCCAAATAGCCTCAGAACATTAGACATGAGCTCGGAACAAGCAAAAGATGTAGAATTGGAAAAATTAATATCCAAATTAAAACATAATGAAATTTCAAATAAGGAAAGTCGTAAATTTCTAATCAAAGACAACATACTTTATTTTATTTCAAATGCAGATGAGGATCAACTATTACGCGTATATGTACCTAGCCATCTTAGGGAAGCAGTAATGCAAGGCTATCATGAACTGTCACATGCAGGAATTAGTCGGTCATATGCTACAATTAAGCGGTTCTATTATTGGCCTAATATGTATAAGAATCTATATGAATATGTTCAACAGTGTGTGCCTTGTCAGACAGTTAATCTCAAAGCTATTCGAGCACCTCTAAAAGAGCCAGAAATTCCAAAATATCCGATGAGTATAATCAGCACAGATATGCAAGGCCCGTTTGCACTAACACCTAGCGGCAATAAGTATATAATCAGTTATGTTTGTG
Source organism: Azorinus chamasolen (assembly GCA_963576725.1). NCBI lineage: Eukaryota > Metazoa > Mollusca > Bivalvia > Cardiida > Solecurtidae > Azorinus > Azorinus chamasolen. The sequence continues at coordinate 15,085,014 of OY755246.1, read as the reverse complement.
AACTAACTAATTGGGTCGAGGTAATCCCTCTGTCAGACATTTCAACTGAATCGGTGTTACATACTTTCTTTGAAAACATTTTCTTCCGATATGGCACGGTATTAAGAATAATAACAGATAATGGGTCTAATTTCACCTCAAGAATGTTTAGAGAAACCATGTCTGAATTAGGCATCCAACATGTGACTACCAGCAGTTATCACCCTCAGGCAAATGGCTAATGCGAACGCAGTCATGCGACGCTCAATTCCATTCTGATTAAACTAATACAGAACAATATCACAGATTGGGATTTAGTTTTGAACCAGGCGGTTGCGGGTCTTAGATTTAATGTTACTGAAAGTGCAAAGCACAGTCCGTTTTTTATGGTTTTTGGCCGTGATGTTATACTGCCTATTGATAATCTTCTTGGAACTAAGCTTCCTTATTATGGGGACCAATTCAGTAGACATTTACTGTTTAGAAACAATGAAATTTACCGTCAAGTGTATCAAAATCTAACAGCCGCTCGTCAAAAGCGAAATCAGCGAATAAATAATACTAGACAAAAGGTACAGTTCGAAGTGAATGATACTGTTTACTACAAAAACTTTAATAAAAAGAGTAAATTACAACCAAAATGGGTACCGTTCTGGTGAATAATGGAAATATTGAGTGACAGGTCGTTGTTAATAAAAAATCAACTTGATAACAGAGTTATAAAATGCAATGTAGACCAGGTTAGAAAAGCAAATATCGCCGACTGGCCTTTGCCAGACAATAAAATAGTAGGTCAGCGTCTAATCAGAGCTTGTAGATACGTATTCCCTCCAAAAGAAACTTCTAATGATGAGGATAATAGTTATGATGAGAACAGTGAGCCTAATGATGAGATATCTAGTGGATTAAACAGGGGTAGACGGCAGATGAAGAAACGAATAATCAAGAGACATAAAACTGTCAGATCAAATTCGTCATCTGAAGATAATATTCCGTTAAAAGATCTAGCCATACGTTTAAGAAAAGCTGGAAATAATTACATTTCAAGTGGATCTCTAACACAGACGAGCTCCTCAGGGCCCGAGGAAAACTCGAATATGTTAGATTCTATTCAAAATACAGAAATGTCCGTGGCTTACGAAAATAATTACATTTCAAGTGGATCTCTAACACAGACGAGCTCCTCAGGGCCCGAGGAAAACTCGAATATGTTAGATTCTATTCAAAATACAGAAATGTCCGTAGCTTACGAAAATAGCTCTAGCCAGGCAGTAAGTGCAAACTTGTCAGATACAAATAGCCAGGCTTGCAGTACAAATAATGCCTCCGGCAGCTTGTTGTCAAGTAATTATAGTGATATTGAAAATTAAAGCAGGAACGGAAACAATGTAGACTTCATTTCAGTAGGAAGACATATTAAGTCAGGCAGACTTAATTGCAGTAACGTATTGATCCTTAATTAGATCTCAAATACTTTCAAATAAGGCAAGAGGGTATCGAAAATGTCTTATGATTGAAACGTGTAGAGTATAAGACTTTATTTTTTGTAAAAACAGAGTAGAGTATTTTTGTTTGTAAAAGAGTATAAACTAGGCGTATACCTTTAAAAGGTACTCTTTACAATGTTACGTAATAAACGTAAGATAGACCCGACAGACGTGTCGCGGTTTAGTCAGTTATGAATGAGAAATTGATCATGATCGTGTAAATAAGATAAAAAGCTATCTGAGTAAAGTGTTGTAAATAAATTTTAATGAAGAATTATATTTGATTTAATTGCTGTTAAAATATTGTATGGTAAAGGGTTATATAAAATAAACTGTAGTGGACGCCGACAGTTCACTTTAAGATGACAAGAATTATCTTAATAAGTAAGATAATGTTAACATAGGGGGGTAATTGTAATACATTGTAAAACCTATATACTGTAAAAATGTATTACAAACAAACCCTTAAATAATTAATCGTTTAGTGATGAAAATATATATAAATACGATGTATGCTTAAGGAGTTCAAGTTACAAACTGTATAGTTTCACCTCAGAAAAATAAAATATTAAAATCAATAATAAAATAATTAAAATGACATCATTACTACAATGTTTGCCAAACTTCAATGTTGAGAAATACACTTTTTTATATATATTACGAAAAAAGGAATACGTTTCATTGAGAGATATCATTTCAAATTAAGTATTAAACATATTTGATATAGAACTTAATTACAAAGTCTGTTTTGATCTAGATTTAAGTCATACAGCGGATCAAACAAATCTCGACGAGTTAACCGGTGAAATGACAAAGCCGAAAAACATCGCCTGGAAAACAACGGAGAATTATCGACATATCGAAAAACATCGCCTGGCGAACAGCAAGACTAATAGTAATGCATATACAAACTTTTGGTCACCACTAGCAACGCCAAAACTGTGACATATGAATAGACCTGGAGGCGAAATCAATGGAAAAACACATTACACCTTAAAATATACAAACTGTGTGTATACATGTGTTACCTGTAAAATTGCGAATTTTAGTATCCATAACAATCACCAGTGGGCATAAATCACGGAGAACACAGTTGACCAGAGGAAGAAATGTCCAGGAGACGCATGAGCGATTAAGTAATCGAGTTTACACAACAAATATACCGGGACATCAGAAGTCAAAGTACAGAATACCAACACGTGTTAGAACATTCACAGCCGCAAGTCTACACCGAATAATAACAACATGCAAGTTCACGAAGAAAGACTAAACAGATTTTAGTGGTTAATGTGTTGAACTTATAAAATCACTACGTAAGGACATAGGAACTGTCTTCAAAAGTACATTCAAAAGAACATTAAGTGATAGCAGAGACTAAGAGTAGAAAGACTAAAGTTAGAATAATAACAAGAATATGTATGTGTTACATGATTAGGTCTATATGGTGTTACGAACAAGCACTTTTCCAGTAAAAGTCCGTTTTTGTAGGAAGGGTGGTGTGTAACATAACACTTATGTTACTGGATAAAGGTTAAAAGTAACTTCTGAAGAAAGGTTATGGGTATGGACTGTGTGAACGTATACATGCAGTGTATATATATTTATCAATATGTCAAGAAGACAAGTTATATAGTTCAGCTGTCAAATAAGTCTAGACATTGATTATGTTTGTCAGAGCAGTGTGTATATAACTGGAGGAGAGGTAGTTAAAAAGGGAGACTAGAGAGATCATGTATGTTAGTAAGAGATCACGATACGAAGAATAAAACATGTAGAAAACATAGAGGCTAATTTGTTGATTACGCCACACGGGCTGTCAAAACAAACAAATTTGCGGATGGTGACCTACCTGTCAACAATTGAGTCACGATAGATAGCAAAGAACTGTTGGCACTTACGCCTTAATTTCGATAAAATAATACAAATTGTAATCGAATTGTCAAGTCGTCACTTGACATTTTCTATAAAGGAGAAATAAAGAAATTATGTTGTTTATTTCCCGCACACTGGGTAATGTGCCGACTGACCGATAGCGGTGATGTATCCGGGTTACGAATGTGCTAATTGTGCAATATCACTCTGTTACGTCGATTATTCAAAAGGTCGCATGTTCCAGAGAATTTGATCGTAAACATACCCCCTTCTAAATAAATAGTTATCGCCTTCAAGAATTTGATAGCATAGTTTACACCTTGATAAATAAAGTTCATGTAGAGACGATTTGTTAAACTGTACCGGACAACAGTGTGTACAACGTCAACAACGTGACCAACGTCATGCCGTTAATGACATCTACTTCCGCTTAACAACGTATCACCAAGGACAACGTCAACACATCCCTGAAGATCACCTGAATGGGTGAAACCGGTTGGAATTTTACTGTAGAATTCTTTGGAAATATTACATAGATCTATATAACTGGACAAGGTGTCTTTCTAATCTTTTTTTCCTATACTTATATCCGTATTGTATAGTTCATTCTATATTTATATAGATCTATATATAAATTATCATATTGATCTATATAAAAAATTATCTTTTTTTAAAACAGTGTGCCAATAATTTAATAGACCCCGTCTCCTATCAAAATAAATGAAAATCTTATGAGTTTCCCCATGGCAGAAACGGTAAAATTAGATCTCTATATTATTCCATAAGCAATCAGAGCAGACCTTAGACAGATTGGTCATTCGTGAATTGTCTGAGCTGGGTCTACTCTGTTTGCAAAGATATGAAAATTCATTTATATGAGTAAAGGGATCATCCTGGATATACGGGACAGCAATTATTCAAATAACATACACGTAAAATTTGTACTTTTTAGAGTTATTTAGATTTATCAACCGCATTTATTGCTTTGATATGAAAGATGGACACTGTCACTCAGCAGCGCATTTCTGACTTACTGGGGTCAATGACTGAGTTTCGCTAATACCCTCACTGTTAAAGGGTTGACTGTTGGTACAGCCTGTCATATTTTTTGTAATACATTAATAAATCCCAAGACGTCAAAATGGTGATTAACGTGTGCAACATTTTTTCCCCTTACACTTAACATCTATATCCAACCTGGAAGCCATTATGGCCCTTGAGGCGTTTGATTATTAACATATTATTACATATGTAACAGGGTTTTCATTCTGGCTATACAAAAACCATTTTCCGTCGAATTGAATTACCTTTTGTCATCACTGTTAATTCTTTATGAAAGCCCATACGAGTCAGTTTCATGCATCTGCAAACAAGGCAAAACCAAATCAGATAAGCCATACAGAAAACATGTTTTCAGTTCCCTTTAACTATGTACAGTAAAACCTCTCTTAACCGGACTTTAAATTTAGTATAAATATCTGTCTTGGAGACAGGTGACAGCTTAATGCAGGGTGAAAGTCATGCAGAAAGCTCCTAGAGGAGCTTTCTGCATGACTTTCACCCTGCATTAAGCAGTCGCCTGCATACACTATCTAAATTCTTCTCTACTAGAATTCCGGTTAAAAGAGGTTTTACTGTAATTTCACCTTCATTACAATATGTTATGGAGCTTTCTTCAATTTTCAAAAGGTGCAAAATTACCAAACATACAAAGCATTTAAAATAAAGAGATAACGATATGCTATTTGTTGTATCCGCATGAACCATTTTTGAAACTTCCATTCGTCGTGAAAAGTAAATTACCTAACCAATGCCGCATGCTCTTTATCAAAACTGTCAGTCAGTGTGCTCGTCTTTCTGTGTTTAACTTATTTTTACAGCGAAACCTGTATTAGGCAGCAAATTAATTAAGAAACATTGAAGTCTCAAAATACAGGTTTCTGCCTAGGGTGGGACATGTGTGATGCACGAAGCTCCCAAAATAGATTCGTGCACTACTCTTGTCCTGCGTTAAACTGACACATTTCTATAAGGTTCCTATTCCGTCTTATTTTGAGTGGCTGTTTAACACAGGTTTTTCTGTATTAACCTCGTTTCAACCTTTTGATAATTGTACTTGTATTACTACTTTTTACTTTTCTTTTCGTAGGAGAGTATACATGGGTGCGTGATATTTCATCCCCTGTAGGTATATATGTTGTTTAATCCGTTATAAGCATAATTATGTGTATATCTGGGTATCAATCATAATAACTACATGTAATTTAATTTGTGGTCCGTATTATTTCTCCTTTCGTTTCGTTGGAGATTATACTCGGGTGTCTGTTGTCATTTAGTTAATGATGACTACCTATACATTGTAACTCTGGTTTTCTTAACCCTTATTCCACCGTTAATGTCGTCTGCTTGGAAATTATTGTCTGCAAATGGTAAACTTGGGATTGTTGGATTTCAAAATGCAATAATATATAGTGTCAGACAGTTTTGATCCAGATCAGATGCCTCGTTACGTGACGTCTGATCCGGTTCTAAACTGTTTGCAAATACCAGTGTCGCGTTCGGCAGGAAAGGGTTAAATGATACATGAATATATTTTATTTGTTATTTATTCGATGGTCTTGTAAATGTAAATGTATGGTTATTGTTAGTATTTATTGGGTACCATTCTGTACATTATGTCATGATGTGATACTGAACAGTAATTCTGCTTAACTGCAAGGTTCATGAATATTAGATCTACATTTTTACATTGTTGTCTGTATATATGTTACTGATCTCAATTTATGTAGGAAATGCATAAACTTACTCCTCAAACTCGGTGTATTCCCTACATTTTAGATAAATGTGTTTAACAAGGTTCGTTGTGGCAAACACCAACTTCCAGTTTTGGAAGATTCATATTACCATTTCATTTGCCCATTTCCTTATGCGCGCGGAGCTTTGCTGTTTTTACAGCAACATTTATATTTGTAGAACTATAGTTCTTTGGGAAAGTTCACTATAAGGTGCCGTTTAGTCCCCTTAATTTATATTATAAAGGCCTATCCTTACATTGCTGATGTGGTTTGTTTGAAGCGTTTTCAGATGAACGGCAATTATGAAAAATTTGAATTAAATTGAAACGTTGATTACAATAATATTTGACAAACATACTTTATTTTCCGCATTACATGTTTAAGATGACTTTTGTCCATTTAAGGCACCTATCAATAGAACTCACTCCACCAGAATTTGTTTAATTTGGGGTTTTATGTTATCCAACAATATAGACCATGACCAGCTGTGACAGCTGGTCTTTGTCAATATCGATAGCTACATGCTACATCCGATCAGGATTTGAGTCTCACGAACCATATATGTTTATGTCCAAGGACAACTTTTTTCAGTCCTATCGAAACAAGGCCATTCGGTACACACACATATTTGCTATAGTAACACTCCGATAGTTAGAACACTCAAACACGTATCAGTATCGGTCTTTAACCCTTTACTCCATGAATAGTCATGTATGAAACATAAACATTTAGTGTTAATTTGATAATTTTATACAAGTACATACAGTTAGAAAAGTTTGAATATGACATATACTAAAGAATCCCATCTATATAATTACATAAGCAAACAGAGCAAACCTTTATCAGACGGCTCCTATAGGATCCGTCTGATCTAGGTCTTCTTTGTTTGCAAAGGCGTAGAAAAGCGCATTTATGGAGTAAAGGGTTTCTAAGAATTTCGAAGTATCGAGATTCTGCTGTATTTGTGTCGTTGTTGTTTGTATAAACTTACACTCTTAGTGTAGAACAGTTTGGATTCTTCTAAGACGCCTAAAATGGAATAAGTCAGCCGTGCAGGATATACAACACGAACGTCCACGACAATACCAGAAGCACAAATGACCTGACCTAATTCATTTAATTTGCAAGCGTAATTACGAGTTAGCTCGAGTGCTTTATTGTATTCAGATTTTTCTATCTTTAACTGAATGTTTGTTGTTTTTAGAAAAATGTGTTGATGGCAGAACTGTGCAGGAGAAACACAACCATTCTTGACATCTGCCAAGAGGACGGCGAGCTGAATGTATCTGAGTAAGAACTATCGGTGTACAGTAAACCCCCTCAAAACCAGAAATATAGTACAGACGAATTTAGATATATCGTCTGCTACAGCTTTTCGTTTTTTTATGTTCTTCATTTTTGTTTCAAAAACATAATAACAGTAACAAACAGTTTGGATCCTGATGAGACGCCGAGTTACTCGGCGTCTCATCTGGATCCAAACTGTTTGCATAGGTAATCACAGACCCGGCATTGGCAGCGAAAGGGTTAATGAGAACTTTTAAGTTTTAATGCATTGTTGTTGTTTTTCTCAACATGCACCTTGCAGTAAGTGGTGAACGTTTGATTTCTGAATAAATAGTCCTAGTGGCTCTGCATATTAATTCATATAGCATATACTTTGGATTTTGTTTCAGATGGCAGAAAAACTTCCTCCGTCTCCAGATTTATTACGAAGACCTCAATTACGAGTTCATTACGGAAAAACCATCATATGAGGTAGATATAACAATGTCCTCCTAATTCGGTCTTTTCAATTTTTATGCTCCCAAAGCTAGGCTTTGGCGGCATATAGTGATCGCACCGTGCGTGGGTGTGTGTGTGGGGGTGGGTGGGTGGGTGTGTGTGTGTGGGGGGGGGGGGGGGGGTGGGGGGTGTGTGTACCTTTTGTCCGGAGTATATTTCCTTTGTCACATCAGCTACGGATACCAAATTTGGTGTGTGAGTTCATCTTGGGATGGGGGAGTGTTGCGTACCATTTTCATGTCACTGTGACATTGACCTTGACCTTTGACATTGATTTTACAAAAAGCTTGTCCGGAGCATATCTCCTTTACCTTACCAGCTACAGATTTCAAATTTGGTGTGTGAGTTCATCTTGGGATGACGGAGTGTCTCGTATCATTTTCAGGTCTCTGTGACCTTGACCTTGACCTTTGACCTCGATTTTAAAAAAAGCTTATACCTTACCAGCTACAAAAAGCTTGTCCGGAGTATATCTCCTATACCTTACCAGCTAAGGATTCCAAATTTGGTGTGTGAGTTCATCTTGGGATAGAGGAGTGTCGCGTACCATTTTCAGATCACTGTGACCTTGACCATGACCTTTGACCGATTTTACAAAAAGCTTGTCCGGAGCATATCTCCTTTACCTTACCAGCTACAGATTCCAAATTTGGTGTGTGAGTTCATCTTGGGGTGTCGGAGTGTCGTGTACCATTTCCAGGTCACTGTGGCCTTGACCTTGACCTTGACCTTTGACCTCGATTTTAAAAAAAGCTTATACCTTACCAGCTACAAAAAGCTTGTCCGGAGTATATCAACTATACCTTACCAGCTAAGGATTCCAAATTTGGTGTGTAAGTTCATATTGGGATGGAGGAGTGTCGCGTATCATTTTTAAATCACTGTGAGCTTGACCTTGACCTTTGACCGATTTTACAAAAAGCTTGTCCAGAGCATATCTCCTATACCTTACCAGATACGGATTCCAAATTTGGTGTGTAAGATCACCTTGAGATGGCGGAGTGTCGCGTACCATTTTCAGGTCACTGTGACCTTGACCTTGACCTTTGACCTCGATTTTACAAAAAGCTTGTCCGGAGCATATCTCCTATACCTTACCAGCTACGGATCCAAAATTTGGTATGTGAGTTCATCTTGGGATGACGGAGTGTCGCGTATCATTTTTAGGTCACTGTGACCTTGACCTTTGACCTCGATTTTACAAAAATCTTATACCTTACCAGCTGCAAAAAGCTTGTCCAGAGCATATCTCCTATACCTTACCAGATACGGATTCCAAATTTGGTGTGTAAGATCACCTTGAGATGGCGGAGTGTCGCGTACCATTTTCAGGTCACTGTGACCTTGACCTTGACCTTTGACCTCGATTTTACAAAAAGCTTGTCCGGAGCATATCTCCTATACCTTACCAGCTACGGATCCAAAATTTGGTATGTGAGTTCATCTTGGGATGACGGAGTGTCGCGTATCATTTTTAGGTCACTGTGACCTTGACCTTTGACCTCGATTTTACAAAAATCTTATACCTTACCAGCTGCAAAAAGCTTGTCCAGAGTATATCTCCTATACTTTACCAGCTACGGATTCCAAATTTGGTGTGTGAGTTCATCTTGGGATGGAGGAATGTTGCGTACCATTTTCAGTCACTGTGACTTTGACCTTGACCTTCGACCTTGATTTTACAAAAAAGGTTGTCCAGAGAATATATCCTATACCTTACCAGCTACGGATTCCAAATTTGGTGTGTGAGTTTATCTTGGGATGGCGGTGTGTCGCGTACCATTTTCAGGTCACTGTGACTTTGACCTTTGACCTAGATTTTACACAAAGCTTGTCCGGAGCACTTCTCCTATACCTTACCAGCTACGGATTCCAAATTTGGTTTGTGAGTTCATCTTGGGATGGCGGAGAGTCGTGTACCATTTTCAGATCACTGACCTTGACCTTGACCTTTGACCTCAATTTTACAGTCCGGAGCATATCTCCTATACTTTACCAGATACAAAAAGCTTGTCCAGAGCATATCTACTATACCTTAAACGTTGACACCAGGGTCCTTTTTAACGTTGAGAATGACTTAGGGTCCTTTTTAACTAAGTTTTGACCCTTGGCTCTTTTCTTAGCTATCATAATCGTCAAAGGTTCTGTTTCTAATTTTAAGAACTGACTCCTGTGTCATTTTTAACAGCATCAAAATTTCATGTTACACCTGCATTACATTGTATTGTTTTTCCGCCAAAATGCATTTCGGTGTCAAACACTTTGGCGGCATTTGTCACCCGTGACGACTCTCTTGTTTAATTCTTTTCTCCATAAATACGCCTTTCTATGCCTTTGCAAACAGAGTAGACGCAGATCCTGTAGGAGCCGTCTGATCAGTGTCTACTCTGTTAAGTTATGATATAGTACAGATACATGATTCTACAGTGTTTGTCATGGCCAAACATTCCTGTGCCCATGTCCTACCATAAAAATTAATCAATCATGATGTTATTAATTCTTAGTAATACATGAATACACATGGAATAAAGAATTAAATCCAGTAAATACTTCTCCACAATGACTACCAAAATGGGTCTTATTATAAGACGTTGAGGCATGTGATAGTTGATATTGGACGAAAGCTCCCGTAGCCATGTACTCCATAAATACGCCTTACTACGCCTTTACAAACAGAGCAGACCCAGATCAGACAGATTCTATAGCTTCTGCCATGGCAAAAAAGTATTGTATCCATGTGTTATTATAAAAATATAATCTAATTAATATTAATCAAATTTATCACTGAAGAAGAAAAGTATTTATATGACAAAATGCGCAGACCCTGATCAAAGGGCTCCCGCGGTTCTTCTGTATTCAAAAACATGTATATTGATTGTCGTGTAATCGTCCATTCAGGTTGGTTACTATGTCTTGATTAATATCTTTAAAACTTTTAAACCCATTAACCCATTTATTTAAAGAAAACCCTTCTATATCTTATTTTGGAACCCATCCATTTTTCATGTTGGGTGTGTGGGGGCACAGCATACAACATATTTCCAGGCATAAACCATTACCATCGATAAGGTCAGCAAAGACTGCATACCCTGATCAGAGGGTTCCTTCCGGAGCCATCTGATATGGGTATACAATGTTCGCATGTGTCGTTTTAGGAAACTGGGTATAAATTGGTTAATCAAATATGTTTGCGTATTCAAATCTTGTATCGAAATGACAAAAACTAAGTTGAATTGAGTTCAGTTTATTAAGTTTTACGGCACTGCAACACTTCCCCACATATTTATCCTATCCTTCATATTTACACCTTTTGACGTCTCTGTAAAAGTCACGTTTTGAAATTATTGTAATCAATAAAGCGGCTGCTCTATTCTATTCGATAAATTCAGCAAAGAATGCAGACCCTGATCAGAGGGTTCTTTTATGGGCCCCCGATCTGGGTCTACAATGTCTGCATGTGCCCTTTTAAGGGATACTGAGCACAAAAGGATTAATCACACAGGTTTGCTTATTTCAATCTTCTATCGGAATTACAAAAACTGAGTTTGAGTTCAGTTTTATTAGTTTTACGGCACTGTAACACTTTCCCTCATATTTAATCTCTCTTTAACCTTTTCCCTGTTCTGTATTTAGGCCAATTTTCAGTGCCTACTGAATATTCATGGATAAACTATTTATAAAGAAATATGGAAGGTGGAACATTGTAGACATTATAGAAAGTAAAGAAACAGATCTATCAAATTCTATAAGCAAACAGAGTAGACCCTGATCAGACGAGGAGCCGTCTGATTTGGGTCTACTCTGTTTGCAAATGTGTGAAAATACGTTTATATGAGGGAAAAGGTTAAAAGTCATTTTTCAAACAGTTGTGATCTATAGAGCATTTGCTCATTGGAAGCAAATGCTCTATGCATCGCATTGGTTCAGAACTTTAAAAAAGTACCTAGTTGTAGTCTACTTTCAGTCCGAATGACCGCTCAGCCGACTGTACATTTACACATGTTTTACCATTTTTTATAGTAAATGCATGCTCCTTTTCTGTAAATTTACTCAAGGAGGTTATGTCTGAAAACAGCCACAGAGGGAATAGGTTAAATACTTGTCGTGGATTGATACAGCAAACTCTGCAGATCCTGATCAAAGGCTCAATCAGGAATCCTGAAGCCTGGATCTACCCTATTTTATATGTCCCGTGTATTGAATGACGACAATTGATAGATTAATGTTGTTTTCAATTTAAAGCTTCGCGTGTTTCAAAACCATCTCTGCTTAGTCTTTAATAATTCATATAACTAATAATCTGCTTGGATACATGTAAATGACCTTCCGCAATTCAATTAACTACTCGTTTCATAAACGGATCCTGAATATATATTTGATTTGCGGTGTTCTGTTGTCCATATTTACGACAAACAATTAGCTAATAGAATAACATACATACAAATGCCTACTGAAGGTTGAATATATTGATGCAAATTATACGCTACAATATTATACTCTTTCGCTGCCAAATTGTGCCGTCTGCACACTTTGTCGTTTGCTTCAATTTCCTCCTTTTTATATTAAAAAAAGCACTGTACGAATTATATGCAAACATTTTGATTCCAGATGAGACACTAAGTTACTCCTTGTCTCATCAGGTTCCAAACCGTTCGCATAGATAACCACATTGGCAGCGAATGAGTTCAACAATATGTCAGTGAAAATATGTTGTAAAATTGAGACTTTTTACCTAGAAGCATTATTAATACAATAACTGTATGTAACATAAATTGCTTAAGTTATCAGAAGAGAAACATCTTGTTAATTTGAACACTAAAAATAGGTATTATTATCGATGTCTATGACAGCATTTTCATGTTGAGTAAAAGTCATGCAGACAATTCCTTAGGAAGCTGCCTGCATGTCTTTACTCCTTTCCTTGTTGGATATTGATGTGAAATATAATGACGTCATGAATATTTATTACCTTAAATTTTATAATGGTGTCGGTATCGGCCAGCAAACAGAGCAGACCCGGGTGTAGGAGCTATCTGACCTGGGTTTACTATGTTTTAAAAGGCGTGGAAAGGCGTTTATATGAGGCAACGGGTTAAGCAGTCACCTGCCTGAAATGTTCTCAATTCTTCTTTACTAAAAGCTCACATTGGCGAAATGTACGTGTGTGTGACCTATGAAACGATTACAATTTGTTTCCCTGATATCAATGAATTTTCCCAGTTATAAAGTAAATACGTATATCGAGTAAGTGTCACAATCAAAACATTTTGAAAACGTTATTTTATATTTTAAACATGTATACCGGTATTTCTATTCGTTCAGTTTGTCCGATTCATATCTGACGTCGGTGGTACGATGGGACTGTTTATCGGTGCGTCATTGCTGAGCCTCATGGAGTTCCTGCAACTTACACTGGAGATATGTTTGTGGGGGCACCAAAGATGGAAAGATCGCAAGTCTGCTCGCGATATTGTCAAAGTTTTACCAGCGAAAAACACGGCAGCTTAAAGGATAACTAACAGAGTGGTTTCCGAATAGCTTCACAAAAAAACACATGAATACTGAACACAACTCGGATTTAAAGTTCCCTTTGCTTTTAAGGGTATGTGGGTACCCTGCTATTTGCCTTAATAATTATGCAGAATCGGTATAACCAAAAATGGCTCTTTTAAACATTTCCTCCATAGGCTATGTTTAGACCCAACCACCTTGAATGAATATACATATATATATATATCACAACGGTTTCAAGTCTTTTATTTGATATTTTAGAACTACATGTATAGATACATTAAGTATTACTGGTTAAAATGTACGTAAGTTTATTCCCGCGTGACAATTTATTGCTTGTGTGATTTGTATGTGAATGTGTTAATGTTGCCCACTAAACTGGGCCTTAAACAGATATCGAAACAAAAGTTCAAAAAGAAGTGGTTATTACAGAGGCGTAGAAATGCGTATTTATGGAGGAAAGGGTTAATATGGTTTATGTATATGCAGTGTATAAAGACAAAATAAATGTTGGCCCGCTCTCTGCTATCTGACTCCCGTTGGTGGATGGGGCACCAGGGGCGTAGCTAGCGATTCGCACATGCGTAACATCAATCTGAAAGATAAGATGAAAACATTATCATAACCAAATTGGAACAAAACTCGAATGCTAAAGGGATAGACTTTGATAAACGTTCTGTCTTGTCGTGTAAGCAACAACCCATTCGCTCATATTGACACCGTTTGACATCTCTGTAAAATTCGTTTTATGAAACCATTGGGATAAGTAGAGCATTTGCTTCTATATGAGCAAATGCTCTATTTAACACAATGGTTTCAAAACTGCACAATTCTACATTTTCCCAGGGGGACATGCCTTCGGACCTTTAGATCCATGATGCTTACATTACATCTGGATTCAACTACACTTCTGTGTACTATATTTACCCTAATACCGCTATCCAAAATTTCGTTCGGATTTTGCAAATAGTTTGGATCCAGATAAGACGCCAAGTAACTCGGCGTCTCATCAGGAACCAAGCTACATGACACTCAGTCGATCGTTGCTTTAATAAATTGATCGAATCAAAAGAAGTCAAGATTTCATAAGATCCAAATTTGAGCAGACATTATTTTTTAGCAACGGGGTATTCGAAACGCAATATGTGTACATTGCAAACAAACCTGACTGAGATCAGATGGTAAATTAGAAACGTTGGATACACACCGTCTGTAGCAGTAGTGGAAACATCCCTATTTCCAAATGGACTGTTTCAAAATTCAATCTGGTCAATCTTACCTCGAATATTTGGAGGTTTTAAGAAAGGTGTATCATGACAAACTGTGCAGAGTCTGACGAGAGGAGTTCTCTCATTTGGCTCTACACTATTTGCAAATGACTTTAGTGAATATCGTATTTCAGTTACTGAATGTTATAGCCAAGGTTACCATAACTTCTTTGCTGCGCTATTATTGTTTGTGCATTATTTATGCTAGTTATTACGGATCAGCACTCATACCTTCGATACATTCGAGTGTAAAGACAATACAGTAGAACGTATCTTACGCGGTCATCAAAAAGAGGTTTAATTAAGTGTAAGTAAGGCATGAGATAGCTTAGTGCACGTAGTAATGCAGAAAGTTCCTATATAAGAATGCTGCATTGCCTTTGTCCTGCATTAACCCTTTCCCTCATATAAACGTGTTTTCACGCATCTGCAAACAGAGTAGATCCAGATCAGACGGCTCCTATAGGAGCCGTCTGATCAGGGTCTGCTCTGTTTGCTAAAGGAATTTGATAGATCTGTTTCTATACTTCCTAAAATGGCTACAATGACCCACCTTCCACATTTAATTATAACTTATTTGTCTATGAATATTCAATAGGTAATGAAACTTGTAATAAACACAGAACAGGGAATGGGTTAAGCAACATCTGCCTTTTAGGATTCTTATGTTCAGTAAATGAATGACCTCCTAGGACAGGTTCTACTGTACCTAGCAACAGCATTAGTCAATCGATTCATCAGCTCACATGTTAGGTCAATGGGTTTTCTTTTCATACGGGAGACTAGGTTTCGAATCACGCAGAAATATTTATAATAGTTATGCTTTGTTACCAAGTGTCATGAGAGTTGGTTCGTCAGGGATCGATCATCAGGATCTGAATATGTCTGAAAATAGGTTTTACCAGCCACAAGGGTTCGAGTCATCATAAATGATGACTTCTATGAAAAGGGAAGGGGTTTTGCAGGTGAGCTCCCTGCCTCAATATACATAGCTTATACCATAGAGGCAAAACCTGACAACTAAAGCAGTGACCGTAAAATGTCAGAGAATCAATTGTTTAGTACAAGGGTAACAGAGGTCTAGGTAAGATACGTAACTTTGAACATTTTCAAGAAGAGCTCTTTTATTTCTCAACCAACGGCTATACAGTAAAACCTCTCTAAACCGGTCGTTAACTTTGGTATAAATATTGATCTTGGAGACAGGTGGCTGCTTAATGCAGGGTGAAAGTCATGCAGAAAGCTCCTCTAGGAGCTTTCTGCATGACTTTCACTCTGCATTAAGCAGCCACCTGCTTAATATTCTAAATTCTTCTTTTAGAAGAGTTCTACTGTATTGTGGCCACTCATTAGAATCGTATCGAAGAGACACTACTAAAGAGTGCTTATAGTATAGGTTTTGGTGGAGAAATGATGATTTTAGTATTTGGTTTCTCGCCTTTATTTCTAGCTATATCACTAGAGGCGAACTATTTATATAGATATGCTTTGTTGCGTCTGAATGAGACCAGGAAATGTGGTTTAGCCTTTAAAGGTCGTGAAATAAGACAGTGAACTGTGGTTTGACCTTTAAAGCGTCGTGCCATAAGACAGTAAAATTTAGTTTGACTTTTAATGGGTTGTGAAATAAGACAATGAAATGTGGTTTGACCTTTAAAAGGTCGTGAACTAAGACAATGAAATGAGATATGGTCTTTAAAGGGTCGTTAAATAAGACAGTGAAATGTGGTTTGTCCTTTAAAGGGTTGTGAAATGAGACTGTGAAATTTGGGTAGACCTTTAAAAGGTCGTGAAATAAGACAATGACATGTGGTTTGACCTTCAAAGGGTCGTTAAACAAGACAGTGAAATGTGGTTTGATATTTAAAGGGTCGTGAAATAAGACAGTGAAATGTGGTTTGATATTTAAAGGGTCGTGAAATAAGACGGGAAAATGTGGTTAGACCTAAAAAGGTTTTAGTATTTTTAACTTATATATATATATTTATATATTTGATATATCTGTTATGTTACATCCATCGAGTTTACTTAGATGTGAAAGTAAGACCCTTCTCCACCAAAGGTTAAAGTTAGTATCAAAGTCGGTGTTTCGGACAGGTGGTAGCATAATGCAGGTTGAAAGTCATGCAGATATCTCCTAGAGGACATTCATCCTGCATTAAGCAACCAGCTACTTAAAAAGACCTAAATTGTTCTTTACAAACTTCCGGTTTAGAGGGGTTCTTCGTTAAATAATGAGAAGATGCACCGGGACATTTGCAAACACCACAAACACCGTAACTGAACGCAATGCAATGAAGTTCTGCACGTCAGGCTTTTTCCATTTGGAGGTTGTATCTTTCTACGACACCGTGTTCAAATTAAAAAACACTGATCATTCCAAGCATGCTTATGAAGAACATTGTACAATGTAAGACGATGCATCATTCATCGTTTGGATGCTGTTAATAATGTGTATGGTCTTTTAAAAATTAGTTAACCCTTTGCTTCATGAATATTATTGAAAGAAACAAAGATTTCATGAATATGAATCCGTAAAATAGCATATTAACACAGGGAATTGTTGCCATGATAGGAACTATAGAATCATATCTAAATTGTCCAATTAACAAACAGAGCCGACACAGGGCTAGTACAGGGGCCGTCTGATCTGGGTCTACCCTACATGCAAATGCGTTAAAGGGCATGTTTATGGAGTAAAGTAGTAAAACAGTATTGATGACTTTGTCAAGATCATAAATAAGTAATTGCACGTCGGATTCAATATTACCAACCAGGACATCATGTGCAGTAAACACGTGTCTTTAGCGACCATTAAAATAAGTCTAATTGGTGGAAAATAAGACAGGTGGGTGGTGATGCTTAATGCAGGTCGAAAGTGATGCAGACAACTCTTACGGGGTATTTGTGTTACTTTTGTCTTGCATTAACCCTTTACTGCTTAAATACGCCTTTGCAACCCGAGTAGACCCAGATCATGTAGGAACAATCAGATCATGGTTTGCTATGTTTACTTATGATTTAACATACGTAGATAAGACTCTACATGTTCTGCCATGGCCAAACATTTCTGTGCTATCATAACAATACATCTAATTAATATTCATGATGCCAATATTTCGTACATGATTATTCATGGAGGAAAGGGATAAGCAACTATCTGCTTTTTGTGTCACCTGCCGAGAGGCAGTGTGTCAAATAGGGATCACTTTCCGTCGTCTGTCGGTCTGTCAGTCTGTATCTTTATATGTATGTCTGTCTATCTGTCCGTCACACCTTCATATTTTTATTTTCTCCAAGCAGGTGATACATGTGTTCCTTTAAACCTTCTTGTTAAAACTTATATATTCAATCAATTAATGGTTATACTGTACCGTGTACTGTACAACCAACAAATGTACACATGTTCAGAAGTGTGCATGTAAGAAGCCTTTATCACTTAAATCCTGTATCTTAGGAATATTCATATCAGAAATATTGACATCATGGATATTTACAATCTGATGTTTTATAATAGTACACGAAACTTAGAACAGCATTCATAGTATTACATTACCAAACATATCAGACCCTGGTCAGGTGACGCCTGTGTGAATCATCTGATCTGGGTCTACGTTATATGCATCTAGGAGCCGTCTCTGTTTGCTAATGACAAAATATAGGTTTTAGTTTACATTTTTTGTAGTGGCCAACATTACCTGTATTTATATGCAATTATAAAATTAATGAGCTAATTAATAATTATGCATGAAGTCATTATTTCTGATATGAATATTTGTGGAGTAAAGGGTTATGAGACGAGAAAGAAAAATAAGAAATAGCCAACAATAGTATTTATACGCTGAACACGTTTGTAAAATGAAATGGAAGAAAGTCTTACTTTCAATTTGGAATCGCAATACTAACTTCTGTTGACAAAATGCAAAGACTAGTACCAGTGTATGCACCTGATGTACATCAGAGAGTGTGGCATTAACCAGTTACTCCATAAACGCGCATTTCTATGATTTTGCCAACAGAGTATACCCAGATCAGATGGATCCTGTAGGAGCCGTCTGATCAGGGTCTGCTCTGTTTGCCGTGATATAATTAAAATATTATTATACAGTTTCTGCCATAGCCAAAACTCCCTGTGTCTATGTGTTATTACAACAATTAATCTTATTAATATTCATCACATCATTATTTCATTCATAAGTATTTATGGAGTAAAGGGATAGCCATACATTTTGACATTTTTTTTATCTTTATTTCTTTATTTCTTTGGCTGCCAAGTTTAGTCGTTACTAACATTTGTCGTCTGTATTTTTTTCCTATTTCATAGGATATATTCAAACAGTTTGTATCCTGATTAGACGCCGCGCTACTAGGAGTCCCATTGGGGTTCAAACAGTTTGGATCCTGATTAGACGCCGCGCTACTAGGAGTCCCATTGGGGTTCAAACAGTTTGGATCCTGATTAGACGCCGCGCTACTAGGAGTCCCATTGGGGTTCAAACAGTTTGGATCCTGATTAGACGCCGCGCTACTAGGAGTCCCATTGGGGTTCAAACAGTTTGGATCCTGATTAGACGCCGCGCTACTAGGAGTCACATTGGGGTTCAAACAGTTTGGATCCTGATTAGACGCCGCGCTACTATGAGTCCCATTGGGGTTCAAACTGTTTGGATCCTGATTAGACGCCGCGCTACTAGGAGTCCCATTGGGGTTCAAACAGTTTGGATCCTGATTAGACGCCGCGCTAGTAGGAGTCCAATTGGGGTTCAAACTGTTTGGATCCTGATTAGACGCCGCGCTAGTAGGAGTCACATTGGGGTTCAAACTGTTTGGATCCTGATTAGACGCCGCGCTACTAGGAGTCACATTGGGGTTCAAACTGTTTCCATAGAAAAAAAAACAAATTCGCCATTAGCAGTGAAAGAATTATTTGTAAAACATTTTTTTTTACATTTCCACATTAATAAACATATACCGCCTTGAAATGTGTCTTTTTTAAAACAGCCCGACATTTATTATTTGCGTTATTCATATAAGAAAGATAACCTTATTATGAGTGAGATACCTCCATCAAACTAGCAATATAACTCCATCAAATTAGTGCTATAAGGAAATGACGCCATCAAAAAATAAATCCGTCAAACGAGCGATATAAGGAAGATAACTCTATCAAACTGGTAGTGATATAAAGAAAATAAATTCATCAAACGAGTGATATAAGGAAGATAGCTACATCCAATTAGTGTTATAAAGAAAAACAATTCCATTAAACTATCGATATAAGGAAGATAACTCCATTAAATAAGTGGTATAAGGAAAATATATCGATCAAACTATCGATAAAACTACGATAACTCCATTACATTCTTGATATTAAGGAAATAAATCCATCAAACTAGCGATGTGAGGAAGATAACTCCATCAAATCGGTGATATAAGGAAACTATCCCCATCAAACTTGCGATAAGGAGATACAGTTTTAAAACAAACACAATTAGGCAGGTTCATTTAAAAAGCAGCAGTCGAGGGGTTTAGCGCATGACACATTTTGAACCAGGATAGAGATTAACTTGAAATTTGCATTTCCAGGACTTCGCTCACAATTAATGCACATTATTTGTTTTAAAAAAGCAATGGTCGTCTTCGATATTCAAAATTCTGTGTCTTCAAACCTTTTTTAATGAATATTCATGTAAGAATTAATGGCTTTACGAATAATAATTAACTCATTAAATCAATAGTATACGTATGAACACAACGTGTGTTGGCTGTGATAGATTCTTTAGAGTCATATTAATTGAAATCCATAAGGAAACAGATAGAACTTGTCTGAGCTGGGTGTACTCTGTTTTCAAATGCGTCAAAAGCGTACAGTAAAACCTCTCTATAACGGCCACTAAATTACAGTAAAACCTCTCTATAACGGCCACTAAATTACATCAAATATTTTGTGTTAAATGCAGGTGGCTGCTTAATGCAATGTGAAAGTAAATATATCCTATAGGAGCGTTCTGTTTTACTTTCACCTTGCACATAAAGCACAGGGCGTCTCAAAGTTTGGATCCTACCGAGACGTATAATCAGTTCACCGCCTCACCGCAACATCATATAATGTTTCATTTGAGTTTGGTAACATAAGTGGGCGGACACAATATACCGGTAGTCACGGTGTGCGTCTGTTTCCCTTGAATTGCGGACATAAAATGTACAGAAAAGGATGATTTTGTTTTTATCTATAGTTCTTAAATTAATTCCATTTTTGATAGTTTTATTGATATCTCTATCTTAAATTTCATTTGTTTTAAATATTCTATATGCATAATATATACTCAATTCTGTACATGCAATTTAATCATGTGAAGCGCTTTTGAACGTACACATCCTGTGTGAAAAGAGCGCTATATAAATGTGGTATAATAATAATAATCATCATCAGGAGCCTGTGTAGGTACAGCAGAACATGTCGTCTTAACCCATTCCCTGACTTTGTGAAACCATTGTGATAAATAGAGCATTTGCTCCTATAGAAGCAAATGCTCTATTTATCACAATGGTTTCAAACTACAAAATTCTAAAAATTTCCTTTTCTCTAGATAATGCTCCTTTTCGGTAGATTTATTCAAAGAGGTTGTATCTAAAAATAGCCTATGCGGTAATGGCTTAAGTGACCATCAAATAGAGGTGTATGTATGGGTCTGGAAGGCAAGTAGTAGCTTAATACATGTCTAAAGTAATGCAGAAAGCTCATATTTGAGCTTTCTGCATTACTGTTTGTCCTGCATTTAGCAACCACCTGATTTTTAAGATTCGTGTGTCCAATTGATATAAGGTCGCTTAAGACAGGTTTTACTGTAATGATTAATTGACCCAATGGTATACAACATAGTTACAAGTGTGTTGTGCAGTATCACGACATACCTTATTTAACCTAAGTATTCGGACACCCCATCAACCTTCTCCGCCATGTTGTAAATGATGAGATACCGAGCTATTCGTAACTTCATCTGGATACAGGCTGTTTATATTCTATTTCCTCCGAATCTATCAGACTATTCGCTCAAATAGACACAAATGCAGACAAATGAGCAGACAGACAGATAAACACTCACAACACACCCACACCCACACAAACACACACACACACACAGAGGATGAAATGCGACAAAGAAACAGACACTCAAAAAAAATACTGACACTAAAACGAAACTATATTTGACTTATAAAACTATAGACAAAATGCTATCAAAATGTTCGAACATTTCTTGGTCACAATTAAGATACATATTTTAGAAAATAATAGTAGAAATATCACATCTGAATGATAGAGACGTCAAAAGAACAAGTTGCACTTACAACGCTGATTTTTCGAAACGGCCTATTCCGAAATTCAAACAGGTCAAGCTTATGGTGATAATTTAGATTTTTCGTGTAACATTACAAATAGTCCAGCCCCTGGTGAGAGGGTTCCACTAGTATCCCTCTCGTGTGGGTCTATACTGTTTGCAAACGGCATAAGTGAATCGTGTACCACATTGTAAGGGTTTACGTGTATAATTTCGTCTTGTTTCAGTCTAGATGGAGACCAATAACGAGACAGAACGGACACAATAATACACAAGCTGAATAACAAACACGAGGTATTCAACACACCCTTATACCATTTACTTAATGGATTTTCATATGAGAAATAATGTCATCATTTAAGGTTGATTATATTATTTTTTATAAGGCACAAGGATGCAGGAATTTCTGGCCATGGCACAACCTGTAGAATCATATCTATTTTATTCCTAAGCAAACAGAGCTGACCCTCCAATGCAAAGGTGTAGAAATGTTTGTTTATCTAAATGTGAGTAAAGGGTTAACGCCTTTACAAAGAGACGGATCCTGTATATAATGTATAGTGTAGTTTCATTCATTGCCAAAGCTCCTTGTTTTTGTGACATTACATCTAATGACCATTACTGCAGTGATATATTGTTTAAATAAATATTCATGAGGAAAGGTTTTAATGCCCGTTCCATATAACAGCATGTATTATGTTCAATATTTATCGTTGTAGATTTCTTTTGCAAATGAATATTCGATTATTTACCAATTCACGAAACATACCAATCCTGTTTCATAACTTCTGTTCACCCTTTCCAAGTACATATTAGATAGTCAGTCCAACCTCTCTCTCTAGAAAAAGCCGAAATAAGTCGCACGATGTTTTGTACTTTTAGGTTTTTGAAAAAGATGCAGATTGAGACTAGCCGCCTAGTCAAAATATGTGGTATCTAAATCAATGTCCATACGACATGGCACCTATTAGCACCTGCAAATGTTAATCATCAACCTTATAAAACCTCTGATGCGAGTCAGTGGTAATAATTTAAACGTATTTAGGATATAGTGTTCTCATGAAAGCAGAAGGGAGCTTTCTGCATGAGTTTCATCCTGCATTAAGCAGCGACCTGTTTAAAGTATCTAAATTCTTCTCTACTAGAATTCCGGTTTAGAGGGGCTTTACTGTAATTGTAATTTTGATTTTCAGTACGATAAATTATTTGTGTAAGTCGTTTAGTAGACCGATACCCTGTGTAAAACCCAGTATGTATACTGACACGAAAATGACACGCAACGCATTATCTCTAGTGAAATATTCATCAATATACGGGCATCTACAACAAACGAAGTGTTGGGTTAAATGGGGGAGTGTTCATGTTAATCACGAAATACCATTTGGGTTATTAATAATTAAATTATTGACGGGTTTAGGATGCACGCGTAACGATATGCAACAAGAGTGCAAGTCGTGCCGAAGTGCACAACACTATAATAAACTAATTTATATGAAAATCCAGTTATTCTACAGCTATATTTTAATTAAGTCTTAATTATTCATACATGTTTTGACGGAACAGTCACGGATTATGAGTTTATCTCTTTAATTCGCTGTTCAAATGGGGGCTGAAGTTTAATGAGGCGACACAATTAATGATTTGCGTGTTCCATATAAAGACCAGTCGGAACTACAGATATCATAAGCGTGGATGACACTATCAGTCCGGGATAATTCTATTTAACTTTTCGCATATATCGACACATCTTCGTGAGACCTGCTACGTTAGTGTTACGGCCAACGCCCAAACGAATTGATGGTTATGTGTCACTGAGAACAAACGATCTTTAGTGTTTTTCATTTTATGTGACTATTTTGGAGAGGTTTATGTGACGAATACGAACCATGAATACCGTTAAACCCTTACAACGAGAAAACGCCTTCTTTTCCCAGGTGCGACGGAGAATGTCAAGGCTGACAGAGATTCCAGAGAAACAGGAACCATCCCAAAAGCTGAAGGATGTTTTAAAGAGTTTGGCAGAATCCAGCTCGTTACACGGCATTCCAAAAATTGTTTCGGCGCCACAGATAGCTGTCAAAGTATTATGGTGTTTACTTTTTCTTGCGACATTCGGAGTACTGACCTACCAAGTGTACAACCTGTTCAGGTATATGCTCACCTTTGTCTCTCATCATTACATTAGTGTCCAGTGTCCACTTTATAAGGGTATATGCAAACAGTGTAGACCCAGATCAGAGGACTCCTTAAGGAACCCTCTGATCAGGTTCTGTACTGTTTTTTGAACACATCACTGTTAACCCATTCCCTCATATTGACGACTTTTGACGAATCTGTAAAAGTCACTTTGTGAAACCATTGTGATAAATAGAGCATTTGCTCATATAGGAGCAAATGCTCTATTTATCACATGGTTTCAAGCTACACACAATTCTAAACTATTTTCCTTTTCTCTAGTTAATGCTCCTTTTCGGTAGCTTTATTCAATGAGGTTGTATCTAAAAATAGCCTTTGACGTAATGGGTTAAAGGCTTATTCCAGCAAACTATTTTGTTTGTTGTGCACCCTCCACACGAACAACGGATGGATTCCAAAGTAAGATACGGAGGGGATACCTTACCCCTGTCGCTCATGAATGTTCATGACAGGGATAATGACATCATGAATATTAATTAGATCATTTTTTTATAATAGCACATGGACATACACTCTTTCTTAGCCGTGGTAGAAACCGTAGAAGCATATCTATATTATGTCAAGCAAACAGAGCAGACCCTGATTAGCCGGCTCCTAAAGGAGGAAATGCATACGAAGGCGTATTTATGGAGTGAAGGTTTAAATAATTTCGGAATAAATGTTGTAATCATTATGTTGTTGGTATAATTCAAAGTGTTTTCATTCACTTACACGTTTGTCAAGTGTATTGCTTTATTTTCAGTAGTCCATGACTACACAGAGCAATAGATAAATGTGCATACTAAGGTATTTAATTCGTCATTTCTCCACCAAATCGTATGTTAGTGGTCACAAACAAAGGAGTTACTTTTGAAAAAAATATAATGTAAGCAACTTATCTGGACCTCCGATAGATAAGTAGAAAGGTTTGAATGAAAATGTTGTCGTCATTATGTATCTATAATAAAATTAGCTATATGTTCTATATTTCTATATAATTATGTAAAAAATCGAATTGATGTTCATGATGCCATTGTTTTACATAAATATTCAACAAGTAAATAATTAAACTGAAATATTTCAAACAGTATTAAAAACATGAGGGAGAAATCAAAAACATAAATTTGTTCCTAAACTTACCCTTACCATAATCCGAATTTTTCGAGTCTTTGTGAAAACCGACTCTGGTATGCAAGGCCACCGATGTTATAAAACTTCAGAGTCGGAATTCATTCTCAAGTATCTGACCATTCAAATGCTTAATCCTTTACTCCATGAATATCCATGTAAGAAATAATGACATCGTTGATAATAATTAGATTATTTGTTATGATAGAAAATGGACACAGAAAGTTTTCGCCATGGTAGGCACTGCAGAATCATAATATTATCTCTAATATGTCATAAGCAAATAGATCAGACGGCTCCTACAAAGGCGTAAAAAGGCGTATTTATTGAGTAACGGGTTAAAATGAACAATGAGTCGGGGAAGAAGTTTTATAACCTCGGGAACTGGATGCCTAAAACCATTCTCAAATATGTGTGATCGATTTCCAAGTTTTGCCAGTTTGGGATAGACAAAACATACATTTGATTATAATATCTCTTTCTGAGGGTATGGTGCCTTTTGATGTCTTCAATCCTATCCAACACTGCCTAAAGTATGCATTCCCTCATGGGCTATTTTAGACACAGTCTGTTTGAATAAATCTATCGAAAAGGAGCATCTACTACATAAATGGAAACTTGAAAAACAAATGTGATGAATAGATGATTTGTCCCTACGGAAAAGCAAATGCTCTATTTATCACAATGGTTCTAAAAAGTGACTTTTACAAGGCGCCAAAAGGTAACATTATGTGGGAATGGGTTTAACCCGATGCCAAATAAATCCTATCTTCTATGATTATAGTCTGTCTCAGGAGTCATCATCTATTTGTTTTCCAACACATCTGTCTGAGTGTCAGACAGTATAACAGTTTGGATCAAGTTGAAAATCAGGTTCCATGCTTATAAAGCGTTTTAGTTGACTCTGAGTTCGTTCTCAAGCTTTTGATTGGTCAGATTTGAGCCTTTGGTTCAAATCTGACCAATCAAAAACTTGAGAACGAACTCAGACTCAGCTAAAAAGTTTTATAAGCATGAACCCTGAATTACTAAAATATACGCATATGGCGGCAAAGGTGCTAAGCTTAGGATCTAATGTGGTGTATTAATCGTTTTCTTCTATAAAGCTTACGTACATATGCCTAATGAGCTAATAACGCAGACAATCAAAGAATCAACACTTTACTTTGAGAATAATCATGAAAGAAATAATAACATCAAGCTTATTAATTACATGATGTTTTGAAATTGCAGATGAACAGAGCAGTGTTTGGTCATGGCAGAAACTATAGAATCAGATACATATTTTTCTGTAAGCAAACAGAGAAGACCCTGATCAAACGGATCCTACAGGAACTGCCATATCTGGATTTTCTCTGTTTGAAAATGCGTAAAAAATCTTGCATATGGAGTAAAAAATTAAATAAAAGCCGTAACGGCCCATCACTGCCATTACAAACATGTCTGAATGTGTGATTAATATCATATTGATTATAATATCCACTGTGGCTCAACAAAACTGAACGTCCAGTCAAGCGCCAATGTATCATCAGCCCATGATTAGTATTGATAGGAGAGTCCTTTGGGAAGTTTTGTCCGTTGCTGAGCCCCGCTTCATTTATTGTAGCAATTGCAGAGATGATAAACAGAACTTTTTTATTTAAATATTTTATGTGGAAACCTTTTATTTTCTTTATACCAAAGTCCCTGCACCGATGGGCAAAGAGAACATTTCTACTCTTGGTGACCTTAAGTATTATTGTTGTACGTCATTTTTCTCACACTTTACATCTTTAACCCTTCGCCTGTTACGTACCACCTGTATTTGCATTTGCAAACACCTAGGACCCAGATGAGACACCGCGTAACTCTGCGTCTCATCTAGATCCAAGCTGTTTGACACTCGGTCAATAGTTTATTAAACGCTTGAAGGCATCAGATGTAAATGAAAATAGAAAAAGATAAAAGGTTTAGCAGATAACATTTACAAATTTATTTGCATGTTAACTCTTTCGCTGCCAATGTCGCATCATTGGTTCCTTTACAAACAGTTTGGATCCAGCTGATATAACTCGGCGTCTCATCAGGATCCAAGCTATTTGTTACTGTGACTATATTTTTGAAGCAAAATTTAAGAAACTTCAAAATGGAAATTGTAGCAGACGACAAAGTTAGCAGACGACAGAATTTGACATCGAAAGAGTTAATATAAACTGCCGTTCGTAGTGTATTACAGCTCTTCACAAACGTCGTTTAAAAACGTAGAAAACTAAATGCAGTAGAACCTGTCGGTGGCGACCACTAAATAAACAACCATATATAGTCTTCAAAAGCAGGTGATAGCTTAGTGCATAACGACCGTTATAGAATTTGTTTCATGAACTTCATTTTGCAATAACCCGTTACTCCACGAATACTCATGTAAGAAATGATGAGATCGTGACTATTGGTTAGATTATTGTTTTTAATTGCAAATGAACACAAGACATGTTGGCCATGGCAGAAACTGTAGAATCAGGTCTGTATCATTTCGTAAGCAAACAGAGCAGAACCGGATCAGACGGAGTAGTCTGATCTGTGTCTTAATCTGTTTGTTTGGAAAGGCGTAGATATGGGTCTTCATGGAGTAACGGGTTAAGCTTCCACCTGTCTGAAATGTAGGAATTAAACGTCTTCACGTGGCTGCTGTAGACAAGTACATGTATATAAGAATTACTAGGCTAGTAGTTTGGAAGTTCAGCTGTATTTTGGTGAGTTAGAAAAGTTGTTAAATGCGAGCCTTCAGGGACGAAACCGCTTTAGCAATCTTTCTATTTCTTCATTTTTTTCCATTTTTCTTGGTGTTGCATGATAAAAGAATTACTAGGCTAGTAGTTTGGAAGTTCAGCTGTATTTTGGCTCGTCAGAAAAGTAGTTAAATGCTCGCCAAGGCTCGCATTTAACAACTTTTCTAACTCACCAAAATACAGCTGAACTTCCAAACTACTAGCCTAGTAATTCTTATATAGATGTCAATAGGGTTAAAGCAATACAGGAAGTTGGTTGGAAGTCAAATGCGTTTGCTTCTTATTCCATCACTTATTAGCATTACAATATAGTAGAATATGTCATTAGGTTAATAACAATTATTCCAGTTCCTACTTTTCAAGTCTTTATATATCATGTCTGACCATTCTTTTCCAGCACGTACTACTCTAATCCCGTGGACACCACCGTGTCACTACAATTCAGTCCACACCGCTTCCCAGCTCTCACTATTTGCAACATGAACCCTGTCATGGTCAGCAATATGCCCTCGGAGCTCAAAAAGATTTGGTCGCAAAAGGTAAAATAGACAGATACCGTATTTAGTGCTTTTAGCTGTAGCTACCCCCAATGATAGTTATGCATACACCTTCTGGAAGGCGAACTATGTAGACCCATATCAGAGGACCCCATCGAGCCCCCCTGGTGCGAGTCAGCACCGTTCGTTGACTGAAGGGTTATACATGTAATGTAGTTACATGTCATGATGCATTTGTCTGTAACTACCCGCATTGATAGATATTCATACATCTTCTGGATGACGAACTGTGTAGACCAATATCAGGGGACCACTCGAGGGCCACTGGTAGGGGTCAGCACCGCTCGTTAGCTGAAGGACTGTGTATGTAATTTACTTATTTGTTATGATGTATATAGTTACTCGCGGTGATAGTGTTTTTTTTTCACAGACGTTCAGGAAACAAACTGTGTAGACCCATATCAGACGATCCCTCAGGGGTCGCTGGTAGGGATAACACCGTTCAGTTGACTGAGTAGGATTTCCATTTGGATATATAACTATCCACGGGTCGAAACACTGGGTGTGGTAAACTGTGTAGAACCAGGTCGGGGTATCCATTCGATGCCCCTGATACGGTTCATCTCAGTTAGTAGCTGTCCTCTCGTAATTATGCACATTTCATAAATAAATGTATATGCTTCGTAAATATGTTAGACTTCAAATACGGGTATCGGTATCCTTTCTTTACGGAAAGGCTCCGAACCTGTGTCTAAAGAAAAGCAGACAACCTATATTACCGCCGCTGGCACTCTTGTTTTTAGTTTCGGCAAGATTGCTTTTATAGGCTCTTACGACGACGGTAAGCAGGTGTAACAAGTACCGTTTAGAGAAACAGACTTTACATTCCTTAGCTAAAACAGGATTTCGCCTGTGTATACATGTACCACGCGTGTACAGTCGTAATTTTAAAGTTGCATTCAATCCATTTACACTTCTTTGACAAATGGTAATTGATAATAATGACGTTCTTCATATCCTGTCACTAAACTGTCAGGGACTTCGGGACAAAATGAAACGTAACAGGTTACAACTGTATCTATCTCAGCAAAAGACCAATATAGTGTACTTGCAGGAAACACATTTTACCCTAGATATCGCCGATATTTTAAAGAACGAATTTACAGATTGGGATTTATACAATTCATATGGTGGATCAAATAGTAGAGGCTGCTCAGTTCTTATACAAAAATCACTGAATTGTGTTATTTTAAGTCATTTTAGCGACACCGGAGGCAGGTATAATCTTATTAATATTGAAACAAAAAGTAACACGTATGCATTATTAAACATATATGCTTTCAACGCCAAAAAGGAACGGCAAACTTTTTTCTTGAAGGTAATTGAAACACTCAGTAATTATTCAGAAGGCATACTTATCTTAGGAGGAGATTTTAATGAAGTATTAAACCAGTCGGATAGAATATCCAGAACACGTGACACTAATAAAAAAAATTCAAAAGCTTTGACGGATTTAATCAAGCAATTCAAATTAATCGACATTTGGAGAAAATTTAACCCAGACAAACAGCAATTCACATGGAGGCGTAAAAATAATATAGAAAAAAGCAGAGTAGATTTCTGGCTTATTGATGAAAACATAACGCCGCTCGTCCATTCAACTGATATAAGGCCGGTGTAACGAAGTAAAGTGACCCCCATAGAATACTGACCCCCCGGTCAGTATTTTTTAAAAAATAGTGACCCCCCGGTCATAGTATTTTGACCCCCCGGTCATAATATTACGACCCCTGCACACGAAGAAAACTGACCCCTTACGAAGAATTGCGACCCCCCATAGAATAGTGACTCCCTGTCTTTGTTTCAACAAAACATACGCCCGCCCGCACGCACACACACACAACACGCATGTACATACACAATTACACACACGAACGCATGTACGCACACATACCGGTACACATATGAACGCACGCACGCACATATACCGATACTTACACATACACTTCGAAACACTCTCATACATGCAAGCACACAAACACTCACGCACACACTTACACGCACGTAGGAACACATGTATATATGAAGAGATCACTTAATGAATTGTAAAATGTTGTATTGACTTCTATCTGACACTTTACAAAACGTAAATAGCTGTTAAAATTTCAATAATCTAAGTTCTAACTTAAAATTTCATGGATGGAACATTGTGTCAGTCACTGTAAAACTAAACAAAACTTCATTTGGCAGTGGATTTTTGTATGGTCAATACTGTGTGCAATGCCATATATCATATCCATATTTTGAATACATTTGTAATTTATCACCTATTGAAATTAATTGAAATAAGTCTCATCGAAGTGAGGCAACATAAGTGTTCGACATCATGCCTTTTGAATTATTTTAGCGGAGTGGGAAATAAAAATTTTTTTGTTGTTGTTGTTGTGTTTGCTTCGTCTACCACCACCACCACCACCGTCACTACTACTACTACTACTACTACTACTACTACTACTACTACTACTACTATTATAATTACCGCTACTACTACTACTACCACTACTACAACAACTACTACTACTATTAATCCCACAACTACACATACTACTCCTCCTACTACTACTCCTATACCTCCTATTACCTACCTACCTTCACACATACCCAATAAAAAACCCACCCACCCAAAACCCAGCCACCCACTCAAGCACAAACCCAACCACCCACAAACCCATCCACCTACTACTGCCGCTGCTGCTGCTACAACTGCTACTACTACTATTCCTACTTCCTAGTACTACTTCTGCTATTGCCTACTACATTCCACCTATACTACTTCCACTACCTATACTACTGCTACTACTACCTATACTACTACTACTTTAAATACTACTATATACCTACCTACCTACCTACCTACCTACCCTACCCTACCCTACCTACCTACCCAGTGACCGCACGGTCATAGCATTTTGAGCCCTTTTTATCACTGACCAATGTGCACAACGTTCATTAGAACAAATGTTTTATTTAGAAAGGGGGCACTTTTACTGAAGAATATCGACCCTGGTCAATATTCTTAAAAATGGGCAACCCCCGGTCATAGTGCTTTTTAATCTATCTCCAGTATAATTAAAGAAAGTTAAACTTTACTCGAAAAAAATTAACCTTGGTCATTATTATTATAGATGAAGTGACCCCCGGTCATAGCAATTTGAGCAGCGTTTATTATATCATGACTAAAGCGCGCACTGCTAATTGAACCCAAGTATTTTGTTCATAGGGGTCACATTTTCTGAAAGAAAATCGACCCCGGTCAGTATCTTATAAAAAAAATATCGACCCCCGGTCATAGTGCTTTGACACACGTTCGTGATATGTTGAACAACTCCCGCGAACTTAATCTACCGCCAGTATAATTTAGGAAAGAGTTTAACTTTACTCGATTTTATTTAACGTTGGTCATAATTCTTACAGATGTAGTGACCTCCGGTCATAGCAATTTCAGCCGTGTTTATACTGTAATGACTAAAGCGCAATCCTAATTGAACCCAAGTATTTTGTGCATAGGGGGTCACATTTTCTGAAGAATATCGACCCCCGGTCAGTATTTTAAAAAAAATAGCGACCCCCAGTCATAGTACTTTGACACACGTTCATGATATGTTGAACAGTTCCCGCGACTTTAATCTACCTCCTGTATAATTTAAAGAAAGGGTTTAACTTTACTCGTAAACTATATAACTTTGGTCATAATTACAGATGTCATGATCCCCGGTCAGAGCAATTTCAGCCCTGTTTGTCATATCATGGCTAATGCGCGCCTTGCTAACTGAACCCAAGTATTTTGTACACAGGGGGTCACATTTTCTGAAGAATATCGACCCCCGGTCAGTATTTTTTTTAAAAATAGCGACCCGGTCATAGTACTTTGACACACGTTCATGATATGTTGACCAACTCCTGCCAACTTAATCTACCTCTGGTATAATTTAAGACAGAATTTAACCTTACTCGATTTTATTTAACCTGTGTCATAATTCTTACAGATGTAGTGACCCCCGGTCATAGCAATTTCAGCCGTGTTTATCCTGTAATGACTCAAGCGCGCAATACTGATTGAACCCAAGTATTTTGTGCATAGGGGGTCACATTTTCTTAAGAATATCGACCCCCGGTCAGTATTTTTTAAAAAATAGCGACCCCCGGTCATAGTACTTTGACAAACGTTCATGATATGTTGAACAGTTCCCGCGACTTTAATCTACCTCCTGTATAATTTAAAGAAAGGGTTTAACTTTACTCGTAAACTATTTAACTTTGGTCATAATTACAGATGTCATGATCCCCGGTCAGAGCAATTTCAGCCCTGTTTGTCATATCATGGCTAATGCGCGCCTTGCTAACTGAACCCAAGTATTTTGTACACAGGGGGTCACATTTTCTGAAGAATATCGACCCCCGGTCAGTATTTTTTAAAAAATAGCGACCCCGGTCATAGTACTTTGACACATGTTCATGATATGTTGACCAACTCCTGCCAACTTAATCTACCTCTGGTATAATTTAAGACAGAATTTAACTTTACTCGATTTTATTTAACCTGTGTCATAATTCTTACAGATGTAGTGACCCCCGGTCATAGAAATTTCAGCCGTGTTTATCCTGTAATGACTAAAGCGCGCAATACTGATTGAACCCAAGTATTTTGTGCATAGGGGGTCACATTTCCTGAAGAATATCGACCCCCGGTCAGTATTTTTTAAAAAATAGCGACCCCCGGTCATAGTACTTTGACACACGTTCATGATATGTTGAACAGTTCCCGCGACTTTAATCTACCTCCTGTATAATTGAAAGAAAGGGTTTAACTTTACTCGTAAACTATTTA
The DNA here is from genome assembly GCA_963576725.1 of Azorinus chamasolen. NCBI lineage: Eukaryota > Metazoa > Mollusca > Bivalvia > Cardiida > Solecurtidae > Azorinus > Azorinus chamasolen. Next base: position 15,051,524 of record OY755246.1, on the reverse strand, counting down.
ACTTTGGTCATAATTACAGATGTCATGATCCCCGGTCAGAGCAATTTCAGCCCTGTTTGTCATATCATGGCTAATGCGCGCCTTGCTAACTGAACCCAAGTATTTTGTACACAGGGGGTCACATTTTCTGAAGAATATCGACCCCCGGTCAGTATTTTTTAAAAAATAGCGACCCCGGTCATAGTACTTTGACACACGTTCATGATATGTTGACCAACTCCTGCCAACTTAATCTACCTCTGGTATAATTTAAGACAGAATTTAACCTTACTCGATTTTATTTAACCTGTGTCATAATTCTTACAGATGTAGTGACCACCGGTCATAGCAATTTCAGCCGTGTTTATCCTGTAATGACTAAAGCGCGCAATACTGATTGAACCCAAGTATTTTGTGCATAGGGGGTCACATTTTCTTAAGAATATCGACCCCCGGTCAGTATTTTTTAAAAAATAGCGACCCCCGGTCATAGTACTTTGGCAAACGTTCATGATATGTTGAACAGTTCCCGCGACTTTAATCTACCTCCTGTATAATTTAAAGAAAGGGTTTAACTTTACTCGTAAACTATTTAACTTTGGTCATAATTACAGATGTCATGATCCCCGGTCAGAGCAATTTCAGCCCTGTTTGTCATATCATGGCTAATGCGCGCCTTGCTAACTGAACCCAAGTATTTTGTACACAGGGGGTCACATTTTCTGAAGAATATCGACCCCCGGTCAGTATTTTTTAAAAAATAGCGACCCCGGTCATAGTACTTTGACACATGTTCATGATATGTTGACCAACTCCTGCCAACTTAATCTACCTCTGGTATAATTTAAGACAGAATTTAACTTTACTCGATTTTATTTAACCTGTGTCATAATTCTTACAGATGTAGTGACCCCCGGTCATAGACATTTCAGCCGTGTTTATCCTGTAATGACTAAAGCGCGCAATACTGATTGAACCCAAGTATTTTGTGCATAGGGGGTCACATTTTCTGAAGAATATCGACCCCCGGTCAGTATTTTTTAAAAAATAGCGACCCCCGGTCATAGTACTTTGACACACGTTCATGATATGTTGAACAGTTCCCGCGACTTTAATCTACCTCCTGTATAATTTAAAAAAAGGGTTTAACTTTACTCGTAAACTATTTAACTTTGGTCATAATTACAGATGTCATGATCCCCGGTCAGAGCAATTTCAGCCCTTTTGGTCATATCATGGCTAATGCGCGCCTTGCTAACTGAACCCAAGTATTTTGTACACAGGGGGTCACATTTTCTGAAGAATATCGACCCCCGGTCAGTATTTTTTAAAAAATAGCGACCCCGGTCATAGTACTTTGACACACGTTCATGATATGTTGACCAACTCCTGCCAACTTAATCTACCTCTGGTATAATTTAAGACAGAATTTAACTTTACTCGATTATATTTAACCTGTGTCATAATTCTTACAGATGTAGTGACCACCGGTCATAGCAATTTCAGCCGTGTTTATCCTGTAATGACTAAAGCGCGCAATACTGATTGAACCCAAGTATTTTGTGCATAGGGGGTCACATTTTCTGAAGAATATCGACCCCCGGTCAGTATTTTTTAAAAAATAGCGACCCCCGGTCATAGTACTTTGACACACGTTCATGATATGTTGAACAGTTCCCGCGACTTTAATCTACCTCCTGTATAATTTAAAGAAAGGGTTTAACTTTACTCGTAAACTATATAATTTTGGTCATAATTACAGATGTCATGATCCCCGGTCAGAGCAATTTCAGCCCTGTTTGTCATATCATGGCTAATGCGCGCCTTGCTAACTGAACCCAAGTATTTTGTACACAGGGGGTCACATTTTCTGAAGAATATCGACCCCCGGTCAGTATTTTTTAAAAAATAGCGACCCCGGTCTTAGTACTTTGACACACGTTCATGATATGTTGAACAGTTCCCGCGACTTTAATCTACCTCCTGTATAATTGAAAGAAAGGGTTTAACTTTACTCGTAAACTATTTAACTTTGGTCATAATTACAGATGTCATGATCCCCGGTCAGAGCAATTTCAGCCCTGTTTGTCATATCATGGCTAATGCGCGCCTTGCTAACTGAACCCAAGTATTTTGTACACAGTGGGTCACATTTTCTGAAGAATATCGACCCCCGGTCAGTATTTTTTAAAAAATAGCGACCCCGGTCATAGTACTTTGACACACGTTCATGATATGTTGACCAACTCCTGCCAACTTAATCTACCTCTGGTATAATTTAAGACAGAATTTAACCTTACTCGATTTTATTTAACCTGTGTCATAATTCTTACAGATGTAGTGACCCCCGGTCATAGAAATTTCAGCCGTGTTTATCCTGTAATGACTAAAGCGCGCAATACTGATTGAACCCAAGTATTTTGTGCATAGGGGGTCACATTTTCTGAAGAATATCGACCCCCGGTCAGTATTTTTTAAAAAATAGCGACCCCCGGTCATAGTACTTTGACACACGTTCATGATATGTTGAACAGTTCCCGCGACTTTAATCTACCTCCTGTATAATTTAAAGAAAGGGTTGAACTTTACTCGTAAACTATATAACTTTGGTCATAATTACAGATGTCATGATCCCCGGTCATAGCAATTTCAGCCCTGTTTGTCATATCATGGCTAATGCGCGCCTTGCTAACTGAAACCAAGTATTTTGTACACAGGGGGTCACATTTTCTGAATATCGACCCCCGGTCAGTATTTTTTAAAAAATAGCGACCCCGGTCATCATAGTACTTTGACACACGTTCATGATATGTTGACCAACTCCTGCCAACTTAATCTACCTCTGGTATAATGTAAGACAGAATTTAACTTTACTCGATTTTATTTAACCTGTGTCATAATTCTTACAGATGTAGTGACCCCCGGTCATAGACATTTCAGCCGTGTTTATCCTGTTATTACTAAAGCGCGCAATACTGATTGAACCCAAGTATTTTGTGCATAGGGGGTCACTTTTTCTGAAGAATATCGACCCCCGGTCAGTATTTTTTAAAAAATAGCGACCCCGGTCATAGTACTTTGACACACGTTCATGATATGTTGAACAGTTCCCGCGACTTTAATCTACCTCCTGTATAATTTAAAGAAAGGGTTTAACTTTACTCGTAAACTATATAACTTTGGTCATAATTACAGATGTCATGATCCCCGGTCATAGCAATTTCAGCCCTGTTTGTCATATCATGGCTAATGCGCGCCTTGCTAACTGAAACCAAGTATTTTGTACACAGGGGGTCACATTTTCTGAATATCGACCCCCGGTCAGTATTTTTTAAAAAATAGCGACCCCGGTCATCATAGTACGTTGACACACGTTCATGATATGTTGACCAACTCCTGCCAACTTAATCTACCTCTGGTATAATTTAAGACAGAATTTAACTTTACTCGATTTTATTTAACCTGTGTCATAATTCTTACAGATGTAGTGACCCCCGGTCATAGCAATTTCAGCCGTGTTTATCCTGTAATTACTAAAGCGCGCAATACTGATTGAACCCAAGTATTTTGTGCATAGGGGGTCACTTTTTCTGAAGAATATCGACCCCCGGTCAGTATTTTTTAAAAAATAGCGACCCCCGGTCATAGTACTTTGACACACGTTCATGATATGTTGAACAGTTCCCGCGACTTTAATCTACCTCCTGTATAATTTAAAGAAAGGCTTTAACTTTACTCGTCAACTATATAACTTTGGTCATAATTACAGATGTCATGATCCCCGGTCATAGCAATTTCAGCCCTGTTTGTCATATCATGGCTAATGCGCGCCTTGCTAACTGAACCCAAGTATTTTGTACACAGGGGGTCACATTTTCTGAAGAATATCGACCCCCGGTCAGTATTTTTTAAAAAATAGCGACCCCGGTCATAGTACTTTGACACACGTTCATGATATGTTGAACAGTTCCCGCGACTTTAATCTACCTCCTGTATAATTTAAAGAAAGGGTTTGAAAGGAATGAAAGATCTGCTGTAAACAATGCAATTAAAAAATGCATGAGCTTTTCTGCAGAATTCCCAACCACAGGCCATTTAAGTCAGAAAGTAGAGAGTTAACCCTTTCCCTCATATAAAATTGATTAGGGTCTACTTAATCAGCTGATTCGGTCAATTTAAATACATGTTTTGGCCAAATGTTGACCACCAATTGTAATAATGTTTTCGCATCTTAACCAGTTTTGTAATAAATATTTCTAAGTCGTTGTACTTTCATCTAGAATATCTGATGTATTACATCATACATGTACACATGCGCGCAAACGCATGCGCCCCTCCCATACAAACTACATGCATACACATACTATCAACATACTAGCTCGTGCGCACATTCATACGCACATAGACACATAAATACAGACACAAAATTATTTTATTACACTTCAGGTTGTTATTACAATTCAGGTTGACCACCAATTGTAATAATGTTTTCGCATCATAACCAGCTTTGTAATAAAATTTTCTAAGTCGTTGTACTATCTTCCAGAATATCTGATGTATTACTTCATACATGTACACATACGCGCACACGCATGCGCCCCTCCCATACAAACTACACGCATACACATGCTATCAACATACTAGCACGTGCGCACATTCATATTCACATAGACACACAAATACAGACACAAAATTATTTTATTACACTTCAGGTTGTTATTACAACTCAGGTTGACCACCAATTGTAATAATGTTTTCGCATCATAACCAGTTTTGTAATAAAAATTTCTAAGTCGTTGTACTATCTTCTAGAATATCTGATGTATTACTTCATACATGTACACATGCGCGCACACGCATGCGCCCCTCCCATACAAACTACACGCATACACATACTATCAACATACTAGCACGTGCGCACATTCATACTCACATAGACACACAAATACAGACACAAAATTATTTTTATTACACTTCAGGTTGTTATTACAATTCAGGTTGACCACCAATTGTAATAATGTTTTCGCATCATAACCAGTTTTGTAATAAAAATTTCTAAGTCGTTGTACTATCATCTAGAATATCTGATGTATTACTTCATACATGTACACATGCGCGCACACGCATGCGCCCCTCCCATACAAACTACACGCATACACATACTATCAACATACTAGCACGTGCGCACATTCATATTCACATAGACACACAAATACAGACACAAAATTATTTTATTACACTTCAGGTTGTTATTACAATTCAGGTTGACCACCAATTGTAATAATGTTTTCGCATCATAACCAGTTTTGTAATAAAAAATTCTAAGTCGTTGTACTATCATCTAGAATATCTGATGTATTACTTCATACATGTACACATGCGCGCACACGCATGCGCCCCTCCCATACAAACTACACGCATACACATACTATCAACATACTAGCACGTGCGCACATTCATACTCACATAGACACACAAATACAGACTAAATATAATTTTATTACACTTCAGGTTGTTATTACAATTCAGGTTGACCACCAATTGTAATAACGTTTTCGCATCATAACCAGTTTTGTAATAAATTTTATTACAATTCCGGTTGTTATTACAATTCAGGTTGCAACAACGCACAATGTTAATTGAACCCAAGCATTTTGTACATAGGGGGTCACATTTCCTGAAGAATACTGACCCCCGGTCAGTATTTTTTAAAAAATAGCGACACCCGGTCATATTGCTTTGACACAAATTCATGATATGTTGAACAACTCCCTGAAACTCTAATCTATCTCCAGTATAATTTAAGGAAAGGGTTTAACTTTACTCGAAAAATATTTAACCTTGGTTATAATTCTTACAGATGTAGTGACCCCCTTTCATAGATTATTTTTAGCCACGTTTATTATATAATGACCAATGCGCCCAATGCTAATTGAACTCAAGTATGTTGTAGAAAGGATGGGTGTAATTTTTGTCTGAAGAATATCGAACCCCGGTCAGTATTTTTTAAACAATAATGATCCCCGGTAATAATGCTTTGGCCCACCTTCGTGATATTTTGAACAACACCAGCAACTTTAATTTGCCTCAAGTATACTTTAAAGAAAGGGTTTCACGTATTTCGAAAAAAAAATTAACCTTTGTCATAATTGTTACAGATGTGTGACCCCTAGTAATATCATTTTGAGCCCCGTTTAATATATCATGACTAATGCGCACAATGGACGCCAAGTAATACGACTTGTAATCATTGTTCGTACAGACTAGCACACACACACGCACGCGCGCGCATGTACACACACACATGCACGTAACAATCACTTATAGTAAATAAACACCCTTCCGCACGCACCCACACACCCCTACACAACATCGGAATACAATTTAATTTATAGAGAATTGTGTCAATTATTGTCGAAGAGATGCTGTTGATTTCCTTATATAAAAGGTCAAGCACGTGTGACATATACCATAGCAATATACTAGTAGTGTGTACATTTGTAACAGGCCATTGTCTTCTGCAGATAATAAACATTAGATTAGTTGTTCATAATGTTTTTACTTTTGTTTTAAACGAGCTTTGTAGAAAACCACACAGCAAAGATTTGTTGCGTGTTTATTTTTGTCTGAAAGGACGAGTTTAATAGATCCAATAAATCACGAACACGAATCTTATATTCTATTCATAACATAACCTAGAGAAGATAGTTTTCCTTGTGTGTTCGTCACCTATTTGTGGCTGCCTAGTAAGTCAAATGTATGACATCGAAAGTATCAGCACCTGTTGAGTTTCAAAACAGTTTGCCAATCAGACTGAGATTAATCGTCAACTTTTATCCTTTTATATCAATTGAACTTAATTTGCGTTTGTGTTCGTTTACATTGGGAATTATTACTCAAGGGTACAAAATAAAATACACAAGTAGTAGTATTTGCCTTTATAAAAAGAACAGTTTACTTACCGTAACGATTTAAAAACATGATTTGACAAGTAAGGTCGGTCGCTATTAGAAGTATAGAACCATTTATTAGATCGCACAGAAAAGGTTGTTATACTCAAAATGCATTGTAAATGTCCCCTTAAAATAAGTTATATTACCACTACTTCTACTAATACAACTACTACTTCACACCCACTGTCACTCATCTGCTAGTGTCAACATTTTTCAAAATATTGACAGTTTCTAAATAATAAAGCGTTTCCGTTAAATTTCGTTTACCCCCCCCCCCACACACACACACACACACACGCGCTACCACACCCACACACCCACACATACCCACCCACCCGATGCTGCAGCAACAACAAACCAAAACTGCAACCGCAACAATATTAGGTATTCAAGTATTTACAATGGATACTAATTTGTTAGTAATAATTTGGGCGGGGGTCAATATTTTATAGATATATCGCGGAGGGGGTCACTATTTTTCAGAGGGGAGTCGATATTTTTCAGAAAGGGGGTCGCTTTTTCTGAAGAATAGTGACCGGGGGGTCAGTATTCTATGGGGGTCACTTTACTTCGTTACACCGGCCTTGATTCAATATACAGATCATCTCGCAATATCCCTTAAACTAAGATCTCCGATAAAGAGGGGCCCGGGTTTTTGGAAACTAAATAACGCGCATATTGAAGATGAAATATATCAAAAACAAATTCTAAAAGTTATTGAGCGTTGTTCTGCTGCAGACACTCCTAGTTACCAGGCAAAATGGGAACTATGTAAATATGAAATAAAAATTGCCTCGATAAAATATTCTAAAAAAAAAATCAAGAGAAAGAAATAATCATTTACAATTATTAGAAAAACAATTAAGACAATATTATTCGGAATGTAATTATAGAATTAGAAAATGAAATTCAACAAATATATGATTATAAAGCAAAAGGGGCCCAGATACGCTCTAGGATTCAATATTTAGAGGAGGGAGAAAAAAATTCAAAATTCTTCATTAACTTAGAACGATCAAGACAGAATCGAAAAATAATAACCTCACTAAGTCTTATGGTTGATAATCAAAGAATATTAGCGAACTTCTACGAACAATTATATAGAATTTTATAGAAAATTTTGGACAGTGTATAATTTCATTAATATATAAAAAGTCAGACCCTGAAAACATTGAAAACTGGAGACCAATCTCTTTACTGAACACTGACTTCAAAATAGCAGCTAGGGTATTAGCTATAAGACTTCAAAAAATTCTCCCGAAAATTGTAAGCCTTGATCAGCAAGGTTTTATACAAAATATATTCATAGGTTTTAACATACGTCAAATACAAGACGTGATAGATTATTGTGAAATGTTAGACATAAACGGTGCAATCTTATTTTTAGATTTCAAAAAAGCTTTTGACACTATTGATTGGAACTTTATGTTTAAGGTGTTGAAATATTTTGGCTTCAAAGACGGTTTTATAAACTGGGTAAAAGTCTTTTACAACGATATAATGTCTTCCGTTATAAATAACGGCTGGAAATCGAACTATTTCAATATATCACGTGGGATACGTCAAGGATGTCCTTTATCGGCTCTCTTATTTGTCGTGATCGCAGAAATTTTAGCAATTAAAATTAGGTCATGTGGTAATATTAATGGAATTGAAGTGAAACTGGACGGCAATATTCATAATATAAAAATTTCACAACTAGCTGACGATACCACATTATTCTTGAAAAATAAAACGGAAATAGAAAATGCTATATCAATTGTAGAGGAATTCGGTACCTACTCTGGATTAAAATTAAACAAAAAGAAAACAGAGGGAATTTGGCTCGGAAAACACAAAATAAATGATGATTCATTTCAAAGTATACAATTCAAAAACGATTATGTAAAAACGCTAGGTGTATATTTTGGACATGATAATAGCCTTTGTTTAGAAAAAAATTGGGACAGCAAAATTGAAGAGGTAAAAAATCATATCAATCTTTGGATCCGCAGAAAACTTACATGTTACGGTAAAATAACAATAATAAAATCCACACTTCTTCCAAAATTTACATATCTGATGCAATCTACATATACTCCTATTGCAATTGTCGATCAATTAAATTCACTGTTTTTTAAATTTCTCTGGAACAATAAATCCGAAAAAATCAAACGACTCACATTAATAGGCGAAAGAAATAAAGGAGGCCTAGACATGATTGACTTAGATAGTTACCAGAAAACTTTAAAAATGAAATGGATAAAGTGCCTCACAGACAAACAAGTGCTAACTGGAAAGTAATTCCACAATATTTCTTAAACCAATACGGCCATAGTCTATTAGTTTTTAGAATGAACTTAGATAATTTTAAGTCATTACCAAAAATACGGAAACCTCTACCTATCTTCTATAAAACTCTACTTGAAAACTGGATCTCCTTTAAACACACAGCACCATCTCCAACACCGACAACGTTTTATGACATAAGACAACAAATATTATGGGGAAATCATCATATAAAGCATAATGGAAAATGTCTTATATTTAATAACTGGATAAAATCAGGTTTTATTTTTGTTAACGATATATTAGGAAAAGATGGCAAAATTAACGATACATTAATTTTTGAAAACTTAATAGAGAAAAAGGCATGGATAACTGAATTATATACGCTAAAAGCTGCACTCCCTATAACATGGTTGAACTGCGTTAGAAACGATAATTCAAGAAAGAGCACAGTTAAAACAAAATTAGAAATAAAAGTAAACGGAATAGAATTTGTAAATATTTCAAATAAAGACATAAGGCGTAAATTAACTCAACGTAAATTCAAAATACCATACCTGCATACTTATTGGAATGATTTACTCAACATAGAAACAAGCTGGGACACAGTATACACATTTATAAATAAAGTTTTAGTAGACAATAGAGTTAAACAGTATAAATTCAAATTAATGCATAACATAATAGCTACAAATGAAAATTTATGTAAATGGAAGATATATAATTCTCCAAATTGTTTATATTGTAATAATATTGAAGATTTAAATCACTTCTTCATTGATTGTGACTATTTAAACCAGTTTTGGGACCTCATCTCGGATGCCTTTAGCCGCTGTGGTATTACAAAACCTGTTCGGAACTTAAAAGTCATAATCTCAGGATACAAAATCGAATCGAAAGAATACAAATTTGTAAACATCTTATTTTCATACATAGGATTCTCTCTATATAAAGGATACTTTAGCAGCGAAAGACGGACGAAAACATGCAACATAACCTACATACTGAAGGATGAATTAAGCATACTTATCAAATATTACAATAGTAAAGGTATTCTATGTTACTTCCTCACAAAGTTTTACGATTGTCTTCGGTGACGGTAGAACAATGGTTGAGTTGAATATTACACAACATTAGATTTACTTTCTTATTTTCTATACTCTCTGTGATATTGTTATATTGTTAAAATGTAAATAAACGGACTGGCTTATGCTAGTTCCAAAGAGAAAAAAAAAATAGACAGATACCAGATTAGACCCCGTGCAATTTGTGTTTCAAGTGTATCCATGCTGTTTGTCAATGACCTTACCAGGAGAATAATCATTTAAAGTATATTGTTCAAAAGATGACATTGAAAGTTATCAATTGTTACCACTTTATATATACTTTTTATACGGGTAGTGTCAGTTGCACATCTTCTCGCCACTCTGGTTGGTTCATGAATTGTAACATCGAATATTATGTAAAAGTTAAAAACCCAAATATGTATCGTCAAATAAAACTATAACGATATTTAGCCGTATTTCCATGTGCGTATTATTATATTTATTTAACCTTTTATTCAATAAACATGCCTTTCTACGCCTTTGCAAACATTGTAGACCCAAATCAGACGGCTGCTATAGGAGCTGTCTTATCAAAGCCTGCTCCGTTTGTTATGGAATAATAAAAACCTGATTATACAGTTTCTGCTTACCAAACTATTTTGTTTTTATTAAGCATTTTTAAATGTAACTTAATACTCCTGGTGTCATTATTTCTTTATGAATATTCCCATACGGAGTAAAATGTTCAGATATAAACATGTGGTAAGTTACACAATATTGCGAAAACCCCTTTCTTACATCGACAAATATATTGTTAGACAAGCGTATCAGCAGTATATAAATACAAACACAATGCGCAACTCTTTACTCCATGAATATTCTTTAAGAAATAACGAAGATATGAATATAATGTTGCTGAATTTTATATTTGCATCAAGAACAATGGCGTTTTATCATACTAGAAACAGTTAAATAAGCTCTATATAATTTCAAAGGCAAACGGAGCAGACCCTAATCAGACGACTCCTGTACAAGTTGTCTGATCTAGGACTCCTGAACGAGTTGTCTGATCTAGGACTCCTGTACGAGTTGTCTGATCTAGGACTCCTATACGAGTTGTCTGATCTAGGACTCCTCTGTCTTGTACGAGTTGTCTGATCTAGGACTCCTCTGTCTTGTACGAGTTGTCTGATCTAGGTCTACTCTGTTCGCCAATACGTTAAAATGCGTACCTATGACGTGCACGGTTAATAGTTTCATTAGCTCTCTTATATGTTTTAACGGTAAATGACGCGAGCAGAGATAAAAAAAATAACATTTTTGGAATGAAATACTTTGGAAGATTCTGCATCTTTGTTAATCTCTTGAAATATTTTTTTTTATTTCTAATATAGATGTATTAAATTACAAATGGTTTACATTTACAAATGCATATGTTCTTTCAGAAAATATACAATATGTTTACTAAATTTATATTTCTCAATCGTGCAATATTTATTAATATATATTTAGAATAAACGATTTTCCAGAACCTGATTTTATTCGAAAAGGTAAATCACACTTTATTTGTTTCATATGCATACATTATTATGGGTATGCTGAGTATACAAATATTTTTCATGTTTTATGTACACTTGATATGTATGTTATTCATATCTCCTATCTGGAGGAAATAAAGACATAGAATTGAATTGAATTGAATAAGGGTGTAGACTGACTAGCGTTCTGTCTTGTCATGTAAGCTTTAACCTATTTCTTCGTACTGACGCCTTTTGATGTCTCTGTAAAAGTCACTTTTTGAAACCATTGTGATAAATAGAGCAATGACTCCTATAGAAGCAAATGCTCAATTTATCGCAATGATTTCAAAACTATACAATTCTTAAAATTTCCTTTTCTCTAGTAAATGCTGCTTTTCGGTAAATATATTCAAAGAGGTTGGGTCTATGAAGGAATGGGTTAAATTGTATTCGGTTATGTGTGCCGTGGAATAATGCTATAATATAACCTAAAATCCACCTACAGCTATCTAGCATAACCAAATATTTCGTACTCCTATAGCCGCAATGCGTACACTACATTTGGATTCAGCTACGTCCCTGTGTTTGCATCTTATGGATGCAACACTTAGCTATTCTATAACCACACATTAGAGAATTAGACAACTGTGTCTAATGCAAAAAACAAGTTCCACAGTATCTATAAAGATCATCTTAAATTAAGAATTAATTAAATTTTAGTCAATTCTTTTACATATCAAATGGTCACATGCTTATTGTCCTAAATGACAGTTTTAAAGCTTCCAAACACATACAGCTCATAATGTATAATTAAATTTGTATCTAGCGCAATTTATACTATTTTCAATTGGATCAAGCTTTTGATCAAGCTTTTGAGAAACTATTGACCGTATTTGCAAACAGAGTGGATCCTGATAAGCTGCCGAGTTACTCGGCGTCTAATTTGGGGTCCAAATTGTTTGCAATGCGAATTAGGTCGCGGATAGCGGGATAAGGATAAACTTTTGACGTCCTGTCTTACTACGATCAAAGAACATGTAAAACGTTACTGTGATAAAATATATGAAAATTCTGGTATTAATGTTTTTGGTCCATAAAAAATTCAAATGATGTTTTAACGAAACTTGAAAATGAACAGTATAACATTTCTTCACTGAGCTCTTATGATTTCTCTACACTCTATACTACTCTACCTCACCATCTTATAAAGGATAAACTGATTATATTAATAGAAAAAAACGTTTGCCAGAGAAAACAAAATGTTCATTGCTTGTAATGTTCAACGTTCATTCTTTTCGAATTCAGAAGTAGAACATTACACAATGTGGACTTGCCTTGATGTTTGTAGATCTCTTACCTTTCTTTTAGATAATATATTTGTGCGTTATGGGGGTACCATATATCGTCAAGTTGTTGGTATACCCATGGGTACAAATTGTGCCCCTCTTGTTGCAGATTTGTTTTTGTATTGCTATGAGAGGGATTGTATGCTTAGCTTAAAACCTGATACACAGACCGATATTGTTAATGCTTTTAATAAAACTTCAATGTATTTAGACGATATTTTGAATTTAGATTATCCTTATGATTTCTTCAATTTACCCAAAAGAACTGTCTTTAAACAAAGCGAACCAATCTGATATTATAGCTTCATTTTTATATTTGAATCTTTCAATTACAAATGATAAAGTTTCGTCCAAAATATACGATAAAAGAGAAGATTTTAATTTTAAAATTGTTAATTATCCTTTTCTAGATGGAGATGTGCCCCGTTCTACATCTTATGGGGTTTATATTTCTCAACTTATTCGGTTTGCCCGAGCCTGTTCTTTGCTTGAAGATTTTAACAGACGTAATTTAGTTATAACTGATAAACTTCTAAAGCTAGGTTACAGATATCACAAACTTCGGAAAACGTTTTCTAAATTTTATTATCGCAATTTACCACTCATTAGTAAATATAATTGCAATCTACGGACGTTACTGCAACAAGGCATTTCTCAACCAGACTTTTATGGGGATGTTATCTACAAACTTAGGAAAATTCGGGGTCATATCCATTTTCATGATTTGTTTATAAAACGCATTAAAACATTTAAGAAGAAAGCTTATGATCCCATTATATTGCAACGCACTGCATGTTCGGTTATCGACCCTTTTACAGTCGGTAGCTACGCTTCCCTCTTTGCTTGCGCGATGACAGGCCTAGGGTAGTACTCTATGATGGTATACTCTTAAACTCAGATACGGGATGAGCTTACCAGACTCATGTATTACTTTTTCCCTGCCGTGCCCTTAACGGCTTCCCTGCAGGTGCTCTGACTTCAGCAAAGTCATTGAGTACATATTTGACGGATTGTCACAGTTATTATGCGATGTTTTACATGTTGTCCTGTGTTCACCGTCGTCTATGTTGTGGGTAAGTCCGGCGAGGATACCTTTATTTACACTATTTGTAAAGCTAGGGTGACTTTGAGAGAAGTGTGAGGTTAGGACGTCCGTAAACCGGTTTAAACCCCCAGTGGTGTTTTTGCTACTGACCGTGTCAAGGTGGTACTCTCTTTATCACCCTTCCTTTTGTTTGCCTTATGTCTTTGTGCTTGTGATTTTGTTCATGTGTAGAGTGTTTGTCTCTAGTTCGTGTGTGTCTGTTGGTGTTTTCTGTGTTCATCTCATGTGGGAGTGTGCGTTTGGGTGGGTGTGTGTCATGCTATCTATCGGTGTTTTGGTGGTGGTTGTGTCTTGTATGTGGCTTTGCCTGCTTGACTTTACTACTTTTCCATTTATACATTTTATTGTATCATATTGTAGTGCTTAATCATTTAAACCTTTATTCTATAGATACGCATTCCTGTACATTTGCAAACAGAGTAGACCCAGATCAGACGGCTCCTATAGGAGCCGTCTGATCAGGGTCTATTCTGGTTGTTTATGATAAGTATAGATATGATTCTGCAGTTTCTGCTATGGCCAAAATATCTTGTCTACTTGTGCTACTATAACAAATTAATCTTATTATATATGTATTCACAAAGTCATTATGTCTTGCATGAATATTCGTGGAGTAAAGGATTAAGGGATCAATTCATACAAATGGATACATTGCATGAATGCGGAACTAAAATAAAGTATTGAACGATTTTTACATTGGCCACCCTTTAAACGGTGCTACAGGAGGCATTGTTTTATGTTGTTTGAAAATATCAAATTCAATTTTATTTTGTGTTTTAGAAAAAGAAATCATCGCGGAAAAGAAGATCGGCAGACGAGGGTGATAATCATGATTATGACTATGATGTCTACGATATTATAGACGATATCAAAGATATAGAGAATGCTATTGGTGGCTTAAAAGACAGTAACAATGAGAATGGTAATTTGAGAGACGTTCAAACAGCCAAACACGCTGGCACCGCTGACTCAGGTATATCTGAGAGTTCTATATTGACAAACTCTGACATAACATCGAATGACAGAGAATTGCTCGAGCAATACATAGCGCCAACGCCTGTTGACCGATCAGGAATACCGGAAGACGCAAGGCAACTACAACCAAGCGAAGCTTCTATTTTGGATGACTATTTACAGAAGCTTGAGATGTTTGAGAACAAATATTTTAACAGAAAACGAAGGGGTGCACCAATGTCCTCTTCGAGCAGCAGTTCGTCGACTGTAGACCCTTCATCTGAACCATCAAGTAGTTATTCTAACAACTATTACTACTATTATGGTGGAAACTATTACAATTATTATGATAGCAGTTCGGACTCTTATTCGAGCGACTATTCCTCCTCCAGCTACTATGGGTCTTCCCCTACGGTAGACATCACTACCGTTTTAAGTGGGGAAAGGGACAACTGGGAATGGCTACGCCGGAATTTCCAGTACCGCTTCAAGAGTATGCCAATGTAAGGCTGTTGTTGTTTCATTGATACAGATGTTACCATCGTCGTTATTTTTCTCCTTTTAAAAACAATTGTTATCTAATTTAACTAAATCCGTCAGACACTATTTTTTCCAAATTCTTAAAACTGTTGCAAGAACGAATTTAATATTCATAGTGTTGTTCCTATTCGGAGTCAAGCGGAAAATATCCGAACATGTCCGTTGATTTCCGTAAAAATCGAAGAAGCTTTCCGTATCTTAACAGGTCGGCGGTTTTCGAAGGATTTATTAGTATGTATTAATCAGTTTCCTTTCATAATTATATATATTCTCTCTGGGATATGGGCTGTATGTATGATTTTAATGATACGGATATGTGTACAAGGTTTCGTGTCGATTGCCTTAAATATGCAAAATGGACAGAATATAATTTTAACCTGAGTTTCACAAGAGTTGAAAATCCATCAAACCTGTGTCAATAGTTATGCTTCATAATTTATTCCACGGTGCTTGCATGTCATAAACATCACTTAACATATAGCATGTTCAGTATTTGTATTCTGCAAACTGTTTCGTCTGCTGCTCATTCTTTAAATGTTTTTCTATTGCTTTTCAAGCCCCATAATCAAAGTGCTAGACAGTGATGATCCTTGGTTCAGGTCTATGAAATAATGAAATATAAAATTTGTCATAAGTCCTAATTCACGACAGTCCTAAATACTGTAAAACCTCTCTATAACGGACACTAAATTGTGTTAATTAGCTGGTTTTTAGGGCAGGTGGCTACTTAAAGCAAGGTGAAGGTAAAACAGAACGCTCCTATAGGAGCGTTCTGTTTTACTTTTACCTTGCTTTAAGCAGCCACCTGTCTTTAACACAAATATTTTATGTAATTTAGTGGCCGTTATAGAGAGGTTTTACTGTATTCACATAGCCGATATTACACATTCTAGTTTGCGACAAGTCAGGGTAACTTCGTACGACTGAAATTAGCCATATCCCTGTTCAGTGTTCATGTAAGAAAAAAGAAATAATGATATCATAATGACATTATTATTATTAACTGAACATTTATAACATAAACTTTACAAGGTTTTTTTTGCTTCAATAAAAACTGCAGAATCATATTTGTATCATGTCGAAAGCAAATAAAGCTAACCCTTGTCAGACGGCTCCTATAGGAGCATTCTGAGCTGGGTCTACTCTGTTTGCAAATGCGTGAAAAGGCGTTTATATGAAGAAAAGGGGTTAACTTAAAGTTGCTATATTTGCGACTATGGCAGTTGTACGCCCTTTCGTAAAACGAGCCCCAGCTTACACGTCGAGTAACTCCCTAACAGTGTACAGTAACAACACAATTCTTCCGTTTCACCACAAAGGATCCTTGAAACAGCAGCCATTTCAGTCAGATTGTCCTAGTTACAAATGTATACAATAACCCTTCCAGTCTCACCCTGGACACCTTATCCCCCATCTTGTTAAATATTCATGTAAGAAATAAAGACACCATGAATATTTGTAAGCTGATGTTTTATAATCGCATATGCACACAGATATCTGATTTATAATCTGAACATTTTCGCAAATTCACAGTTTATTGCAGGTCTAAAGTTCGGGCACTTTCTTAACGTCACTTCGGTAAAGAAGGTGTTATTCATCGTTTTCTCGATTAAAGAATCAGCCGTCACAATCTTACCCCTGTGTCTCTTTTAAAAAACAGCAATTTCAGCCCGATTGCCATAGTAACCAACAAACGCTCTTCAGTTCGGTGCTCCTGGTCCATTAGAAATTGTCATTTTAGTTAATCTTTACTTATTAAGCCCCGCCCCTGATTTAAACGGTGGTCATAAGCGTACTGCCCGAAAGCGAAAGTTGTCGGTTCCGCAACATCTAACTCCTTTCTTCGGCTGTTATCGTTGATGATCCTTCCGTTGCGTTATTATATTTTTTATTACCCGTGACCTAGGAGAAATAAATTTCTTATATTTTCTTTTCTAAAATACAAACAATTCTACACTTAAAAAATGTGTCGACCTGTTTCAAACTATATAAATTTGTATTATTCCATACATAATGTTTTTATAATCATAAAGACAAAGTAAAATTCACTCGCAAGTCTTGATAAATCAGCCTTCCTGCCAGTGAAATTCCATTGCCAGTGTCAATTACAGCACGGGCAATCAGGCTCTCGCGCAATTAGCCGCTTACGTGCAAAGGGTTAAACCTTTAATGCACGGGAACCGATTATATATAAAACCTTTAAGTGTCAATCCAGATCAATGGGCTCTCGTAGGAGGAGCCCTTTGGCCAGAGTATGCGCTGTTTGTCTTAAAAACATTTTTGTCAGTATAACATTTTGTTACACCTTTTTGTTTATTATAACCGAAACCAGTTTTAATCTTTCAGCAGACTGGGGTCTTAAAGAGAGAGGTTATGAATTTAGCAATGGTTTAGAGAATGTTCATAACACATACAACAATGTACCCACTCATCAATACAACAGAGGTCCAGATAAGATGCGTACATTGATAGCTCTTGTATTTATCCACCAATCCCTACACTGTGACTACTCTTTAGAATCGTCTCGAAGAGACGATTCTCTAAAGAGTGGTCGCAGTATATGGTTCGGAGGAGAAATGATGAGTTTAGTATTTGGGTTTTTATCTTTATATGAAGCTCTGATACAATCTAAATATATTTAATTACTTGGATGATATATCAACTCAAATGCATTGCCTTTCTTTTTCAGTGCTAATCGTACAGAAATAGGACATAAAATCGACGACATGGTTCTTAAACTTTCGTTTCTCGGATTTAACCGGAACATTTCGTAAGTTGTCCCTCCTATTCTGCAATAAAAGCTCTTTTCAATACTTACTTACTAAAGAATTGTGGATATCATTAAAATAATAACATCTACTTGCAACTTGTTTAAACATGCCTAGCAATATTACATGAATCATTTGTTTAAAAAGTTTATATGCTGAAAAGAAGAAGACCCGATGTTATTCGGCAGTGTATTAGTATTTATTCGGCTTGCGTTTTAGTTTCGTTAACTGTTTGACAGAGGCCGGCAATATTTATTGTAGAACAAATTATAAGTATCAATGAAAACTGTTTATTATGTATCACTTGGGAATTTATCGAAACAACAATAATATAATAATAATGATGGAACATCAAAATTACCAAGTTATATTGCATTTATTGAAAAACCGTTCACAGGTGGCTACTAATGCAAATTGTAAGTAAATGTGTATGTTCATGATGGACGTGGCAGCGTAATAACCGCCTTGCCTTTACGCTTATCCCGCAATTTGACTCACGTTTGCAAACAGTTTAGATTAACTATCTGATCAGGATCCGCTCTGTTTGCTAATGAAATTTGATAGATCAGTTTCTTTACTTTCCAAAATGACAATAATGTTCCACCTTCCATATTTAACTATTATTATTTTGTCCATGAATATTCCATAGGTATTGACATTTGGAATAAACATAGAACAGAGAAAGGCGTTAACGTTGCAAAAAGTGTAGATCATTTTCAGACACTACTTTTATTGGACCTGTAATGTTTGTGTGTTAACCTTTTTTATACTGAAGATGACATATTTAGCGTCGTGATCGGCAGCGACCTCGGGGGCTTGATTATAGTATAGCCAGATTACTCACCATATCAATACAGTAAAACCCCTCTAAACCGGACGTAAATTTTAGTATAAATATTGGTGTTGGAGACAGGTGGCAGCTTAATGCAGGGTGAAAGTCATTCAGAAAGCTCCTAGAGGAGCTTTCTGAATGACTTTCATCCTGCATTAAGCAGCCACCTGCATAAAAGTATCTAAATTCTTCTGTACTAGAATTCCGGTTTAGAGAGGTTTTACTGTAATGATTTAAATGTTCACTCCAAAGGGACACAATTACAAACTGAGTAGACCAAGATCAGGCGATTCCTGTAGTAGCTATCTGATAAGGGTATGTCTGTTTGCTTATGAAATAGCATACAAATGTAGATAGATTTCTACAGTCTCTGCCAAGGTAACATCTCATTTCCTTCATAAAAATGCAGCTATTTAACCCTTCATTCCATGAATATTCGTGAAAGAAATAATGACATCAGGACTATTAATTAGAATATTTTTTATATTGACAGGATTTGTTGCCAAGACATTAACTGTAGAATCAGATGTTTATTATTTCATGAGCAAGCAGAGCAGATTCTGGTCAGACCACTATTATAGATCCTACTCTCTTTGAATCATAGCTTTATTATATCATAAACAAACAGAGTAGACCCTGATCAGACAGCTCCTGCAAGAACCGTCTGATCCGGGTCTACTCTGTTTGCAAAGGCGTAGAAAGGCGTATTTATGGAGTAAAGAGTAAAAATGTTCCGTACTGCCTCATTTAGGGACTGTATTATACATTATCCCGTCAACCATGCCCTGGGTCGCTTTAGCAAACAAACTTGTATCCAGACTCGAAGCTGTAGAACTCGACGTCTCATCAGGATCCAAACTGTTTGACACTTAATCAACAGTTCATCCCTGACATGATTGTGTCATGAAATTTTGTCTATAGTTTCTCAAAAGCTTGGTGGAATCGGAAATAGTCAATATTGCACCGGGGTCAGGTCTAATGTCAGGTCTAACGTCAGGTCTAACGTCAGTTCTAATGTCAGGTCTAACGTCAGGTCTAACGTCAGGTCTAACGTCAGGTCTAACGTCAGTTCTAACGTCAGGTCTAACGTCAGTTCTAACGTCAGGTCTAACGTCAGTTCTAATGTCAGGTCTAACGTCAGGTCTAACGTCAGTTCTAACGTCAGGTCTAACGTCAGGTCTAACGTCAGTTCTAACGTCAGGTCTAACGTCAGTTCTAATGTCAGGTCTAACGTCAGGTCTAACGTCAGGTCTAACGTCAGTTCTAATGTCAGGTCTAACGTCAGTTCTAACGTTTTACCGAGGGATAAGAGTCAGACAACTTCCATCATTTCTGGAACTCACCAAAGCATCGGTAGTTATATGCTTCAACTTATGCCCTTAGAATGAGGATTCAAAAATGTTGATGAATAAATTTAATGCCCTGAACCCATTCCCTCCTACTGACGCATTTTGACGCATCTCTAATATTCATTTGTTGAAACCATTGCGATAAGTAAAGCATTTGGGTCTAAAACTAGTATAGGCGGAGGGAATCGGTTAATAATCGGACACCCTATCTCCCCCAACTAGTGGTTTGTAAAGCTGAATAATAAACAGTAATACCTCTCTAAACAGGACGTTTAAATTAGTATTAATTCAGGCCTGTACGACAGGTGAAAGCTTAATACAGGCTGAAAGCCATACAGAAAGCCTCTAGAGGAGCTTTCTGCGTGACTTTCATCTTGCATTGAACAGCCACCTGCCTACAGAATCTAATTTATTATCTACTAGAATACGGGCCCGTAGACCCCTTTCCCTCATATTGACGACTTTTGACGACTCTGTAAAGGTCACTTTGTGAAACCATTGTGATAAATAGAGAATTTGCTCCTATAGGAGCAAATGCTCTATTTATCACAATGGTTTCAAACTACAAAATTCTAAAAAAAATAACATTTTTCTCTATTTAATGCTCCTTTTCGGTAGATTTCTTCAAAGAGATTGTATCTAAACTAGCCTATGAGGTAATGGGTTAAAGCTGTTTTACTGTAGTTTGCATTTTAGTCTGACAAAGTAGCGCATAATGTAGACTCTGGTCAAACTCCGTTTCTTCTGTGTCTGAACTATTCTAAGTGTGCCTCACCTAATTAGTGAATCCTTTGCGTGGGTTTTTTATTATTTTTTTTTTTGGGGGGGGGGGGTATTTTCTAAAATTATATCTTTATCATATTCTACATTGCTTTGCATTATAAGCAGCTTGATCAGATTAACAATACAGCAGCGCTATTGGGACCATTAAATGCAAATTAATGATTCAAGCCGTCATGTGCGACCGACAGCCAGGTTCTAACACTCTCTATGGAGATATTTACCCTTTAATATTCTGAGTATGTTTTTGTTTACAAACATGCTTGTAAGCTACTGTGCCAAAACCTGCTTTTACATTTTACAGACACGGCAAGTTTCACTTTGTAAATAGACGTGTTATTATTATTATTTATTTTTTTAGGTATCTGATGTTCCGGATATGTTTTATATGATATAGTATCATATCATTTTGATCTTTAAGTTTTCTTAACAGGTGTAGATTTTGAACATCGGGGTACTTTAGCTTGCTTTTGTTGATTATTCTTATTTCATTTTATACTCTCTTTTTTAGACCGTTTTGGTATATTGGATCAGTATTGCAATTTGCAGTGATCCGATTTTATTTGTGTCATACTGTGATGTTATAAACATGTGTTATATATGACATGCAATGTCATTTTTACCATCTCTTTTAATTCCTTTATGGAATGGCTATGCACTATTTGAAATGTTTATTGTATATATTTTTATATGTACTGAATGTGCATTGATGAGATGTAAATAAAGATTCTATCTGCTTGTCCGTTTCATTCTCAATGTGAATGATATACGGTAAATCCCCTCTTAACTCATTACCTCATAGACTATTTTTAGATACAACCTCTTTGAATAAATCTACCGAAAAGGAGCATTAAATAGAGAAAAGGAATATTTTAGAATTTTGTAGTTTGAAACCATTGTGATAAATAGTGCATTTGCACCTATAGGAGCAAATGCTCTATTTATCACAATGGTTTCACAAAGTGACTTTTACAGAGTCGTCAAAAGTCGTCAGTATGAGGGAATGGGTTAAACGGACGTTCAAATTAGTATCACTGCCGATCTTTAAATACGTGGCAGCTTAATGCAGTGTGAACGTCATACAGAAAGCTCCTCTGGGAGCTTTCTGTATGACGTTCACCCTGCATTAAGCAGACACGTGCCTAAAAAGCTCTTACTCCTTCTTTATTAAAATTCCGGGGGGTTACCCTATTCTTATAAAAAAAAATGCAAAAAACGAGTCAACAGTTTGTATTATAATGAGTAGCCGAGTTACTCAAAACTTGATACAATGTGTTTCTCGAACTAGTATGACTTGAACTTCGGGATAATTAGAAGTAATACGTCGGTCCTTCCAAAATTTACAGTACAGAATTGTTCTAAAAATGTAATACTACGCATGTCTAGAAACATTTGCGACAGCTTAATGCAGGTCGAAAACGTGAACTGTGTGAAACTGTAAACTTCAGACATTATCCAGATTAGAAACCGGGTGGCTCGAACTTTTGTTATCTCGAAGAAACTTGTATGGCACCTTGAAATTCAACTGTATACTCAGCATCTCCTCTGGTTCTACACTGTTTGCAAAAGGTAATCACGGATTCACCTCTGGCGACAGAAGAGTTAAACCTTTACCCCATGAATATAAGTACAGTAAAACCCCGCTCATGCGACCACCTAAAAGAGGTTTAATTATGGGTGCTAGATGCAGGTGGTAGCTTAATGCATTAAGCAACCACCTGCTTATAAAGACACCCATGTTTATTCATTAAGTGGTCGCATTAGAGGGGTTCTACTGTACTAATGTATTGTGTTAATGCTATTTCCATGAAGATTAATTAGCTTATTCTTGATATATGATCAAAGACACTTTTCCATGTTATAATCAAAAAGAGAAGATCCTTATCAGACGGCTTCTACAGGAGCTCTCTTAGCTGAGTCTACTCTGTTTTCAGAGACTTTTAAATACATATCTATGGAGTGAAGGGTTACACTTGTTTAACGCATGTAAATGGTTGAATCACCTTGTCACGTTCGTATTTACAGTAAAATCACTATCATGCAACCACCACAAAGAGGTACATGTATAAATCTGGATGGTAGATGCAGGTGGTACCTTAATGCGGGACGAAAGGTATGCAGAAAGCTCCTATAGGAGCCTTATGCATTACATTCGTCCGGCATCAAGCAGCTACGTGCTTATAAGGATATCCGTGTGAATGTATTAGCTAATAGCATTAAAGGGGTTCTGGTGTACGTCTATGTGTTTCTAGGTAACTGCACATATAAATTATTCACTTGTTTAAGAAATTATTATCAATTTTAACTTTTCTAATTGGACAAATTTAGACTAGTTCTTTGAAGAAATGAGATGTACATTTCCCTAATGGGTAAACAGCACAGATATAAAAAGAATGCTTGCATGTTATTTTATTCGAACTGATGCAATACATCTTTCACAGTGCTATCTGTTTCTGATGTGTAGAGGAAAAAGTGTAATGACTATTTTTATTGAGATGCACTAAAACATATGGACCTCGTGCCAGTAAAGAGATTGCTACATGCATATAAATTTCCACATTAATTTGCGATGGATGTTACAGAAAGTTCACCACTTATTCTTAAATCGTTTATCTTTAACCCTTTAACTGATATATAAGCCCTTCATGGATTGGCAAACATAGTAGACCCAGAGGAGCTATCTGATCAGGTTCTGTCTTGTTTGCTTATTGAATTTTCTGACTCCGGATTGCAACACGGCCAGACAAAATTCCATAAATCATTTTAAATTCAAGTAAAAAGTATTCATGGCTCCATGAATTCTTGTATAAATATTCATGAGGTGGTGGGTAAACCGTTTTGCTGCCGAATTTTGTCGTCTGCAAATTTAGTCGTCTGCTACAATTTTCATTGTTTTTCTTCATTCTTTATTGAAAACAATAGTCGCACTAACAGTTTGGATCCTGATAAGACACCGAGTTACTCGGCGTCTCATCAGGATCCAAACTGTTTACATAGGAAATTACAGATGTGACATTGTCAGCTAAAGAGTTAAAGTTGGAACAAAAGTTTTTTATAGCAAACTCTTAGTGAATAGAATAATCATAATGATATTTAAAAGCAGGCGATTGCTTAAACATTATAAACGCATACCCTGTCCTTTGCACACAATGTAGATCCGGATCAGAGTGTTTCTAGAGGATCTGCACTGTAGACTCAGATCAGAGAGATCCTAGAGCGTCTGCACTATATTTTATTCGAATCATCTAGCATAAGCCTTTCTTACTGAGTGGACATTAGTTTTTTAACCCTTTCGCTGCCTAACTCTGTCGTCTGCTAACTTTGTCGTCTGCTATAAATTTTCATTTTTTTTTATTTTCTTCATTTTTGTTTTCAAAAACATAGTAACAGTAACAAACAGTTTGGATCCTGATGAGACGCCGAGTTACTCGGCGTCTCATCTGGATCCAAACTGTTTGCATGTGATATTATATACCCGTCATTGTGGCACGGAAGGGGTTACATGTAATATTGATGGGCTAGCCCATTCTCATTTTTCAGGGGTTAAAGCGGGGCACAAGAAATTCATGCATTACTTTCGCCCTGCATTAGACTGTCAACTGTCTTCAAAACAGTGTTTGTTCTGATTAATGGTTGTTTTTGATTGATTTTACAGCATTGTTATTAATATTATTATTATTATTATTATTATACCACATTTATATAGCGCTCTTTTCACACTGGATATGTGCGTTCAAAAGCGCTTTACATGGATGAAATCACTAACCGGAACGATCCGCATGATTATCTATTCAGACAATAAAAGATGTACAATATATATGAAATCGCTAGCCGGAAGAAACTACATGATTTTCCACCCGGTCAGTGAAAGATATGCAAAAGATATACAATAAACAGTTCCAATGCTTCTAGATATGCAAATTGAGTACCGCTTAAACCGGTGCTAGCGGGCGTGAGTCGTGTTACACTTTTAAAAACTGCTCATAACAGACTCAATAAACCCGAGTCCGCAGTTTTCACTTTGCTACTTTGCTTTCGAAGGATCTCCTACTTTCAGAATTTAGTATGACATTGAATGTCAGGGAGTTCAAAAAACTGGTGACGATGGATATACAGTAGAACTTGTTTTGAGCAACTGTATATTGATTGGACACAGCCATCTTAAAAAAGCAGGTGGTTGCTTAATGCATTACTTTTTACCTGCATTAAGCTACCACCTGCCTTATATGTCCATAGTTAAACCCATTTAGTGGTCGCTTAAGACAGGTTCTATAGTATATTTCATAAGCAAATAGAGAAGACCTTCAGCAGAGGGTCCTACATGAGCCGACTGATCTGGATCTACTCTGTTTGCAAATTTGCAAATAATTATGCGTCTCTGTGGAGTAAAGGGTTAAGCTACCATCTGTCTTAAAGACTGACATTTATTATCTGGTGTATTATTATCAAACTTGGTATATTTTGGAATGACAGGAGGTTCAAGAGAATGGCGACACCAGAGTATGGAAATTGTTATACCCTGGACGATGAACTGTTTGTTGCGTGGAGAAGTGGGCCTACCAATGGTATGAAAATTATTTTATTGATTCTTCCTGTTATTAGTACCTTAAGCACCTTTACAAATAAATATAGGTCTGATCTGGAATAAAATATATCTGATTTGAAATAATATAGATCTGATCTGAAATAATATAGATCTGATCTGAAATAATATATCTGAAATAATATAGGTCTGATTTGAAATAATATACATCTGATATGAAATAATATAGGTCTGATCTGAAATAATATAGATCTGGTCTTAAATAATATAGATCTGATCTGAAATAATATAGGTCTGATCTGAAATAATATAGATCTGATCTGAAATAATATAGGTCTGATCTGAAATAATATAGGTCTGATCTGAAATAATATAGATCTGGTCTTAAATAATATAGATCTGATATGAAATAATATAGGTCTGATCTGAAATAATATAGGTCTGATCTGAAATAATATAGGTCTGATCTGAAATAATATAGATCTGATCTGAAATAATATAGATCTGAGTCAACAGTGCATGCGATGGTTAAACTTTCTTTTTTAATATGCTATTTTAAAATTGCACCTGAGTATTATTCATGATACGATTATTTCTTACATGAATATTCATAAGATAAATTGCTGTGTGAAACTGATACCTTATTGTAATAATATTTCCACGCCTTCAGTTTTATATTGGAACGGTTATACAGTAATCCCCTCCGTATCGGAATTTTAGTATATATACTTTTAGACAGGTGACTGCTTAATGCAGGGTGAAAGTAATGCAGAAAGTTCTTAGAGGAGCTTACTGCATGACTTTCGTCCTGCATTATGATGTCAACTATTTCCAAGGCCGATCATTATACTAAATTTAACTTCCGGTTTAGAGAGGTTTTACTGTATTAAATTTTGCCAGCTTGTTTGTTGCTGCCACTATTAGTACGACTATGTTATGCACTGCATTTTGAGACTTGCATTACATATAAGCAGAACAGATTGCTATTTACGGCCATGATCCGGGCATTCACATATTCACAAGTTACTTAGTAAAACAATGCAAAACTGTTTATTGTCAGACACTGTATATCTTGATCACCGCTTCAATGACTCAATGGATAAATATTAATATTCGCAGCTATCATAACACCGTTGAAATATTTCCCATTGCGATGTTTATGTTAAAAGTAATCTTACTCCCGTGGGCCATGCTGTCTTGACTAGGTAGAAACCCCGTCTTCATAATTTGTTGGGACACAGTGGCTGTCAATTATAACCGTTGGAATCTAAAAATCATAAAACCCCAAATAGTTAATATGTACCTTTACCAAATAAAGCCAATTGTATTATGGTCATTATTCGAAAATCAGTCATTGGATTAGTCGTGGAATGTAAGGCTCCGATCATTTTACCTTGACCTTTAGCTGCCATTGCTGGAATATATATATGTTCTACACATCTTAGCATTTAGCATAACTTCATGAAAACCAGTAAGGAGTTTAGAAGATGTGAACCGAACACGAAATGTTAGACTCTGAATTTCATTCAACCTTGTGACATTGACCTTGAGCTGTCACAACTGAAACATACTTTCTGCACAATGTCCAACTTAGATAACATTGAAACATTTACTCCATATATACGCATATCTACGCCTTTGCAAACAGAATACACCCAGACCATACAACTCCTGTAGAGCCGCCTGATCAATGTCTGCTCTGTTTGGTTATGCTATAATATAGAAATGATTCCATAGTTTCTGCTATTGTAGGAAATAATCTTATTAATATTGATGACGTAATTATTTCTTACTTGAATATTCATGGTGTAAAAGGTTAAGCAACGTTTCGCGTGTTGATATAAGCTCGGCCCACTTCTTAAAATTCATATGCGTCATTCGGAGTGGTTCAAAGGGCACTTCTATTATGGCCTTTAACATTTAAAAGGTTACTTACAGGTGCTTTAACCCTGCATTCACCATGATCACTTCGTTGGAGCGTGTTTGTTTTGAGAAAATATTAAACCTTTTCCCTCATATAAACGCCGTTTCCGCGCATTTGCAAATATAGTAGACCTAGATCCGACGGCTCCTGCCGTCTGATCTAGGTCTGCTTTATTTGCTTATAAATGAATGCACTTGTAATATATTTGACTCTACAATTCTGCCAATAACAAACGTTCCTCTGTGTATAATTATATCAGGTATAGATAATTATACCAGCATAAATATTCATGATGTCATTATTTCTTGCATGAGTATTCCACAGAGAAACGATTTAATAAGTAAATGCACGATGTTTTCAGTTGAACAAAATACTAAAACGCAATTCAAGTATGAGTAAGATAGTGTTGTATTATTGTTGGGGTTAAGTGATGAACATTCTATTCTAGTCTACATTATTTATTCTCTACTACTACACATGCTAACCCTCAACACATTGTTAAAAATAATATCTGCTCAAAAGTGATTCTGGTGCGGTTTTGTCTACCTTCGATTCGATCAAACTTTTGAAAAACTATTGACCTGGTGTGAAACAGCTTGAATCATCGATGATATGCCATTTTCTGGCATATACATGGGTCCGATAAAAGGATCCATTCCCAATGTAAAATGGTTAATGTTTTCGCAATGGGGTGGGGTTCCCACATGATGCCAAATTTTGTTTAAAATGTTTAAAAATGCAAAATAAGTTAAAATGGGACCAAATACAGTTTCCAACTTATGACTTTTACGCTCGAAAATTTTTTCTCAATTATCAAAATGCATTTTGCCCAAAACAATCCATAAAAAGGCATGAAAGAGCTTTCTACAATACCGTGGTCTTGCATTAAGCAACCACCTGCTCTCATAGACACCCGAGTTTATTCATTATATTTCACTACAACCGACATGTATACAGTAAAACCTGTCCTAAGGGGTCATGTATTTATTTAACATAGAAGTGTTAAAGAGCGGGTGGATGTTTAATGCAGGTCAAAAGGAGCTTTCTGCATTACTTTTTTCCTGCATTAAGATTTGCAAAACGCCGAGTCTCAACAGAACCTAAACTATTTGGCAGTCAGACACCATGTTTTGAAAAGAAATGAAAGAAAACTTGGTGTTTCTATTATGTTGTTTAACCCTTAACCCTTCGCTTGCTATTCGCGTCAATATACCTACCTGTAAATAGTGAAGACCCAGATGAGACAGCTCCTGCAGGAGCTGTCTCATCAGGGTCTGCACTATTTACAAATTGATTGTGCAACCAGTGCACTCCACAGCAGTGATTGCACAGCGAAATACGTGTACACAGTGAAGATATATGTAATTATATAACAGGGCATGGGTAAAGAAGGTGAAATGTGTTTTAAAATTCAGCAAGCGAAGGATTAAAAGGTAACTAAAATGTACCTAATGTTAACCTTAGAAGTTTTGAAGACAAAACGTGTTTTGTGCTGAACATGTTGCACATATTTTGCACGTCTATGTTTTTCAGGAATAAGTCTGACAATGAACTTACAGAAGGACGAGTACATGCAGGGCTTTGGTTCTGGATACGGTGTGCGCATCGTCTTCCATGAAACCGGAACATTTCCGCTACCGGCAGCGGAGGGGATCACTCTTAGTCCAGGAACTGATACGAACATTGCGCTCAAAATGGTGAGAAGGATTCAAACTGTTTATACTGGCATAATCATTAATACCCTTTTCAATGCATTGATTTTAACGTCTTAAAAATAAATTGTTTGCTACGTCTTTGTATAAAGTGTCCCTATCCATTTTGTTAACATGTTGCTCAATTTGATTGGGGTTAATTGAATATCTGGTTGATTGAATATCGTTCTTAAGAATGTGTACACTTCAATATCGATACCTACATGTTCTCAGTAAATGGAATCAATCTACAAACAAACCTGATACTATATAATACACATTACAATAAACCCCCTCTAATTCAACCACTAATAACGCGCTTGACTATCTGTCCGGAGGTCCGGGGTTCAAATCCCGGTCCCTCCCGGAAATTTCAGAGACGCTTTTCCGTGTCTCCCACCCGCACATCCTCCCCACCCAGGGGGTTAAAATGGGTACCTGTGAGGGTCACTCGCCGGTACTGCGGCTGCATGATTGCGCCTTATGTTAGCAGTGCTCAATATTGTAGGCCAATGACTCTGTGCCCAGGGGAGTAAATGTACAGTCGGCTGAGCGGTCATTCGGACTGAAAGTAGACTATAACTAGGTACTTTACTTTTTTACTTTTTAATAGGAGCTATAATTCTGGGTGGAAGAGGCAGGTAGTACATGTAGCTTAATATAGGACGAAATTTGTGCAGAAAGCTCATATATGAGCGTCCTGTGTCACTTTCCTGCAGTATTGATATACAGTGCTCCCTCCCTACAACGGCCCTCTCAATAACGATTCCCTCCTTACAACAACGCATGTCACTGTTTCCGAAACGACAAGGCTCCAGAAACAACCTTTTTCCATCGTATTTTCTTTTATGCCTCAATCAAATCCTATGTTGTGACCACTCTTTAGAATCGTCACTTTGTGACGATTCTAAAGAGTGGTCACAACATAGGGTTTGATTGAGGCATAACGGTTTTAGTTCTCGAAATACACCTTATCAGGGGATCTACAAAGAAGCTAATAAGGTTTGATTTTCCCTCCCTATAACAACTCCCTCTGAACAACACACACAATCTTCGTATCCCAAAGGGTGTCGTTGTAGAGAGGGAGCACTGTATAAGCAGCTACCTACGAATACAGACATCCATGTTATTTAAGTGGTCGCTTTAGAGGGGTTCTAATGTATCTTAATGTGAAGTCAAAGTTTCTGGTCGTCCAAGTATGTCATAACTTCTACTTGTATATTTCAATTGTACTACTACTGGGACACAATTTATTACTTAACCCTTTCGGCGCCAAATTTCTAATTGTCGTCTGCAATCCAAGTTTGTTAAATCATTCAGTAAAATAAGGAAATGAGATAAATAAATGCAAATGTCAAAGGAATAAAGCACATATATAGAACTAGAGATTGAGACAAATAGTGAAGTCCCTGATCAGACGCCGCCTTTTTGATCTGGGACTGCACTATTTGTCGTGGTGCATTTATGCGACTGCGGCGGTGAAAGGGTTAAATGTGTCTGAACCCTTTATTTGATACAGACTTTTAACGCATTTGCAAACAGTGAAAACTCCGATCAGATTGCTCCTACAGGGACTGTCTGATCAGATCATAGGTTATTTGTTCACAAAATAATATACAGTAAAACCCCTCTATAACGGCCACTAAATTAAATCAATATTTTGTGTTAAAGGCAGGTGGCTGCTTGAAGCAAGGTGAAAGTATAGGAGCGTTCTGTTTTATTTTCACCTTGCTTTAAGCAGCCACCTGTCCTAAATACCAACTTATTAACACAATTTAGTGGCCGTTATAGAGCGGTTTTACTGTACAGTAAAACCTCTCTAAACCGGAAGTTCAAAGTAGTACTGATTCCAGTCCGTAAGACAGCTGGCAGTTTAATGCAGGGTGAAGGTCAGCAGGCAGAAAACTCATCCAGGAGCGTTCTGCATGACTTTCATCCTGCATTAAGCAGCCACCTGCCTAAAGCATATAAATTCTTCCCTACTAGAACTCCGGTTGATTGAGGTTTTACTGTAGATATGATTCTACAGCATCCGTCACGGAAAACATTGTGTTGTGTACAATATGATGATTATAAAACATAAACATATCAATATTCATACAGCAATTAGTTCATACGTGTTTGTTGATTAGGTAAAAAATATTAAATGTTACTTTTTCAGGTTAAGCTATCTAGGCTCGGGAAGCCGTATGGCGAGTGCACTGACGGTAATTGGTTCAGAGATCAATTCGACTATAAGTATTCATCCGCGGTAAGTTACGCACCAGCTCGCTGGTAATTTAATTCTGTCACTGCAAATTTCTGTCTTCTGCTAACTTTGTTGTCTGCTACCATTTCATTTTAAAATGTTCTTCAATTTTGTTTCAAAAACATGGTCTCAGTAACAAACTGTTTGGATCCTGATTGGACGCCGAGATATTCGGCCTCTCATCTGGATCCAAACTGTTTGCATACTTAATCACATATGCGACATTGGAAGTGTAAAGAGTTCAGGAAAAACAAAGACCTTTCTCATGCTATCAAAATCATATAAGCTGGACGTTTCATTGCAACCAGGCTAAAAACTAACCAGTTGGCGTGATGTTTTGAGAAACTATTGACCGAGTATTTTGGTCCTTAAGAGACACCGAGTTATTCAGTAACCTATCAGGATCCAAAATCAAGTCAACACGCGTTTAACATGAGAAGGGTTAACTCTTTCACTGCCACGTTTTGTTGTCTGCAAACTTTGTCGTCTGCTACAATTTTATTTTATTTTTTATTTTTCTTCATTTCTTATCAAAAACTGTTTGAATAGGTTGTCACAGATCTATGCGAGATTTACGCTCCTAACCCTTACAGTATAAGGGACACGAGTCACTAATGTTATTTGCAAACAGTATAGACCTAGATGAGATTGCTCCTTTCCTAGAGGAGCCCCTTCATCAGAGTCTGCACTGTTTGTCAAATTACACTTCTATTTAGAAAAATCCATAAATATTCACCATAAGTTTGACCTGTTTGAATTTTAGAATAGATCATTTGAAAATACAGCAGTGCAATGATTAATGTTTAGTTTAATGGATACGAAAATAGCATTTCAATCCTTTACTTCATGAATATTTATGAAAGAAATATTGAATGTATGAATATTAATTAGATGAATGTTATAATTGAAATATAAACACAAAACATGTCGCTCACGACTGAACTTGTAGAATCTTATCGATATTATTCCATAAGCGAGTAGATCCTGACCAAACGGCACCATTGAGAGCCTTCCGATCTGGATCACATCTGATCACTTTTATAATATCTAAGACAATGATAATTTAAAGAGCATGTGGTACTCAATACAGTATAGCCTCTCTACAGTAACCACTAAAGTAAGCATACTTTTGGGGTTTAAACCATTCCTTGTGCCTATTTTTAGACACCTCTTCGAATAAACCTACTGAAAAGGAGCATTTACTAGACAAAGGTACACTTTTAGAATTGTGCAATTTCGAAACCATTAAGATAAATAGAGCGTTTGCTCCTATGGAGCAAATGCTCTATTTATCACAATCGTTTCAAGAAGTGACTTTTATTGAGGCTTCAAAAGGTGTCAATATGAGGAAATGGATTTATGGCAAGTGATAGCTTAATTTGGACAAAAACTTTTCTTTTTCACTTTTGTCTTGCAGCCAAGGCTTCCTTTAGCGGTTGCCTGTTTGATTTCATCATGCAAAACTATCATAGCTATTCTGTCGACCACAGTTTTGAGTTTGTTTTCGGAATCAAGGCATTTAATTTTACAACCGAGTTATGGGCGCAGTATGTGTTATAACGGTTGTTTTGATTTTTAGAATGCGGTAATTGGACTGTAGAAAATAGTTTTGAAAAATGTTGGAAACAACAATATTAATACTTTCCCTAATATAAACACATTTTCGCGTGTTTGTAAACAGAGTAGACCCAAATCAGACGGCTCCTATAGGATCTACTCTTAGCTTATGGAATTATTATAAACCTGACTCTGAATTTCTACCGATAACAAAACATGTATTCATATTAAAAAAAAACAGCTAATAAATATTCATAATGCCATCATTTCTGACATGCATATGGAACATGGTAAGGAAACAGACGATGTTGATAATTAACCCATTTGCGCCGATGCTCATATATATGGGACGTAGGCAAACAGTGTAGACTCTGATCAGACGCCGCATAATGCGGCGTCTGATCAGAGTCTACACTGTTTGCTGATAGAAAATTCAATATAAAACAAAAATGAAAATTTAGACCAGACATTCATTAGATAAAAAATGGACTAATCCAATATATAAACATGGAAGAATCCACTGGGAGCAAATTGGTCAATTTGCTCGCTGCTGAGCAAAGATCGCATTATTATCCCCAGACATGCCTACAGATCTGTAGATCGGATGTTGTTCTGGCTATGTGTGGATGCGTTCCCTTTGATGACCCCGAAATCGGGTCTGAGCGACATGGAGATGCGCCAGTGTGTGATATGACAAACAAAACAGGTAAACCGAACAATTTGCTATTTCGCTGCCACGTTATGTCGTCTGCAGTATGTGTCGTCTGTTGCTGTATTTTTTTTCTTTCATCAAATCTTTGCATCTAGTGACACGCTGAATTACTCATTTGGCGTTTCATATGCATCTATAAATTAGTTACATAGGTTATCAAAGATTCGACGTTCACATAAATACGGTTAATTAATGCGAAATAAAGATATACGGTAAACCCCCTCTCAACGGAACGAAATATTTAGTATAAAAGGTAGCAGCTGAATGAAGGGTGCATTAAACAGACACCTGCTTAAAAGTATCTAAATTATTCTCTACTACAATTGTGGTGTAGAGGGTCAGTACTGTATATGTCTGGCCTTTGATAACATAGTGTTGACTCGCAGATCCAGATCAGCCGATGCGTTAGAACGGCGGTACAAATGATCTGTATTTAGGACATTTATTGTTGCCACTCACATGTCGCTCAGTGTACTGTTCTGTTATTAATTTGTCGATTAGTGTTTCGTTAAATTATTACTGCAATTTGATCATGGCATGCGTTTTGCTAGTTCTTTATGGCATTTATCCGGATTCTTCCCGTATACATGTAAACGTTTTTCACGCCTTTGCAAACAGAGTAGACTCAGACCAGACGGCTCCCATCTTATCAGGGTCTGCTCTGTTTGCTCATAAACTTATAATAGATCTTACTCTTTAATTCCTACCACTACCAAAAGATACAGTGTATATACATGTATGCAATTATAAAAAAAAATCAGATAATATATATTTATGATGCCATTACATGTATTTCTTACACGCATGTTCAACAGGGAAATGGTTAAAGAATAAACATGCATATATTTGTGTAGATGGTAACGTCTAAGACTAATAGTAAGCTATTGTATGTTTTCCTTTTTTAAAGTGGAGCAGTGCATTCTAGTACGGGCTGATGGGGCTCTTGCTGAAGGACATTTCAAGTGCGAGTGTCCAGTGCCATGCAGGTGAGTGCTGTAGTGATTGAACGAATCTATAGACTTTCATAGATATGTTTATTTAGTTTCTAAAATGACTACACCGTTCCACCTTATAGTGTGATTGCCCAGTTTCATGCAGGTGAGTGATGTAGCCATTGAATGAATCTATGGACTTAACCATTGCCTTCATATAAACGTGTTTTCATGCATGAATTACACGGCGTTTCCCCAGAGTCTATCAGCCACTGAGTACTGATATTAAATAACTGACAACGGAGTCTCCTTCTAAACACTTATCTTCAAAATAGATTTACACGAAAAATCTAACTCAAAACTTTTCATTTCAAAATCAACGTGACTTACTGTTTCACTATAAACAACTACAATTGTAGATGAAAGGGAGGAAACACGGCCTATATTTTGAAGTCATACTACGAATGTTTGTGCGGGCTTTCAAATATGGCAGGGTGACGTAATAATAGAGCGTGCCAAACTCTAAGTTAGTTAGTGTTTATTAAGAGAGAATTTAACGATTAAGAAACCGTCACTCTCTCTTAATATACACTAACTATTATTTAGATCGAATGATCAGGGCAGTAGATATGACGAGTATTTAGAACATCTAATTATAGTAGATTTAATATTTCCCCGTCAACTACTTCTTACTGCATTTCATGAGTTGATGTAAGATCGGGGTTTACTGTGAAATAACATATTTTGATAAATCAGTTATTTCTGTTTTGGTTTCAGTTTTCGTATTTCCGAAATCTTTATTCAAGACGTCATACTTCTAAGTTCACTGATATTTACATTCAACCTCTGGTCTATAAATTCCCCTAACTTCCACACTTTATACAGTTTAAGTTTCTCGAAAATGGATCTGTTTTGAAATCTTTAGAAGTATCTTTTGTGTCATTGGCGTGACGATTTGTTCCGATATTATCACTATCTGTTGCGGCGAAGAGACTAATGTTTAATCTGGGTATTAGATTTTGTATATTCCTCATTCATATAATATCTTGCTTGTGATTGAAATGGCTGAGAGATATAAAAGGTAATAGATCAATATTCATTTTGTCTACAGCTCGTCATAAAGACAACCCTTGAAAATGCATAAACACACGTCTTCTGGTGAACTCATTTATGCCCATAGTATGTAACCCTCAAAGGTTATTTTAAGACACAACCTCAGCAAATTGGTAGCTTAATGCAGGGCAAAAGTAATGCAGAAAGCTCCTAGAGGAGCTTTCTGCATTACTTTTGTCCTGCATTAAGCTACCAATTTCATATGAAGTTGTTCATTCTGGAGCACACTTTTTTGAAGCGCTTTCTCGAAAATGCACAAATATGTTCTGGTTAAATACTTTTAAAACATTTTCAAACCTGATCAAGTGTCAGGAAATTGAAAAAGATAAAAAATTAAACAATATCCTCTATCTTATAATGAACATATTTTAATTGCACAGATTAATTGTTTTAAAAGCATGGTACAACGCAGGAATAAATTGTATTGGAGATATTTTGAATGCTAGAAACTATATAATTAGCCTTGATGAACTGAACCAAACTTACGGTTTATAAACAAACCATTCAAAATATCGTTGCATGAAATTAGTGATAGAAAAACTATTTAAATCAATTAATTTAAGTACATCAGAATTAACCAATATACAACGACCTTATAAACCCCCCCCCCCCCCTCTTACATCAGCATATTATTTTATTCAGAGAGGAAAGAGGTTCGAAACCATTGTTTAACTGCCGAAATAAATCAACCGAGCAACTAGCATGTAAAAGTGTATGGTGTACCTAAATAGATTCGTGCAAAAACTTTACAATAACTGATTGGAGAAAGATTTTCAGTTTGTCTTTTCAAGTGCATATTATTCCTTTATGCAATGGTTTCAGGTTCGAATTTTACACCGCATCTTAGGAACAAACTATTGTCTGCATAAAATAAAGCTGTCTGATAATATGCATTGCACTTTTTGTAAAACAGAACCAGACACCATCGAACATCTATTTTGGTATTGCCCTATCAGTCAGGCCATCATAAGAGACTTTTTGACTTTTGAAGACAGCCATTTTCTTCCGATAAATGACATGATGTAATTTTGGGTTATTTAGCCGATTCGGACATTGCAAAACTAGCATTATCATTTTTATTAAAATGTACTTTTTTCAATGTACATGTAGTAGTAAAGACAACATGCCTACTTTACACGGTCTAATGAGTTATATCGCGTTTAAATACAATATTGCACATAACGTAGCTTTGGCAAAAAAAAAGAAGAAACATAATTTGAAAATATAGCTGGGATAAAGTAATACATCTTATAACTTAAGAAAATATACAAATACCTGTAGCAAACAACTTAAAGATCTTAAATATACTGGCCACAAAGTTTTGTTTTCTTGTTCCTTTATTTGCAAAGCATTATTTTCAGAT
The DNA here is from genome assembly GCA_963576725.1 of Azorinus chamasolen. Lineage (NCBI taxonomy): Eukaryota > Metazoa > Mollusca > Bivalvia > Cardiida > Solecurtidae > Azorinus > Azorinus chamasolen. The sequence goes on along the minus strand of OY755246.1, from coordinate 15,014,001 downwards.
TTTCTTTACGGGTTTTTTTGTCCTTTTTGTTTTTTCCCCTTTGGTATTTGAGGGTCCTGTTAATGTTTTATATTGACTCTTTGAGCAAACATTTATAAGAATTCTATGTGTTTATACCATGACATGTTATATGTGTTTGTGAGTTGTAGAGAGGGATGGTTTCCCGACCCTCATACATCAATTGCGGGGTTAATAAACGATTAAAAAAAGACCCAACCTCTTTAAATAAATCTGCTTAAGAGTGTTTACTATAGAAAATGAACATTTTAGAATTGTATAGTTTCGAAAACATTGTGATAAATAGAGCATTTTCTCATATGGAGCAAGTGTTCAGTTCATTACAATGGTTTCAAAAACTTGCTTTTACAGAGGCGTCAACAGGCGTCAATACGAAAGAATGTGTTAAGGAGAACCCGTCCGAGTCTTATTTTTGGAACCCGTCCATGTTTTCGTGTTGATTGACCACATCAAAGAAAATATTTACTGGTGTATAAGCCTTTGAAATGGATTGGTTCAGCCAACCGTAGAGACCCTGCCCAGAGCGATCCTTAAGAAGCCATCTGATTTGGGTCTATGCATGTCTTTATCCTTTTTAACCCTTTCGCTGCCAACTTCTGTCGTCTGCTAACTTTGTCGTCTGCTACAAATTTTCATTTTTTTTATTTTCTTTATTTATGTTACAAAAACATAGTAACAGTAACAAACAGTTTGGATCCTGATGAGACGCCGAGTTACTCGGCGTCTCATCTGGATCCAAACTGTTTGCATAGGTAATCACAGATCCGGCATTGGCAGCGAAAGGGTTAATGGACATCGATCACCAAAGTGTTAATGTTTTCAGTTTCGGGTTTTTCTTTGTAAAGACAGATACGTAATAATGCACATTAATAATGTGTATAACTTTCATTACTTGCGTTTCAGTGAATACGTGTTCGAAAAGACTATGTCCTGGCGTCAGTGGCCAAACTCGGACTATTTGGTGAGCAGAACACATACTAACCATACAGAGTCAAACCATTGCTTTCATTGCCTGCCAAAGTCAACATTGTGACTCATACGAGTAGGTCTGCTGCAGTGGACGAATCTGAGTACCTTTGCAAACAGTGTGGATCCAGATGAGACGCCAAGTAACCGAGGGTTTTCTTTCATTCGTGTTTAACCATTTCCCTGTTTGACATTCATGTAAGAAAACATGTCATTATGAATATTTATTTGCGGATTTTTATACTGGCACATGTACACAAGAATTTTGGGCTAAGACAGAAACCGAAGAATCGGATTACTATTATACCACAAGCAAACAGAGCAGACCCTGATCAAACGACTCCTATAGGAACCGTCTGATACGTGCCTACTCCGTTTGCAAATGCGTGAAAAGGCATGTGTATGAAGGAAATGAAGGCACTATCTTATCTGAGTGTCGAACAGTTTGGATTCTGGATCAAACCTATTTGCAAATATCATCAAGAGATCGGCCCATAAATTGTGGACACGATCGTTTTGCACTCAAACCTCGTCATTGTATATGCTTATCAATGTAGACCTGTCTTAAATACATAATACATGACCCAGCGGCCAGTTAATGTCAACAATGTTTGCATGGCTCCCCTAGGACAGCTTTTCTCATACCGAGGCTTATTTTCTTTGAATATTGGAACCCTCCTTTTACAAACAATGAGCTTGGCAGAACGTTTATTCGAATGTTGTTTTCAGGTAAATGTGCTTGTAAAAGAACTGTGCAAGAGAAACATGACTTCCACAGAGGATATAACAAACGCAAACACATTGGCTACAACAACCAACTGTTCCTCTGGAAACAACACAACCACCAATAAAACCACTATTGATATCTGTCATGAGGACGCCGAGCTGAATGTATTTGAGTAAGAACTTCCGGTTAATATACAGTCTACTATATAAATAGCGCAATACGCTTTTTTATTTGACGTGAATCCTTTGCTAACACCAGTCGTTGCATGTACATGTATACATGTAATATTGACGAATGCCAATACAGTAATACCTCTCTAAACCTGAATATTAAGAAAGAATTTAGGCCTTTTAGGCAGGTGTCTGGTTAATGCAGTGTGAAAGTCATACAGAAAGCTCCCAAACTGTCTTAAAGATGAAGTCCCTACAATGAACGCATATTTTCGATAATATCATAAAACTTGGTATTTGTTATGTTCAATCATTATTATGAAGGTTGTCAATTGGAACTTATATCGAAAAATCCCCTGTTAAGATGCAAATTAAAACAGTTTCATCGATACTTATAATTTTTGTTCTACAGCAAAATACTCTCGGCCTTGGTCGCACAGTTGACGAAACTAAAACGCGAGCCTAATAAATACGAATACATTGCCGAATACACCGGGCCTTCGATATCAAACACGCGAAAGTTATAGTGTCTTATTCGGTTGGTTCTCTTGCGATATATTTCTTTTCAGCATATAAACATATGATTTATGTAATTGTTAGGCACTTTTAAAACGCGTTGAACTTTGAATACTGGTACTGAAAACCGGGTACTATAGAGAACATATAACAAGAGCTTTAAAACACACCGCACTATTTTATAAATTGATATTAGAGTTTATTTATTAAAGTATATAAAAATATATGGTACAATGACAAAGGGATAATCTATCTCTATCACAGATCTATCTAACAGTTAAGACTTAACATGCATCTATTTATCTGTTTCGATGGGAATTTCAAATATTATAAAAGAAGCTTGGACAATACAGTGGTCTCGACATCTCGAACTCCAAAGGTCCATATAGAATACCATGCACATGTACTTCAAAATAACGTGAGTTAAAATTGCCCTTTTTTAACCTTAATGACAGCTTAACCCATTCCCTCATATTGACGACTTTTGACGACTCTGTAAAAGTCACTTTGTGAAACCACTGTGATAAATAGAGCATTTGCTCTATTTATCACAATGGTTTCAAACTACAAAATTCTAAAATTTTCCTTTTCTCTAGTGAATGCTCCTTTTGGGTAGAATAATTCAAAGAGGTTGGATCTAAAAATAGCTTATGAGGTAATGGGTTAATAAATGTCTAAAGTAATGCTGAAAGATCCAGTAGGACCTTGCAGGTAGCGTTACCTGCGACCTGCACCAAACTGTCACGTGTCTTTATAGATATGTGCAGTGGTGAATGGTTGAAGTGGAAGAGAATAAACGTTTATTTCGAGTTATTGGGTTATCCGAGTTCGAGATATCACGGTTCTACTGTATTTCGAGCAGTGAATGTTAAAATGTATCCTTCTCTGTACATGAACTTTCTCAGAGGTAGAGCATTAGTCGTCACCATGGTAGACCTGCTAAATATTCACCTTTGTGAAATAGTTTCTGACATGACGACTCTGTAAGACACTTTTGAAACAATTGTATATCCATAGGAGCAAATGCTCTATTTATCACAATGGTTTTCAAAAATACATAATTCTAAAATTATCCTTTTCTCTAGTAAATGCTCCTTTTCGGTAGATTCATTTAAGAGACTGTGTCTAAAAATAGCCTATGAGGGAACCCATTCATTCCCACATTATCTCAGGAAAACTCGTCTAGATATTATTTTGGCAACAATCCATTCTACATGTTGTGTGGGCACAGCAACACACAACATTTTCTGGTAAAAGCTATTGACATCGACAGGTTTAGCAAATAGTGAAGACTCTGATCACAGGGCTCCTTCATTAGCCCTCTGCTCTGTGTCTACATTATTTGCATCTGTCCTGTAAGAGATACTGGGCATTTATGGGTTAATGATGACCCTGACTTGATTTCAGTTTTGAACGTAATTGTTTCTTGGCATATTAACATATTCCACACTTTAAATAAATCTACCGAAAAGGAGCATTAACTAGAGAAAAGGAAACTTTTAGAATTTTGTAGTTTGAAACCATTGCGATAAATAGAGCATTTGCTCCTTTTGGACATTTACAGAGTCGTCAAGAGTCATTAATATGAGGGAATGGGTTAATTCGTACTATTAAAACGCATTGTTTATTATTATTTCAGATGGCAGAAAAACTTCCTTCGTGTCCAGATTTACTACGAAGACCTCAACTACGAGTTCATTACGGAAAAACCATCGTATGAGGTAGACTTAAATCGTTCTTTCACAATTTCGTCTTTGCCGTATTATCTCCAACAAATAGCCCCGGTAAGGTGCATTTCTAAAAAGAATTTCTTACATTGTATATACAGACGGTTTCTGTATGAGGAATACATCATGTAATAGCAATGCAGAATGCCTCTAGGGGAACTTTCTGAATTGTTTCCGTCTGCATTAAGCTTACCACCTATATTTTGAAAAGCCTATATTTCTTTATGTAATTGTGTTTCGTTGATTAATGTGGGACGTTTATTAGGGAGAAAATGATGTTTGGAAAAAAGTAAAACCTTATTACAATAGACGAAATGTCTGGTTTTATGTTTTGAGTACTGAGAGTTGAAATATTTACTGTTTACACCATTGACACGCATTTGAATGACTTTGCAAACAGTGTATACCCAGATCAGCTTTTAGTGAGTCTTCTGATCAGAGTCTGCTCTATTTGCTTATGGATTAATGTAGATCTGACTCTCCAACTTCTGCAAAACTTTCCTGGGCCCCCATGTAGTTATGAAATTTATCTGGTTAATATTCATGATTTCACTATTTCTTACATAAATATCCATGACGTAAAGGGATACCACGGGACAGCGAACATAAACAGACGCTCCTTGCAATTAATTCGCTATAACTCTTTGCACGCTAAGTAATTATTCGTCTTCAACAATTGTCGTCTGCTTCAGTTCTTAAAATAAACTTTCTCCCATTTGTTTTGCAGAAATATTGTCAAGATGACAAACAGTTTGGATCCTGATGTGACGCCACATTATGCGGCGTTTCATCTGGATCCAAACTGTTTGCATAGGTAATCACAGTTTCGCCGCTAGCGTGCAAAGAGTAAATACTAGTAGCCAGTTCCTTTAAAAATGTTCATTGAGTTGTCCTTATACAGATAATCTACTGTCTTCACTTATACTGTCGGTCTTGATATCGTTGTCACTGTGCATTTGCGATCATCGTATGTTAGACATTACAATAATGTTTCTGGCATGATCTTACGTAAAATGGGCCCGTGAAGTTGAATACTGGAACATTCCTGTTGATGTTTGATCCTTCTCACTCTAAGTAATTGCAGACTGCAAAATGATTATATTTAGTTTGACAGGCACATTCCTGATACCAAGCTAAAAAGCAAGTTACAGAATATATACATAGGAAATGAAAGTCAATGAGAAATTGCCGCAATCGCATACGTGCACGCACACAATAACACACACGCACACACATACGCACACGCACCCCCCCCCCCCCCCCCCACACACACACACTTAGTTTAAACATATTTTATTCCATATAATGTTTGGAATGGGGTCGGGCCACAAGTTCTGACAACATTAGAAACGGCCCTCCCCCTACAAAACTTTTCCAATTTACATTCAACGGCGGTAGTGTATAAATAATGTCAAATATAAACAAACAATATATATAGAGAGAGAGAGAGGAGAGAGAGTGTGTGAGAGAGAAAGAGAGAGAGATAAAGAAGAGAGATTGCGGATTGTGATCAAAGGCCCGAGAAAGCAAAGTTTGAGGTAACCAATAATCATATATGCTAACATGTAATATCCTGGTAAATCTTAAATGTTGTTAGTAGTCAAATATTATCGACGTTACTAAGAGAAAAAATCTTCTTGTTTGCTTTATAAAGCAATGGACAGCAGCAAATACAGTTTTATTATCCTTATCAGAAAAATCGCTTTTTCCAAATAAAAGCGTGTCTATATTTAGTGGATGGTAATTATGTGTTTTATAAAATAATGCTATTCTCTGATTCTGAAAAAAATCTGCAGTGGAAAAAATAATGAACGGTATCTTCAACATCATCAGTACATTCACAAATTGGAGTTTGACTTATGTGGTTAATAAAAAGATCATTGTTTAAGTTACTGCAATTATTTCTGATTCGAGCATGTATAACTGATAAATACATATTGCCATAAAAGTAATAAGAAGGAATAATCTGATATCCTGATTCTTTACGTAAAGCACTTTTGAAAGAAGTGAAACTATCTAAATTCATTAGATCACGGTCACAGTTGTTCCAGAGAAGTACTGAGGACGGAATGCAAGATCTTTTTGAGATGGACGTTCGAAATGGGGGCAACATATAGTCAGCTCTGTTTCTCAAAGGATAACGAGTTTCTTCTCCTACAATCGGTGGTACTAAATCGTTAATATATGGTGGAACTATATCATGAAAAACTTTATACATAAAACAGAGTTTTTGAGTTTTACAGCGACTATATAAAGATTCCCATCCACATTCGTGATATAAGTTTTCTAATGCGACTGATCTAGTGAGACCAGTTACTATTCGCGCTGCCTCGTTCTGAAGTTTTTTCCAAGGTATCAGAGCAATTCTCTGAGCAGCCATCCCAAACAATAGAGGCATACTCAAGTATAGGTCTGACATATGATATATAGATTTGATTTAAAGATTTTCTATTTAATGTGAATTTCAATTTGTTCATAATACCTATAGTTTTGAATGCTGATTGCAAAATATTATCGATATGACTATTCCAATTACCATTTGCATTCAAAGTAACTCCAAGGTGCTTATGATTTTCTACAAATTTCACAGGAGTGTTCTCAAAAACTATGTCTGGTGGTTTATCATAGCTTTTAAGTGTGAACAACATCGCTTCAGTTTTGTTAGGGTTAAAATCAACGAGCCAGGTGTTGGACCATACAGTTATTAAACTAAGATCATGATTGATAATACATTCTATATCATTTAATGATGATGCCGAGTAGTACAGAGAGCTATCATCTGCAAATAATCTAGTTAAACTTAACAAAGAATTTGAAATATCATTGACATAGATTAAAAATAATAGAGGTCCTAACACTGAGCCTTGGGGTACTCCTGCAGATATAGACTTGGCTGATGAGACTGACGAACGCAAAATAACATTTTGTTTTCTGTGACTTAAGTAGTTTGTTAACCAATTTATAAGTCTTCCATTTATACCATTTTGTTTTAATTTGAAAATAATCCCCTTATGCCATACACGATCAAATGCTTTTGATATATCACAGAAAATCATACAAGAGAATTGCTTATTGTCAAAGGACTGACAAATGTGGTGAAATATATCAATAAGTTGAAGCACTGTTGAGTGTTTTGGAAGAAATCCTGATTGGTATTTATAAAGTAAATTATTATCATGAAAAAAATTATACATATGTTTAAAGACCACTCTTTCTAATAATTTATCACAACAACTAAGAAGAGAAACAGGTCGATAATTTGACGGTAGAGATTTGTCGTCCTTTTTTAAAAAGTGGCACAACATTAGCCAGTTTCCAAGAGTCTGGGAAAACTCCTTCATTTAAAGACCTGTTGAAAAGTATAGTTAAAGGTTTCGAAATAGATTTAACAACCCCCGTAAGCATTCTGTGTGATATTAAATCTGGTCCTGATGCCTTGTTCGTTGCTAACGATCTAATGAGATCTTCAACTTCGGATTCAACTATAATGATTTCTGATAAACTATTTGAAGTTTTCACAGTGAATTGAGGCAGAACAGCGTTTTCGTCTCTTACACTAGAAATTGAAACAAAGTAGTTATTTAAGCAGTTAGCCTTTTCTTGATTTGATGTAAAATATAAAAGTTCCCCTGTACTCGAAGTTTCACAAAGAGGTGGTATATTGACTGTACATGTAGTATTTTTAACAAAATGTCTGATAATTTTCCAAAAACTCTTCTTATCATTTGTTTCAAGAGTTTCCAGTGTTGTTTCTAATGAACAAAAAAAAGACTATTTTGCATGTTTTTTCATGTTGTTGACTTTATTTCTTAAATGTTTGTATTTTTGAAAATCATTTTGTTTACCAGATTTTAATGCTATACGTTTTAATCTATCTCTCACTCTACAAGAATGCCTTAATTTTGAATCGAACCATGGTTTGTCGTCATGCCTCACGATAATTGATTTCGATGGAATACATAAATTTACAAAAGAAAGAAAGATTTCCGTGAATAAATTGCATGCATCATTTACAGTTCCTTGTAACAAGCGCTCCCAATCAATGGTTGAGATTTTATCATTTAACATATCAAAGTCAGCTCTATTGTACAAGTAAACATTTCTTTTAAAGGAACTGTTTATATCATATGGAAAAGGTAGCATAATAAATGTAGCACTATGGTCACTTATCTCAGGTGGAACTGAAATTGTACTGGAGTCAGTAAATGTCATGTCAGCAGAAATAATTATTGGATCAAGTAGTGCACCAAGCCTTGTAGGTATTTGAATTGTATTTACTAATGAATTAGTGATCATAATATTTTTTAAACGTTTATTGCTTGGATTTAATAGGTCTTCATTTAGATCCCCTACCAGTATTATATTATTTGAAATTTCAAAAGCTTTTTCAATATTACTATTAAATTTCATAAAAAAATCTGAATCTGACGTCTTTGGACTGTAGAAGGTTCCAATCAAGTAAAGTTCTTTTTTAACTCTAACGCTTATCCAAAGAGACTCTGTGCAAAATTGTTCTAGGTCTACCAGCCTTTTGTGAATGACACCGGAGGAAACATAAATTAGTATTCCACCACCATGATTGGTCCTGTCCTTTCTATAATGAGCATCATATTCATTTGATATAATTAAACAATCATCAGGAACTGCCATATCTAAATGAGTCTCAGTGAAGCACAATATATCGAAATCTGTAAAATGTTCTCTAATAAAATCTATTTTGTTTCTAATGCTTCTTATATTACTGTGCAGAACAGACAAACAGCTAGGTTTAATGAGATCGGGTGTAACTGGGCCGGGATTTGATTCTACATCTCCCGCTTCCAGTATTAAGAGTAGTAAAATGTAGTAAAAATGTACATTTCTAATGCTGGCTTTGCAAAAGGTTAATACTTTAAAAACTACTACTAACAATCTAAGCAATATGTTATACACACACACTTTGACATGCTAATACAATGACGTCAGGAACTAACACAGAAAAGGAAGATTTATACTCATATTGTTGTAAACTAGTTGTTTAGACTTGTTTCAGTAGAGTAATTTCTACTTGGTACATTTAATAATTCAAATACCCAATTGTTTGCTCCGTTAAATGTAAATGACATTCCTCCTCTGTTCGAATAGTTATTGGTTCAATAATTGTTTTTTACAAACATCTCATAAATAAAAATTTGATTAGTAATGTTCAGTTGTCCATTTTTACGACAAACAATTGTTTTACTGAATCGCATACACATAAATGATGACTGAATGTTGAATACAGTAAAACCTCTCTATAACGGCCACTAAATTGTGTTAATTAGTTGTATTTAGGGCAGGCGGCTGCTTAAAGCAAGGTGAAAGTAAAACAGAACTCCTCTGGGAGCGTTCTGTTTTACTTTCACCTTGCTTTAAGCAGCCACCTGTCTTTAATACAAAATACTTGATGTAATTTAGTGGCCGTTATAGAGAGGTTTTACTGTATACTGATGTAAATGTTACAACGGTGTCACTTTTGTGTGACCTTTACAAACATTTTACTGCTATTCATAAGAGTAACAGGTATAATAAATCACTACATGTACAGCTAAACCCCTCTAAAACGGAATTTACATTTAGTATAAATGTTGGTCTTGGAGCCAGGTCGCAGGGTGAAAGTCGTGCAGAAAGTTCTTCTTGGAGCTTTTTGCATGACTTTCATCCTGCACTAAGCGGCCACCTGCCTAAAAATATACAAATTCCTCTCAACTAAGCTTCCGTTTTAGAGACTTTTTACTGTATATGTCAATAAGCGTTCAGAGATAATCAGAAGAAGACGTTCCAGTTGTATATATACAGTAAAATCTAGATACTAGTAACTTGAACCCACAAACAAGTATTATTACTGGTCTTTAAACTGATGGCAGCTTAATGCATGGGATTGTAATGCATTAAGCAGCCACCTGCTTAAAATGTTCTCAATTTTTCTTTAATAAAGCTTCGAGTCCTCGAGGTTTAACTGTATATAGCCTTCATGAAATGCAAATATATGTCTCTAAAATGGATACAAGAGACATAAGCAATTCATGAATAACGCTTACTCCATGAATATTCATGTAACAAGTAATGCCATCATGCATATTAATTAGCCGTGTTTTAAAGTAACACATAAACAGATATTTAACCTAGACAGAAAGTGTAGGATCTATCCTATAGGAGCCGTCTGGGCTGGGTCTACTCTGTTTGCAAAGGCGTAGATAAGCGTATTGTTTTAGTAAAGGATTAAACGTTGAGAGCTTCAGACGTCCGTGATCATTCTTTTCACATACTGTGAGAAGTCAATGTCCATTCCTTCCATAGCTTATAAGAAATTCGTGACCATGCTTTCCATTTTCTGCGAGAGGTACATGGACATCCCTTCCATTCTATGTAAGACGTTCGTAGCCATTATTTTCGTATTATGTGAGAAGTCGTAGTCATTTCTTCCATATTCTGTGAGAAGTTTAACGTCATTACTTCCATATTATGTATGGAGTACGTGTCCATTTCTTCCATATTCTGTGAGAAGTTCATAACCATTCCTTTCTATATTCTGTGAAAATTTCACAACCATTCCTTTCATATTCCGTTCATGGTATTGCCTTCTATATTCTATGAGAAGTTCATAGGCATTCTATCTGTATTTTATGTGAAGTTCGTGTCTATTCTTTTCATATTTTGTAAGATATAATGCGTATTTGTCGCTTGAATCGATGTACAGATACATCCACAATCAAAACAATTAAACCGGTTTACTTCATCAATATATGTGTAAGGTATATTGAACTCATAAATATTAATTAGATGCATTTTAAGGCATAGTAGGAACATGGAAATGTTTGTCTATGGCAGAAACTGCTTCAAAGAATAATGTCTATACATTCCATAAGCAAACATACCAGACCCTCATCCGACAGCTCTTACACGACAGTAATAGGCATGCATGTAGAGCAAATGATCAATTACATATCTCTCTTCTTTATAATAATATGTCTACCTGTAAGTAAGTATCGCTAACGCGACCACGTGATTCATTAACATATGAGACTGGCAAAAAGCAGGTCGTGCTTACTGCTGAACAAAAGTGATACAGAAAGCTCCTATAAGAACATTCTGTATCACTTTTGTCCTGCATTAAGCTATCGCCTATTTTGAAAATCCAGAACAAGGATTCTGTTGACTTTTGTAATTATATTAATTGTGTGTCTTTATCAAATATCCCTTGACAGCTGTTGATTTTGAAGTTAACAGTTTGCAAGATTCCTTAAAGAAAAATTATTAATTGTAAAATGTAGATACGTTTGGTATAATGCGATATGTATATGCATGTATACAGAACATTTCCTCTAAACCGGAATTCTATTAGAGAGGAATTAAGATATGTTTAGGCAGGTAACTGCTTAATGCAGTGTGGAAGTCATGCAGAAATGTGCTAGAGTAGTTTCCGAATTACTTTTACTCTGCATTAAGCTGCTACCTGTTCCAAGACTATGCTAAATGTAACGCCCGGTTTAGATAGGTTTTACTGTTAAACATTATTTTCGAAACTGTATTTATTATATTTTTACTATTCTTTCAGTTTGTCCGATTTATATCAGACATCGGTGGAACTATGGGCCTGTTTATCGGTGCATCGTTGCTGAGTCTTATGGAGTTTCTCCAAGTTACGCTGGAGGTATGTTTGTGGGCGTACCAAAGATCGAAAGGCCGCAGACCTGGTGGCGATGTTGTCAACGTCTTGCCAGCAACTAAAGCTTGAACAATACTGTATAGAATGAAGCCCGAGCAGAAGACCCCAAATCGAGAATACTACATTGAGTGTTATGTGTACTTTGCTTATTATGGAATGGAGATAGCCTGCCACGTTCTTCCGTGTTTTAGCGGGCTGTTTATTACAAATATGTGCTTAGACATTGCAGTGAAACAACTTTATAACGATAATTTAAAATGAGTTTAACTATTGGTGTATAGGGCAGTTTAATGCAAGGCGAAAGTCATGCATGAGATGTGCCATTACTGTTCATTAGAATTATCCAGTACTGCATAGGAACTTCTATTAGGAAGATTTTCTCCATTACTGTGCGACAAACCTTATTATGATGTTTTTTCTTACTCTGCAGGAACGTTTATTAGACCCCCATACCTGTACACTTTTCTCCATTACTTTACGGGAAATATTATTAGGACGTGTTCTCCATCACAGTGCAGGGCGCTTTATTAGAAATATTTTTTTCATTAATGTGCCGGATACTTTATTAGGGAGTTCCCCCATTACTTAGGATTATTAGGATTATTTTTCGTTACTGTACAGGAAACGTTAGTATGCTTTTCTTCATTATTGTACAGGAATAGTTATTAGGATTTTTCACCATTGCTGTTCAGGAAACTTTATTAGGATTTTTCCCATTTACTATGCAGTAAGCTTTATTAGGACTTTCTCCATTACTGTGCAAGAAGCTTATTAGGAATTTTCACCATTACTGTGCAGGAAATATATTAAGATTTTCTCCAGTTCTCTGCAGGAAATTTTATTATGATTTTTTTACCATTTCTATGCAGGTAAAGATTTTCACTATTACCGTGCAAAAAGCTTATTACGATTTTCCTCCATTACTGATCAGGAAATTTTGTTAGGTATTCTCTCCATTACATTGCAGGAAACATTTTGGAATTATTCTCTATTACCGTGCAGGGAGCGTTATTAGGATTTTCTCTATCACTCTCCACGAGACTGTATTAGAAGTTTTCTTTCATTTGGACTTTTACTTCATGCGAGGAAGCGTTCCAGTTGGCTAGTGGTAGATCGGGGGTTGTTTCATGCTAAGAACTTCTGGGGTCTTCCTCCACCTGTAACAAGCTTGACGTCTCGATATTACTGAAATATTATTAAAGCGACATAACCTCCAGATACAACCAAACATATACACGTATACTTTACAGGAAACTTAAGTATGATTTTTCTCCATTACCGGACAGGAAGCGTATATTTAGGATATTGCACTGGGGTATTTACAAACAATATATACCCAGAGCAGCCAAACACAATTGAACGTCATGTCAAACAAGGTTCTGCACATATCAGTCTGTTTCCATCTAACAATGACATCTTCTTACTACGACATCATGTTAAAAGTGTAGACTCTAGTCAAACATTGCCTTCCTATGCAGTTAGAGTGTCTATATTATATAGCTTAAGCCATATATATATCATTTCTGCTTATAAAAAGACATAAACGCCATGCCACGCATTTTAACACTTTCTCACGCCTTTTCATACCTGTTCATGTCTTTACAAACGGAATAAACCCAGATCAGGGTCTGTTTTGTATTTTTATAATACACATGTATCTGTCAAAGCAAAACCCATCATTTGTTCATATACACCCATCTAAAAATGTTCATGATAGTGTTATTCTTTAAACAAATATTGATGAGGTAAAGGACTAACACTTATGATCATGTATTATGGATATTTTACATTCCGTGACTGTGTGGAGCGACTTAGGATTGAACAATATTGACTACAACGTTATGGTTATGAGTGATATGATATAGAAACATGATCCCGAGGATATAAAACCTTTTGCTTGAGTATGAGATCATTCTCAAGCATCTGATTGGTCAGATTCTGAGCTTGCTCAGAATCTGACCAATCAGATACTTGAGAATGATCTCAGACTCAGACTCAGAAGTTTTATAACCTTGGAGCATTAACATGCCATAATCGATATCACCATATTCGATATGTACTGTATACGTGTAACAAACGGAGGTACAGATGTCCAGGATGTGAAAGAAGCCTACATCTTCACTTAAGTATGTTTTAAATAGATGATTCCTATATGTATGTATGATACTATGTATTATGAAATGCGCTGGTTTGCTAACAGTGGATTAAGTAATCAGATTTATCAGTTTGAAGTGGAATTTGGTTTATATTTAAGTGACGAGACATGAGAACGAGAATTGCACAACAGAATCGCGTGACCTGTCGAAAGCAATTTATGTTAGCTCTTTTTGGCGCCAACTTTCTAATTTCCGTCTGGGAGATAAATAAATGAAACTTCTAAAGGAATAATCCGCTGACATAGAAATAAAAGTTGAGATAAACAGCGAAGTGTTCAGATGCCGTCCTTAAAAAGTTGCATCTGATCTCTGATAGCCTTGTTTACAATAATCGACAGACGTGTTTGTAAATATCGTACATATCAATATTGGACATGTTAAAGTTTGTCTCGGGCATACGACATTGTATTATCAAAGAAACGTTACGACACTTTTCCGGATACTTTTCAAACACCCCTCGTGATTTCAAGTGTGCAAATCTGGTGGGAAACTAGCTCATGACTTACATTGTCAACTTTAGGTTTACCGCCAGATTTCCCAGCGCTTGTATTTACGACCGAGACTATACTTAAAGAGCCACACTGCTATATGTGTAATATCATAACACCTGAAAGCTTGTAATACAACATTTTCTGATAATAATAATTCTAGCATGCTTATGTCTTTTGTGGTGAATGTAATCCAGCTCTGATATTTGTATCTAAACCGATAGATGTTCGTTATACATGTACATGTATGCTGACATGTTTGCTTTGTTGTAAAAAAAGGCTTAATGTATTTTCAATGTAGGTTAGTGATAGTCTGTACATGCAACGTGTTTTAAAAATGCATAACAGTTACATTTTTTTCTCAGAACATTAACACGCTTTTACAACGAGTCGCCAAAGTGACAACCGACCTCTCTAGGACACAGGTTGACTCTGAGGTTCGAATTAGAAATACGCTATAATTCAAGTCGAAACACCATATAACTGGTCTATAAGGCATTGCCTTACTAAAGTGTAAGATAATATTCTATAGTAACGAAATATCTGAGTATGAAAATAAAATCTCTGTACGTTGCATTTATTGACTTTCAGAAGGCTTTTGACTCAGTCAATCACAGACTGTTATACCATGTCTTGCAAAAGAATGGTGTTCAGGGGAATCTTTTCAAATATATACAGTCTATTTACAAATCTGTCAAAGCATGTGTTAGAACAAGCTCTGGATGGTTGTATTATAAGTCCAATACTTTTGTCATGTTTATAAATGAATTGTATAAAATACTTTGTGATGAAGATATACGTTGGGTACAGTTATTTCCTGACATGGTTGAGGTATTTCTTTTAATGTTTGCAGATGACACAGCACGGATGGCAGATACTGTCAACGGATTGCAAATGCAGTTTAACGTTTTACAAAAGTTCTGTCAAATGTACAAACTTAATGTAAATATTGTAAAAAAAAAAAAGGTGATGGTTTTAAAAAGGGGCGGTAGATTGGCAAATGTGAACAGTGGGCATATAGCGGCAATAAACTTGATGTTGTCAGCTTCTTTACATATATGGGTATAAATTTTACCAACCGTCTTTCAATGTATAGAATGACAGAGTCGACATCAAGTAAAGCAAAAAGGCACTGC
Source organism: Azorinus chamasolen (assembly GCA_963576725.1). NCBI lineage: Eukaryota > Metazoa > Mollusca > Bivalvia > Cardiida > Solecurtidae > Azorinus > Azorinus chamasolen. The sequence goes on along the minus strand of OY755246.1, from coordinate 14,998,410 downwards.
TCAGAATTTTCAGTTCACATATAAAATGTTGTTCAAGCTTTTTGACTCCAAGATTGTCTCTATTTTGTTATATGGATCAGAACTTTGTGGGTTGACAAACATGTCATGTGTTGAAAATGTACAAGTCTTTGCATGCAAAATATTACTGAAAGCAAACACTCAGGCATGTAATGATGCTATAATGGGAGATCTGGGGTGATACCCCATGAGCATTTTTGCAGCAAAAAGTTGTATTAGATTCTGGTTGAGACTATTATCAATGCCACGAAACAGATATGTCCGGTGCTAATGCATTATGATAGGCTAGGCTATAAATGTTTGGTCACAGATTTGAGAACACACTTGTATGCAAATGAGTTTGGATACGTATGGGACTCACAACATGTTCCTCATCATCAACTACATGTATTTATGTCTGAGTATCTTCAGCGCTTTAAACACAAGTATATACATTACTGGAGATCTAGTTGTCTAGATAAAAGCAAATTAAATCATTATGTTTGCTTCAAGCAAGATTTTATCCCTGAAAAATATATTTATGTTATTGACATTGCTAAATTTAGTGTCAGTTTGATACATTTTCGAAGCTCAGCTCACTGTTTGATTATTGAAAAAGACAGGCAATGTGGTATTTCAGTAGAGTTTCGAACCTGTCCTTACTGTGATAGCTGCATAGAGGACGAATTTCATTTCATTCTTGTGTGTCCATTATACAAAAGCTTACGTGAGAAACAAATATCTGATATATATGCAAAATATCAATCCATAGAAGTTCTATCGTTTGATGTCATCCATGACTACAGATACTCTAAGAAATTGTGCCATGCTTATATATTATGCATTCAAAGAGAGAAACGGTTACCTTGAGATATTTGCTTAGAGATATTGTACACAATGCTGAGTAAGGGAACCGTGTTGAATTGTGTATGAATTTATACCCTTTGTATACAATATATGATTGGGATATAACCTATGTTAACAGGTAAACAAATTATGGCGCGGTAATACACTGCAACTGGTATATTTTCTAAGCGCACTCCTCACATACATGCATATGTACTTAACTTTGTGTTGCATTACGTTACTTGTGTATGGGCCGGAGGCCTAATTGCATAATACAATATTGAATTGAATTGATCATTACAGTAGAACTTGCCTTAAGCGGTTATTCATTTATTGAACATAGTAATATTTAAAAGCAGATGGTTGCTTAACCCTTTCGGCGCCAAATTTCTAATTGTCGTCTGCAATCCAAGTTTGTTAAATCATTCATTAAAATAAGGAAATGAGATAAATAAATGGAAATTTCAAAGGAATAAAGCACATATATAGAAATAGAGATTGAGACAAATAGTGAAGTCCCTGATCAGACACCGCCTTGAAAAAGCGGCGTCTGATCTGGGACTGCACTATTTGTCATGGTGCATTTATGCGACTGTGGCGGTGAAAGGGTTAAAACATGTCATAAGTTATGCCGAAAGCTCTTATATGAACTTTCTGCATTACTTATGACCTACATTAAGCTAACACCTTCCTGACATACCCATAATTACAGTAAAACCTCTCTATAACGACCACTAAATTACATCAAATATTTTGTGTTAAAAGCAGGTGGATGCTTAAAGCAAGGTGAAAGTAAAACTGTTTTATTTTCACCTTGCTTTAAGCAACCACCTGCCCAAAATAGGAGCGTTCTGATTTATTTTCACCTTGCTTTAAGCAACCACCTGCCCAAAATACCTAACTAATTAACATAATTTAGTGGTCGTTATAGAGAGGTTTTACTGTATATCTTTAATTGTGGTCGCTTCAGTCAAGTTGTACTGTGTTAGGTTTTTTCTCGTGTTTAGGACATTGAACATGGACAGTTAATGCCATGCTAAACAGTGTATAATGAGATCAAGAACATAAAAGCAAGCAGCGACGAATTTGATCAGACAGCTCCTACAGCATATGTCTGATCTAGGTCTTCTCTGTTTTCAAAGGTGTAACAAGGTGAAACAAAGTGTAACAAAAGCGTAACAAGGTGAAAATGTCAAGTAAACAATGAAAAATTCCATAGCAAGAAAAGTATAACAATCCTAGAATAGTAGTTTTGCAGCGTTGTCATTGGCGGCCTATTGAAGGAAGGGGAATAACCCCATCAAATATGCATCAAATTTTATACAGAGTTAATGTTCTTGAAAGGGAAGACCTGGGCCACAGTATCATCAACAATATCAACAATAGTCACATCATTACGCAGTTACGTATTCAAATCATTCTGCAATTTACAAGCACACTTGCTTCCTACAAATGTCAGTGCTAAAATACAGTTGAACTTTCATAAACCCCGCTAATACGGTAAAACCCCGCTAATACAGTAAAACCCCGCTAATACGGTAAAACCCCGCTAATACGGTAAAACCCCGCTAATACGGTAAAACCCCGCTAATAGGACCACCAAAAACGGGCATAATTATGGGTGGCAGAGGCAGGTGGTAGCTTAATGCAGGACGAAAGTTATGCAGAAAGCTCCTATAGGAGCTTTCTGCATAACTTTCGTCCTGCATTAAGCAACCACCTGCTTTAAACGACACCAGCGGTTGTTTATTAAGTGGTCGCATTAGCGGGGTTTCACTGTATTGAACTTCAGGAAACCATACAATTTACATCAAGCTAACAGGCGCCCGAGTCCTCCTACTTCTAATCAAGATAACTGCGCAAGTCCACAGCGTAATGCATGTCTAAAGTATCTCATATATAGGAGCTTTCATCATTAGTTTCGACCGACCTATATTTAGCTGTCATATATGTTTCTAGAAATGTCTAGTGATCCATTTTCGAACCATTCTTTATGTAAATTTGGATTCACCGAAGTTTTACTTCGAGTTATCTCAAAGTTCGAGTTATCCGAGTTGAATTGTAATCATTTCTTCCAGTTTATAATTGCCGTTCATTGTTGTCGTATGCTGGCTGACGTTTGTTTAATCATTTACTCATTGAATATTCATGTAAGAATTATCGACATTAAGAATATTTATAAGCTGAATATTTATATTGTAAAAGTTTTCAAGAGATTTTTCTGCTTTGTCAAAATTTGTAGAATCAGACCTATATCATATCATAAGCAAAGAGAGCAGACGCTGATCAGACGGCTCCTATAAGAGCCGTCTGATCTGGGTTTGCTCTGTTTGCAAATGAGTGGAAATGTATTTAATGAGTTGATGGTTAAATATTATGTATTATTGTTTAATAACAAGCTCTTTGAATAAATCTACCGAAAAGGAGCATTAACTAGAGAAAAGGAAAAAAATAGAACTTTGTAGTTTGAAATCATTGTGATAAATAGAACATTTGCTCCTATATGAGCAAGTGCTCTATTTATCACGATGGTTTAAAAAAAAAAGTGATTTTTACAGAGTCAATATGAGGGAATTGGTTAAGAAAGCTTATCCTATCAATGTATGTTTTACTTTTTGGACAGAAAAAACATGTTTCGCCGGATAAACTTAGCCTTATCCTGCACCAAAAAACAATGTGTCTTCTCCAACTATGACCTAGTGTTTGTTTTAAACTTTCGTTCAAGCTTTTGCCCAATTTTTGACCAAAGGTCAAACAGCTAGGATACTGGTCAAATGGCGACTAACTCGACGTACCAGCTGGATCTAAGATGTTTGCAAATACGTATCAGGTCGCCATGTACAGGGCAAAGGTTATACAGTAAAACCTCGCTTAACCGATCATCAAATTTAGTATAAATATCGGTTTTGGAGACAGGTGACAGCTTAATGCAGAGTGGAAGTCATGCAGAAAGCTCCTAGATGAGCTTTCTGCATGACTTTCACCCTCCATTAAGCAGTCACCTGTCTGAAATATCTAAATTCTTCTCTACTAGAATTCCGATTAAGAGAGGTTTTACTGTACTGAAAGCCATTACCATGCATTTGCCCAAGACTTTTGTGCCTTTTATAAATTTGACATTCCATTTTCTTCAAAAGATACCATTTTGTACATTTGTAAACAAAATGAATAGATGCACATGCTTTAAACAAACGGTGTTTGTTATTTGTCTACACGAGTTTACCCTTTATCTGACAAAAACGCCCTTTTCACGCCTTTGCAAACAGTGTAGATCCGGATCATACAGGTCCTATAGGAGCCGTCGAATCAGGTTCTGTTGTGTTTGCTTATGAAATATAGATCTGATCCTAAACTTTATACAGCCAACAATTCCGTTTTAAAGTTTTACCTATACAATTAAGTTAATGAATATTCGTGAAGTGATCAGATCATGTATAAATGTTCATTGGGGAAATGGTTTAAACTGGAAATCTCGAGTCAATATCTAGTCATTATATTTAACATTATTCCTCATACAAATGCCGTTTCGCTCAACGGCAAAAAAGGGTAAACCAACCCAAGATCCCTCTTATTGGAGCCGTCTGATCAGGGTCTGATCTGTTTGCTTTAGACATCATATAGATCGATCTGATTCTACAGTTCTTGTCAAAGCAAAATACATGCATTTCATTGAAAAGTTTACGTTATAAAACTTCAGCTAATAAATATTCATGATATAATTACATGTATTTCTTTAATGAATATTGAATAGGGAAAGGGTTAAAGCAGCATTTTTCGTTGCATGTATCTGTCAGCATCAGTCTCTATCTGTACTGTGCCTACACGCGTCGCACCGTTGAAGTGACAGAAAACACCGCCAATTTCGCATAAATGCACCACGACAAATAGTGCGGCGTCTGATCAGGAACTTCACATTTTGTCTCAATCTTTGTTTCTGTATACATGTACGTGCTTTATTTCTTTGAAATTTGCATTTATTTATCTCATTCCCTTAGTTTACAGAATGATTTAACAAATTATGATTGCAGACGACAATTAGGCATTTGGCGCCGAAAGGGATAATGTTCGCCACGTGCTTTACAATTAGGTATAACAATTAGGTATAACAATCTGTGGGAAAACTATAACCAGCATTTACAATTAGGTATAAAAATTGGTGGGAAAACTATAACTAGCATTTACAATAAGTTATAACAATTGGTGGGAAAACTATGATTAGCATTTGCTTTGGTTCGGGGCTAAATCTAAATTGCCTATACAACTGCAAATTGTATCTCTTCACGGTATCGCCATATGTGTTCAAACCATTTACTTCACAAATACGCTTTTCTACGCCTTTGCGGACTAGACCTAAATAAGACGGCTCCTATAGGAGCTGTCTGATCTATAGGAACCGTCTGATCAGGGTCTGCTCTGTTTGCTTATACGTATAATATTATTTGTTACTCTACAACGTCTGTTATGGCCAAAACTGTTTGTGTCCATGCGCACTTAAAAACAATCATCTTATGAATATATGAATTAATCTTATAAAGATCCACTACATCATGTTTTTCTTACATGAATATTTATAGAGTAAGGGTTAGGTTGAGATGTTTCAAACCATCCACTTTTATTTCCATTTCGCTACTCATCATAGATTAGCATTAGTTCCTTTAACCCTTTACTCCGTTAATATACAATAAAACCCCTCTAATGCGACCAGCAAAGGGGGTATAATTCACAATGGCAAATACAGGTGGTAGTTTAAGGCAGGACGAAAGTTATGCAGAAAGCTCCTGTATTACTTTCGTTCTGCTTATAAAGACAGCCATGTTTATTCATTAAGAGGTCGCATTAGAAGGTTTTTATGGTAAATGTAAGAAATAATCACATCTTGAAACTTGTATTAATTGTTAAAATAGCTCATGGACACATGATGTTTTGCCATGACAGGACTTGTAGAATCATATCTATATTATATCATAAGCAAACAGAGCAGACCCTAATCAGACAGCTCCTAAAGGAGCCGTCTGATCTGGGTCGTCTCTGTTTGCAAAGGCATAGAGAGACGAATTTATGGAGTAAATGGTTAATGGTTGGCTAGCATACTAAAATATTCCATCAATTTGGTTATGCGAGTGGTAGCGATTGTCGTAAATTTGAACTTACGATAATTCGGTCGCACGATTTCTAGTAAGACTGTCCCTGGTCTCATGCATGTTTACTTATTTCCGATTTATTCAAGCTTTTTGTGACACTATTGAAGGATTATGGTAGGCGTGTCAAAAGGCGTGTCAAATTATGGAAGGCGTGTCAAACATCTGGTATCCTGATGAGACTCTACTCGGTGTCATCTGAATCCAAACTGTTTAACCCTTTACTCCACAAGTACGCCTTTCTACATTTTGCAAACAGGGTAGACCCCCAGATCAGACGGCTCCTGTAGGAGCCGTCTGATCAGGGTCTGCTCTGTTAGACCACATTCGTAACGGATCACATTTGTAACAGATATTTTACGAATGTGATCACATTCGTAACAGGTAAAATGTGTTACCAATGTGAGTGTCCGACATGGGGGGTGACATTAGAATCACATACAGGTATTGTCCTGTTTTATTAACCTGTCAAATTATACGCTTGCTAAACACGCCATATATAGCTTCGGTTGATATCGATCGTTTCCGCTAATAAAAGCTTTCTTACTTGGCTTATTCAAGTACCTGTATATTTATTTGTGAATCTCGTGAAAAACGTTTGAAACACAGGTTTACCCAAGCTAAATATATCCTTTCAGTGACGTAGGAATATTCAAATTTGACAGGTTAATAAAACAGGACAATACAGGTAAACCACGCTATATTGAGACGTGTTGTTATTTTGTTGTTTACATAACAGCACAAAAGTACAGGGCCAGACAACACACTTTAGTAACCCGGCACATATTATGTACTGGGCTTTGGTCTAATGGATATGTACCTAGTCTTGCAAACAGGGGGTCGTGGGTTCGAATCTCAAGCTATGCAGTTTACTTTTTTTCTTTTTTTTTTAACAAACTGATTTGCTATTTGTAATTTTCTTTTTAATTTTTATTCTTTTTCAATTATATGTTAATATTTTGTTAATAATTATTATATGTTATTATTAATATATATTGTTGTTTTGTACGGACAGTATTTTAATGAAAAAAAATATTAATCACTGGTTAGAATCGAACTCAATACCGCCACATGCAAGTCCAGATACATATCCATTACACCAAGACAACTATGTTGAAAACATTTCTGCTTGCTAAGGCTTTTAAAATTAAAGAAGCGCTGTAGTCGCTTCGTTTTGTTGACATTAAAGTAGGTCATGTTTTGTTCAAAAATAAGTTGGTCTATTATCCTCCCAATTTGACCTGAGACTCGATTATATTTCGGCGTGTTCGTAATACTCTGTGACAAAACGTAGCATCCAAAAGCCGGTAGTAATCATGTTCCACGAGGATTGTACAGTAAAACCCCTCTAATGCGACTACTTAATGAATAAACACGATTGTCTTTATAAGCAGATGGTTGCTTAATGCAGGACAAAAGTTATGCAGAAAGCTCCTACAGGAGCTTTCTGCATAACTTTCGTCCTGTATTAAGCTACCACCTGCCTTTGCCACTTTGAATTATGCCCCCTTTTGCTGGTCGTATTAGAGGTGTTTTACTGTATTTATATAGCGCATTCTTATACCTTCGGAAATTTATTCGAAGATTACCGACGATAATACACGGAATATGCATGAGTCTCAGGTCAAATTTGTAGGATAATATCTGTAAACCACGCTATATTGAGATTTATTGTTATTTTGTTGTTTACATAACAGCACAAAGGTACAGGGCCAGACAACACACTTTAGTAACTCGCCACATATTATGTACTGGACTTTGGTCTAATGGATATGTACCTAGTCTTGCAAACAGGGGGTCGTGGGTTCGAATCTCAAGCTATGCAGTTTACTTTTTTTTAAAACGGATTTGCTATTTGTAATTTTCTTTTTAAGTTTTATTATTTTTCAATTATATGTTAATATTTTGTTAATAATTATTATATGTTATTATTAATTTTTATTGTTGTTTTGTACGGACAGTATTTTAATGAAAAAAAATATTAGTCACTGGTTAGAATCGAACTCAAGACCGCCACATGCAAGTCCAGATACATATCCATTGCATCAAGACAACTATGTTGAAAAAATTGCGGCTTGCTAAGGCTTTTAAAAATAAAGAAGCGCTGTAGTCGCTTCGTTTTGTTTACATTAGAGTAGGTCATGTTTTGTTCCAAAATAAGTTGGTCTATCTGTACATGTATGGAACATGTTGAGTTCCTTAATGACAGTGCTCAATTAGTAAACAGTAATAGGATTATCATTTTATATGTTACTACATTTTCTTGAGGGTCATGTCTCAACTTTTCACAACCTTAAAAGCACATTTTAAAGATATAAAATATGTTTTAGGATACCTGCCCTATAAAATATATTGAAGAGTTTCCATTTTTCATACAACTTGTCATATACGTGAACATGCACCTGGGCAATGATGTTAATGTGTGCCTATGATTAAATAAATATTACTTCTTAGTTCCTTTGTTTCCTTTTAATTGGATAATTAATACACTATACCAAATATTTTAGCAACTATAAATCTAATGATATACCTTAGGAAAGAAACCCTTAGTCATTTCCTTTGTTAATATTTAGTTTGTTGTTAAATTTTGAACAATGTTTCAATTTTGCGATGAGAGATGATGTATATACACTTTTTAGCTTCCTTTTCTGTAATAAATCTGATGTGTTACAAATGTGATTGTATTTCACATCAAACATCGGCATCGATCACATTCGTCACAAAATGCGTTACATTTGTGCTCGATTTCCGGATCACATTTGTAACACGTGTTACGAATGTGATCACATTCGTAACACGTGTTACGAATGCGATTTGTTACGAATGTTGTCTAACACTGCTCTATTTGATTATGGAATAAAATAGATTTGGTTCTACATTTTCTGCCAGGTGCCTTTATACAAACTTAATCCAATTAAAATTCTGTATGTCATTATTTCTTACATGAATATACATGGAGTAAAGCGTTAAAGTCGCCCAGTAAACACGATCAGGAATACAAGTGAAACTTCTAGATACCAGAAATGGTTGGTTGTCATCGCCTTCAATCTTCAAAGTTGTGTTCTATTCTGTTTCTTTTTCAAAGAACGCATAGTGTTAGTTTGGATCAGACGTCAAATTACTCGACATTTCGTCCGGGTCAACTGTCCGCAAAATGTTCACTTGAACAGTGTCTATTATTATTTATTTCGAACTCGGATTATTCGAACTTTAGTATAACTCGAAGTAAACGTTCACTCCTTTCAAACTTTACAAAACAGACTTGTTCTAAAATGTAACACTACGTTTATCTAGAAGCACATTTGACAGCTTAATGCCATTCTAAAGTAATGCTGGAGCTACAGGAGCTTTCAGCGTAACTATCGACCTGCGTTATGCTATGAACTTGAGATATTGTCCAGATTAGAGACTGGGTACCTCAAACTTGTTATCTCGAAGTACAGTAAACCCTCTCTATAACGGCCACTAAATTGTGTTAATAAGTTGGTATTTAGGGCAGGTGTCTGCTTAAAGTAAGGTGAAAATAAAACAGAACGCTCCTATAGGAGCGTTCTGTTTTACTTTCACCTTGCTTTAAGCAGCCACCTGCCTTTAACACAAAATACTCGATGTAATTTAGTGGCCGTTATAGAGAAGTTTTACTGTAATCTGTATGGTCCCTTGAAGTTCGAGACAGTATTGCATTGTCTAAAGACATGTGGCGGACTACATAATTTATGGAAACAGTCTAAAGTCTAGTTATCACCCGAAATGAAACAAAAACTGATAACAAACTACGACAGGTTTTGCAAAACATATTTTAATGATCATCCACAGCAGCACCTGTCTTAAGCGATGTCATACTGAATGGACACAGGAATCTTAAAACCGTGTGGTTGCTTAATACAGGACAAAAGTATAAAAACTACCATCTGGCTTACAGATCCATACTTTTATATTTTATGGCCGCTTAAGACAGGTTTAAATGTACCTGAAATAATTGAACATTGTTATAAACATTTTGTATCAAATACATTACCTTCATAAGATATGTGTCTCATATATGGTGATATGTATGTTAATGCTTTAACCCTTTCCCCGATGACTTTTCATGTAGGAAATAATGACGTCATGAATATTAATAAGAATTTTATAATGGCACATAAACACAGGATATTTTGGCTCAGGCAGAAGCTGTAGAATTATATCTTATTATACCATAAGCAAACAGAGCAGACCCTGATCAGACGGCTCCTATAGGAGCCGTCTGATCTGGGTCTACTCTGTTTGTAGATGCGTGAAAATGCGCTTACATAAGGGAAAGGGTTAACTGTTGAATATTCACGTTAGTAGTAATGACGTGTATATTTTTTAGCTGAACTGTGATAATGAGATATGTACATAGGAATGTTTGGTATTGATATAAACTGTGATCAGATCTTTAAAAATTCATAAGTAAACAGCAAACAGACCATACAGCTCATACAGGGACCTCTGATCTGGATCGTCTCTGTTTGAAAACATGAATATTCATAGAGTAAGAGTAAAGGATTTTTATGAAAATGTACTGTAATTATTATTTTATCGTATTGTATTAATGCGTTAACTAGCTAGATATAGAGTAAACCCCTTTTGAACTAATCTTTCAGTTACATGTAAGTAGAACTTAGATATTTTAGACAGATGACTGCTTAATGCAGGATGAAAGTTATGCAGAAAGCTCCTCTGTAATCTTTCTTCATGAGTTTTACTCTGCATTAAGCATGCATATGCCTTACTGACCGGCAAAGATGCCAATTTGAAGGCCCAGTTTAGAGGGGGGGGGGTATTGTAACGTTATTTGAAACAGAAAATCCTCTTCTGACTTTCACATTATGCCAATGTATATATTTTACCAAACAATCAACTGAATAATGTAAAAGAAATTATACACGCACACACTTCAGAATTGCTTAATGTATTCAAAAATAAAAAATAATGTATACATTATTGGAACTGATTCATAACATCATGCACATATAAACGGATAGGCAGACAGATAGTTCGCAGAACTACGGTAAGCTATTGTAAAATAGACCGACGCGCGTACAGAGATAACGCATACACCGAGACACGCACGCGCGCACGCACGCACGCCGCCGCAGCGCACGCACGCACGCACGCACGCACGCACACACACACACAAAGTGATGGTACACATGCACACACCGAAAGGACGCGCACGCAAAAAAACACAACGAGAGGTCACCCACACTGAGATACTGATGCACACGCAAATATACAGATCTGGACAGCGAGGCATAACGAGACGAGACAGACATATACACAAACACACAGACAGTTTGTCAAACAAACAGCCATATTGTCAAACACTTATACAGACAGACAAATGTGAGGTATTCAAAATGGATTTAGAGTAAGTTTTAAAGTCAGTGCCATATAACGTCATTATTATTTACAATAGTCATGTTCTAATTGGAGATTCGTTTTGTTGTGCTAATGCACGTTTCCCACGTGTCTTCGTGTTTTCAGTTTAACCTTACTGAATAGATATGAGAGAGTTAGCCTTGATCTGAAAAAGACAGAAATAAATTGCCTCAGTGGAAAATAAATACTTAGCCATTTTGCATAAACATGGACTAATTACCTATGTAACCCCTTCCTTCATATAAACGCATTTTTTCAAGCGCGTGCAAACAGGGTAGAGCCCGATCAGAGGGCACCTATAGGAACCGTCTGATCAGGGTTTCTGCTCTGTTCGCTTATGACATGATACAGATCAGATTCTATAGTTTATCTCAAAGCAAAATATTCCGTTGAAACTTTTACAATATAAATGTTTAGCTAATAAAAGCTCATGATGTCATTTTTCTGACATGGATATTCAAATAATATTGACTTTTTACGTCTTTGCAAAGAAAGTACACTTTGATCCGGCAGCTCCTTTAGCAGTTGTCTCACAGAGTATTGTCTGTTTGCTTTAAGGTTACATATATAATTCTCTATTGTCTGCTATGGTAATTAATTTCCTATTTTTTTGGGTAGAATTTAATTAGTTTGTATTCATAATATGCGGAGTCTGCCATGAATACTCATGGTTAAAACTCCCTGTGTTCGTATTCCATTCAAAATTCATCTACAGTAAAACCTGTCTTAAATGTTTGACCTCTTTTGATGGCCACTTAATTAAGACAGGTTCTACTGTAATTGATAGTCCTGCTTTATTATTTCTAATATGAATATTCATGAGATAAATTGTTTAGTGATCGCTCTGCAATAGAACATGTCTTAAGAGGCCATCAAAAAGAGGTCTAATAATGGATGGAAGCTTAATGCAGGTCAAAAGTAATGTAGAAAGCTCCTATTAGAGCTTTCTGCATTACGTTTGATCTGAATAAAGCAACTACCTGCTTTTTAACCCTTCTCTTGCTGAATTTCAAAATAACATTTCTCCTTCATTACCCATGCCCTGTTGTATAATTACATATATCTTCACTGTGTACAAGTATTTCGCTGTGCACTCACTGTTGTGGAGAGCACTGGTTGCACAATCAACTTGCAGGAGCTGTCTCATCTGAGTCTTCACTATTTACAGGTAGGTACATTGACGTGAATAGCAAGCGAAGGGTTAAGATCCCTATGTTCAATAAATGAATGACCACTTAAGATAGGTTCTGCTGTATAAATGTTCTACTGTACTATACACATACCTTTCAGTATACTAGATGTCTTACAACCTTTCATTGACATTCGACTGTGGGCTAACGGGGCTCTCTGATATGGTGTAAGCATTGTTCACGTGACCATTCCGTCCATTCTTCGCGTGGTGTAACTCCGGAGTCTCCTGACCTTTCGACACGTCGATGCGGGTAACGTGCACCTCTACTTCTGAAATTCCGTTGTATATCAAAGTTTAACCTAGAGCATACACGCGTCAATGCAGCATAACAGGTCTTAACCCATTTGCTCCCAGTGGATTCTTCCATGTTTGTATATTGGATTAGTCCATTTTTATCTAAGCGGTGCCTGACCTAAATTTTCAATTTCGTTTAGTCCTATCAGCAAACAATGTAGACTCTGATCAGACGCCGCATTAGGCGGCGTCTGATCAGAGCCTACACTGTTTGCCTAAGTCCCATATATGGGATCGTGGGAGCAAATGGGTTAACGAACAGATTGCCAAACAGTTTGGCTCCTGATGAGACATCGAATTTCTGGGCGTCTCATCTGTATCCGAACTGTTTGCATGTGATATCAGAGACCAATCTTCGTGTCAGTGAGGGGCCAAAACGAACATGTATTAACCCTTCGCTTGCTATTCGCGTCAATATACCTACCTGTAAATAGTGAAGACCCAGATGAGACAGCTCCTGAAGGAGCTGTCTCATCAGGTTCTGCACTATTTACAAGTTGATTTGCAACCAGTGCACTCCACAGCAGTGGTTGCACAGCGAAATACGTATACACAGTGAAGATATATGTAAATATACAACAGGACATGGGTAAAGAAGGAGACATGTATTTTAAAATTCATGTAATATGTCATTACCAGCTTTGACCCATACAACATATACATATGTCGGGACGACGTAGTGCCCTCTGATATAAATTCTACAGTAATTGTTTACTATAGGCCCAAAAAGGATAATTAAAACAGGTAAGATACAACACTTACGCACGACTATACAACCTTTACACCATTTCATACACGAACATTACAGGTTTATTTTGGAACAAACTCTTACGGACTGTTTGTTACCCAAGACCCGATACGAACCTTCGTCGGTGACCATCGCTGTTCCAGCTTTTGTCGCCTGAGCTGTCAGGTTGAATATTGTGTCTCCTTTCTCTCCCCAGCCGTGACCGTAAGCTTCCACTGGATATGCTGGTTCTCCGTGCTTTGGAATATCAAGACCTATAAAAGATATGTGGGGATTCATTTGCAAGTAGTTTAGGCCCATATCAGACCCCCCCCCCCCCCCGATCAGATTTATCTCTGTCTGTCATTTAAGCATCTTTTCACCAATAGTTTATATATAAGTGGACACTATTGTTCACCATTTCCATCATATAAAAGTTGTTTAACGCCTTAGTAGACAGATCAGTCCCAGATCACACGACTCCTGTGGGATACATCTGAACAGGTCTGCAAAGACCTTATGTCCATATGCCATTATAAAAGTTAGGTAATTAATATTCATGATGTCATTATTTCTGACATGAATATTCCACAGGGAAGGGATAACTAATAGCACACTCAACTTGTAAATCAGATGTAAAGCTTTTAACAAGATGAGTGTGTATTTCTTACACTTAAGCCCATGGGCTACGGTGTAGGTATACAGCGCCCAAAGGAAATGCGCAACGCACGCAAGCAGCTGTACCCAGTAAAGGAAAGGGCTGAGGAAAAGGGAGATAGTGTCAAGTTCGTAAATGACAAATTTTATATCAACAAGGTACTTTACAAACCAGACAGCAATCCAAAAACAAAGAAATAAGGGTGTCAAGAGGACCAACTTCGAGTACTTTCCTGGAATGTGAACGGACTATCGAGAAAACTTGCAGACCCAGACTTCTTAAACATTCTGTTTAACCATGATGTAATTTTTTTAACAGAAACTTGAATTTCACAAACCACAGACTTAAATCTTAATATTCTAAATTACACTGGCAGTCATTAATTTGGTAATAAGACACCAACTGTGAAGAAAGGACGATATAGCGGTGGCATATCAGTTTATTTCAGAGACAATCTAAAGAACAAAATTGAAATCATAGAACAAGAACAGTGTGAAATCTTATGGGTAAAATTTAACAGAAATCTCTTTGATTATAATGAAGATATGTATTTCTGTACTGCGTATGTGCCCCCTGTAAATTTCCCAGTCCTTAACAGAAATGATGTAAACCTTTTTGAACAGATAGAAGCAGGTATCGAAAAGTATGGGGGATTTGGGAAAATATTTGTAAATGGTGATTTTAACAGTAGAACGGGAAACGAAGGTGATAATTTAGATTTTGACATGTACTTAGATGGTACTGACCAATTGCCGAACTGTAGTGACATTCCGATACGGGTAAACAAAGATCACGTGATCAACGCTTACGGCAGACAGCTATTATCCCTTTGTAAATCTACAAACCTAGTAATTACAAACGGTCGTCTACTCAATGATAAATGTGGAGAATACACTTTCCACAATAGAAATGGTTCTAGTACGGTCGACTATTTGCTTTTAAACTACCAGGCATGGCTTTTCTATTCTTAGTCCAACAGAAATAAGACTAACGAAACAAAACAAACTTTCCTTGATAAAAAACGCATTTATAACAAAACCAAGAGAGCAACAAGAAAACAATTTATGTTAAAGGAAAGGGAAAAACTTACACACGAAGCAAAATCGCATCCTAAAGAATTTTGGAAAACTATCAAAAAGCAGTATCAAAATCCGCCACCATCATCTAATAAACTGTTAATTTCAGACCTTCACGACCATTTTCAACATTTATATGGCAGCCAGCCCAATATAATGACACCAGATCCTGATATTCCGCTGACTTTAGATCCAGATCTTGACAGATACTTCTCAGAACAAAAAATTCGCACCGCTGTTATGACTCAAAATAATGGTAAAAGTGCTGGATCTGATACATTAATCGCTGAGATTTTTAAAAATTCTTTTTATTTTATTTCTCCTTATCTGTTGAAACTGTACAACCAAATATTCGATACAGGACATTATCCAAAATCATGGGGCGAAGGAATAATAGTTCCAATATACAAAGGTGCGAATGCTGACGAGGCAAAGAATTACCGTGGTATAACACTAATCAATATTCTAAGTAAAATATATTCTCAACTTTTATTAAATCGACTTACATACTGGTCATAAACGCACTCGAAGATAAATCAAAACCAGTTTGGCTTCCAAAAGGGAAAATCAACTACAGACAGTATTTTCATTCTGCATGCAATCATATCAAAATTACTAAACGAAAAGAAGAAACTCTATTGTATATGTTTGGATTTTGAAAAGGCATTTGATACTCTAAACAGAACACTTATATTACAAAAACTCATAAACGAGAACGTTAGCTCTAAGATGATAATTGCAATAAAAAATATGTACAATGTAGTGAAAGCATGTGTGAGATATCAAGGTAAAAACTCGTGATATTTTGATTCAAATATAGGAATCAAACAAGGGGACCCGAACTCCAGTCTTATGTTCTTATTTTTCATTAATGATATTACACAATATGTTAACCAAGACTTAGATGTAATTTTAACTTTCGATGAACTTAAGCTCTTCATGATATTATTCGCGGACGACGGAATACCATTCAGCTACAAACCAGAAAACTTACAATTAATTCTAAATGATATACAAAATTACTGCGATATATGGGGGTTAAAAATTAACGAAACTAAAACAAAAGTCATGATATTTGAAAAAGGGAGACACACAAGATACGAATTTTACATTAACAACATTCCAATACAAATAGTTACTTCATTTAAATTTCTAGGAGTGCATTTCTTTAAAAAGGGAAACTGGCATATGACACAGAAACGAATAGCACAACATGCCTCATTTTCGCTACATAATTTGTTCACTGTATTAAACCAGGTAGAATTATCCACATCCGAAAAATGCAGACTATTTGATAGTCTAGTAGCACCTACATTAAATTATTGTGGGGCAATCATCCCGCAAAAGATATAGAACTAATACACAATAAATTTTGTAGAAAAATTCTATGCGTTAAAACATCAACAAATCTCGATTGTTTATACGGCGAACTTGGTCGTGTTCCTGTGAGCATTATGAGAAAAATCATTGTGATTCGTTATTGGATAGAAATAATGGACTCCGGATATAAGTCATTGTTATTTAAAATATACTCTTCGCTTAAGCGTGATGCAGATAATAATAACAGCTACAGCGGTTCGAACTGGGCTCACCAGATAAAAACGATTTTAGACTCTATCGGCATGTCACATGTTTGGATGAATCAATCTGAAACTCGAATTTCAATTCAGAAGATAAAAGCAAGAATTCTCGAAATTTATAAACAAACCTGGTACTCAAATATCAATAATGCAACAAAACTAGAAACATACTGTTTGTTTAAACATGATTTCTTCTTAGAACCTTACTTGGACTTTATAAAGGAGAAAAGGTTTAGAATTTCACTTACAAAAGCTAACGTTTATTTTCAAATCATTTTCATTTTGGCAGACATCGTCATGCATGTTGTGGAGTTGTCTGGAGGGGGAATTTTATTTACATTTTGACTTTGGTGAAAGTGGGATGAGGACGAGGTTGGGTACCCGTAAACCAGGTTTAAGTCCCCCAGTAGCCCTTTTTTGTGGCTGCTGGCCGTTCCAAGGCGGCACTCCTGCTTTCAGCCTAATGTCAATTTTGTTGTTTAATATGCTTAATGTTTAATGTGTTTCGTCTTGATATGCGTCCTGTTATGTTTTGTCTTGTGGCTTTACCGTTTCTTGTTAGATGGTGTTTGGTGCGGTGTCATTTCGTGTGTGGCTCTCCCTGTTTGACTATTTTTCCATACATATTAGACTTTCCTCACATCAATTAGCGATCGAAACTGGCCGATACACCAAGACTAGCAGGGACGATAGAAAATGTGTGCGGTGTAATATGAATGTTATAGAAAACGTATTCCATTTTATGTTAGTGTGTCCCAAATTTCGGCATTTAAGAAATAGATATTTAAAAAGATGTTACTGCCAATGGCCAACTATACAGAAATTGCAAAGTTTATTTTCAGAAAAATCGAAACGAGTCGTCCTAAATATTGCTAAGTACGTATATTTTGCCATGAAAAATAGATTAGTAGAATAACCGTTGTCGTTTATATTCGTTTTATATCGTTCATATACAATGTATGTCATCCTAAGTTTAGACAGCTTTTATATGTGCTGATTATGGACCTGACAATATGTTAGTTCCTCAGTAAAACGATAGATGTATGAGTTATGTATTTACTACTGTGTATACATTATGTTTGCTATGAGCATTTTATGATGCTGAATGCAATAAATGATTGATTGTGTATTTCTTAGCTTGACCTTGGCATTATAGGACTGACTTAAGCGTAAATGTTGTTGGACTCCCTATATATAGCCAAGCATTGGGGCATTATATGTGTTTGTTGACCTTAAACCTGCTGTTGGTATATAAGTGATTACCTTTGCAAACAGTTTGGATCCAAATGAGACGCCGAATAAATTGGCGTCACATCAGGATCCAAATCATTTGACATCCTGATTGCATTTTGGTGGATAAACTTAGTATAGCCTAAGTCTTGAAAATATGGTGGGTGAAAAGTTCAGTAAAAGTAATTTGCGCTGCGGGCTAAAGGTTCTGGTTTGTTTCTATTATTTCTGTTTTCATAATGAATGACAATAGATACCCAATAACCATCAAAAACAATAAAGAGAGTTACTGTTCTGATACTTTCGTGTCATTGTGGATACAAGCAGACACGTTCCCCAGTATTATTAAATTAATCTAGAAACAATATTAGTCGAGATTGAGTTATGTTGTTTGATACCTACCTTTCATTTCCACATCGAAGGGCACTCGTAGCAGTCCGGTCTTCTTTAAGGTGAAGAACATGATAAAACTGAGGGAAAACGACCAGCCGATGATGGCAGCAAGTCCAGCTGTCTGCCACGCCAGTAACTGTCAAATACATAATACAGAATGTGTTATTACAGAAAGCTGCAACATATGTAACTAAGGACAGGTGATACGCAAGATACGGTATAATACATAATTAGGAAATAGACATTACAGAGAGCGGCTACACATGCAACTAAGGACACTAGACACTGTGAAATGTATCATGAAATTACAATAAGCTGCTGAATATGTAACTAAAGTGACACACGAGATACCGTAGAATATGTAATGAAGAGAGCGACAAATACATAATAAAGAAAGCGAAATTACAATCAGCTGCAGCATGTATAACCAAATAAATTTTGAAAGAAGATCTTTCGAAAGCAAAAGTATCGATGCGAAAAAAGAAATTCGCAGACTCGGTTTTACTGAGTCTGTTCGTGAACAGTTATTAAAAGTGCAACACTGTGCACGCCCCTAGTACCGGCTTAAACAATATTCCATTTTCATAACTAAGAGCATTGAAACAAGTACCTCACACCGTAAAATACATAGAAAAGCAACATTACAGTGGGCTGAAAAACGTTTAAAACACAAAACTATCGTAATTCAGTGTGTCTCTTTTAAGAAATTAAGGGGAAAACCTATTTTAAAAATTGGAGAGACAGTGACAAATATCATGCATTAATCCCGTCGATGTCCTCCATTTACAGAAGCTGATTTGTACAACCAAACTACTTACATAGGCAGAGCGGATGTCTCTTTGATAAAGGATTCCACTGTCAACGGAGAAGAACGCAACGGATAAAACGCCGACCACGCCGCCCCCGAAATGTACTGAAAGCAAATACAGTAAACCATGGTTACATTGGAACACTAAAAAAAAGTATCGGTCTTTCACCCATTCCCTCACATGCTATTTATTAGACCCAACCTTTTTTAATAAATCTTTTGTAAATGAGGATTTACCTGAAAAAATGAAAAGTTTAGAAATGTTTAGTTTTTAAACCATTGTGACAAATAGAGCAAATGCTCTTTTTATCACAATGGTTTCAAAAGTATTTTACAGAGGCGTCAAAAGGCTTCAGTATGGGGGAATGGGTTAACCTTTTGCTCTATGAATATTTAAGCAAGACATAATTACATCACCAAGGCAGACGCTGTAGAATCAGATCTACATTATTTAATAAGCACATAGAACTGGCACTGATCAGATGGCTGGTCAGTAGCCGTCTGATATGAGTCTACTCTGTTTTCAAATGTATACTAAGGGATATTTATTGGGTAAATGGCTAAGAAGGGTGGCATCTAAATGTGGTGTGCGATGGTCTAGTGGTAACGCACTTGACCACCAATCCGGAGGTCCGGGGTTCAAATTCCTGTACCTCCCAGAAAATTTAGATATGCTTTTCTGTTTCCCCACCCAGGATTTAAAATGGATACCTGTAAGGGTCACTAGCCAGTACTACGGCTGCATGATTGCGCCGTATGTTAGCAGTGCTCAATATTGTAGGCGAATGACTCAATGACCAGGGGAGTAAATGTACAGTCGGCTGAACGGTCCTTCGGACTGAAAGTAGGCTAGAACTAGGTACTTTTTTACTAAATGCTGAGTGGAATTCATGCAGAAAGCTACAGGGGACAGCCACATGCCTAAAAAAGTTCTGAATTCGTTTTTACTAAATTTTCAAATTATATTTTGCTGTAGATGTAAGATGTAATACCATACACAGCCAAACATAATGCTTAAGAATACTTTTGAGGGTTAAATGTGAGAATACATAACAATGTAACGAGATTAACACTTTACCTGTTGAATATTCATGTATGAAATAATTACATCATTTCTAATATCAATTAGATTAACTTTTATAATGGCACATGAATACAGGATATTTTAAAGGAAAGGATTAACCCTTATCCTGTCAAAACAAAATATGCAAGCTAAAACCTGCAGTAATTTTACTTACTTCCTATTCGTTCAAACTTTTGAGAAATCACTGTCCGAGGATCAAACAGCTTGGATTATGATAATACTGTAAACGTTATGATATGACACCAGACATGGCCAAACACACATTGTGACACCAGACATGGCCAAACACACATTGTGACATCCGATCATATTGAAATGTCGTAATAAGTATCTTGAACTTTTCAATGGTTAATTTTAACTTTCACAGATACTATTTCAAACGTCGAACAGGTCAAGATAATCGTAAATATTCAGGGACATTTTCAAATAAAAAACGTAATATGACAAATAGACGAGCGGGTTCTTATAGGGGTCCTCTCATCTGGGTCTACATTCTTTGCAAATGACATTAATGACCGCAGT
Organism: Azorinus chamasolen; assembly: GCA_963576725.1. NCBI lineage: Eukaryota > Metazoa > Mollusca > Bivalvia > Cardiida > Solecurtidae > Azorinus > Azorinus chamasolen. The sequence continues at coordinate 14,977,459 of OY755246.1, read as the reverse complement.
GAAAGGGTTTACCATTAACTCTACGAATACTCATATAAGAAATAACGACATCATGAATATTAATTAGCTGACCTTTTCTTATGCATATGATCACAGGACATTGTAGCCATGACACTACTATAAATAGAGCAGATCCTGATCAGACGGATCCTATGGGAGCCGTCTGATCTGGATCTACTCTGTTTGCAAAGGTTATAAAAGGTGTACATATGGCGTAAGGGGCTAAGGGTGTATTGCAGACTAAACTATATACCAGCTGTAGCATCCAAAGGATCGTCCACTTTGACTTTGAGAACCAACCATGTAGACAGCATGTACGCCAGTCCGCCGAGGATACCGGTACACAGCGCCGTGTATGAATAAAACTGGTTGCAGCCGGCACAGATCGCCACCTACAGAAATGAAACTAACAATAAACAGTTGTCTATATTTTCATCCTCTCTTAACTCTTTACTCCATAAATGCACATTTAACGCATTTTCAAACAGAGTAAGAGCATTTCGTATCAATGTATGCTAATTTTGCTTATGGTATAACATAGATCTGATCCTACAACTTCTGTCAGGGCCAAATATTCCGGTGTTTCATATGTCATTATAAAAGTTTAAAAAACTAATGTTCATATAGTTAGTATTACCTATATTTAACCCTTCGCTTGCTATTCGCGTCAATATACGTACCTGTAAATAGTGAAGACCCAGATGAGACAGCTCCTGCAGGAGCTGTCTCATCAGGGTCTGCACTATTTACAAATTGATTGTGCAACCAGTGCACTCCACAACAGTGATTGCACAGCGCAATACTTGTACACAGTGAAGATATATGTAATTATATAACAGGGCATGGGTAAAGAAGGAGAAATGTATTTTAAAATTCAGCAAGCGAAGGGTTAAATATTGTCGTCTGCAAAACGTGTTGTCTGATACAATATTCGTTTGTTTAATTTTCTTCCCTCTTCCTAAAAACAGCTTGGATTTTGAGGAGAGACCGAGTTCTGGATCCGATCTGTTTGCATATGTAATCACAGACGCGACATTGGTAGCGATTAGTATCTACGGTGTCATGCAGTGAGATGGCTTCAATTTGGTTGTTTTTATCTGACGAATCTCTTCTCAACCGAACCAAATTTCGTCTGCCACAATTAGCATCTACTTCTGAGTTAACCCATTCCCTCATATTGACGCCTTTTGACGCCTCTTTGAAACCAATGTGATATACATGTATAGAGCATTTGCTCCATAATGCTCTACTTATCACAATGGTTTCGAAATTATACAATTCTTAAATTTTCCTTTCTGTAGTAAATGCTCCTTTTCAGTAAATGTATGCAAAGAGGCTGGAAATGGGTTAAGAGTGAAGTTTTCTTTTTTCAAAAACATAATTAGAATATCACTTACATGTAATTTTGATCCTGATGTAGAGTCTAGAATAACCATTTACTCGATATAAACTTGAATAACTAATTACCATTCCTGTAAGGCAGCCATTGAGTGTCGTCAAGTAGCTCCATTTTTTATCCCCGAAGTATTTAGTTTTGTTCAGTAGCAATGTCGTGAACGCACCACCACTTGCGGCAATCACGGTATTCTTTACGGCAATGGCGACCGCTGAGCCATCTCCTTCCCCTGATATGGAGCCCTGGGAGGAGCCATTAAAGGCAAAGAATCCAAAAACCAGGATAAATCCTCCGAGAGATGCAAGCTGCAAGAAAGAAAAGAAAGGACGTGTGTACTGTCTTGCTTGATCTAGTCTTTCTGACATTGTTAACCCTTCGCTTGCTATTAACGTCAATATACCTACCTGTAAATAGTGAAGACCCAGATGAGACAGCTCCTGCAGGAGCTGTCTCATCAGGGTCTGCACTATTTACAAATTGTTGTGCAACCAGTGCACTCCACAGCAGTGATTGCACAGCGAAATACGTGTACACAGTGAAGATATATGTAATTATACAACAGGGCATGGGTAAAGAAGGAGACGTGTATTTTAAAATTCAGCAAGCGAAGGGTTAACCTTTTGAATGCGGGACACTAGTATACTGGCATTTGCAAACAATGAAACTCCAGGTCAGAGGGATCCTAGAGTAACCATCTGATCAGGGTATGCACTGTTTGTCATTCAAGGCCCTCTAGCATTTTAAGCTTTCATACTGAGTGGAATCTATAGTTAAACACTGCTGGACTGTTCCATTCTGAAAGGGTTAAGACATCTAGTCCTCCAAATGTATGTAGCCTGTGCGTAATAACTATTATCTAAGCAAATGTATTTGTAGAAACTTAAAGAGTCAGATTTGTTGTAATGTCATTAGCAAACAGAGTAGATCCTGATCAAACGAAAACATGAAAAAATATATTAGGGAAATGGTTAACCATTTGACAATGGGTGGCCCATCGGTGACTAACTATAGTCCCTTCAGTATGAAGCGCTTAAATGTGCTAGAGCCTTTTGAATTGCCAACAGTGCAAACACTGATCAGTGGACCATCCATGAGCCTTCTAATCTGGGTTTAAACTATGCGCAAACGCAAGTACACTCGTTTTACACTTTCAAATGGTTAAAGTAGATCAAACGCTACCAATTGTCTTAAAATCATGATAGATTTCTGCACAGTTACCGATAGAGAGAGGGTTTGCTGATTATTATGGATTGACTTACTGGAACTGAGTGGCCCTTTATCTCTACCGGTGCCCCTGTTTGTTTATCGAACCTGCCGATACGTGGGCCCAGCATCCAAGCCCCGACAAAAGCCGCAATTCCTCCCACGGTGTGCACCACTCCACTTCCTGCAAAATCCTGAAAGAACACGAAAATCAATGTCAATATAAAAACACACTTAACCCATTCCCTCATATTGACGACTTTTGGCGACGCTGTAAAAGTCACTTTGTGAAACCATTGTGGTAAATAGAGCATTTGCTCCTATAGGAGCAAATGTTCTATTTATAACAATGGTTTCAAACTACAAAATTCTAAACGTTTACCTTTCTCTAGTTAATACTCCTGTTCGGTAGATTTATCCAAAGAGGTATCTAAAAATGAGGTAATGGGTTAACTAGCCCTTCCAACCCTGAATTGAAACGGTCCATCAGGGTTTGACTATATATTCTAATCAGTATGAAAGGCTTAAACTTGCTAGAGGATTTTGAATGGCAACCAGTGCAGACCCTGATCAGAGGGTCCCTAGATGAACCCTCTGATCTTGGTCTACACTGTCTGAAAAGTACCGTACATCCGTTTCAAGGAATGAAAGCCTGTATAATTTGAAATTCGTTCGCCATACTTGCATGCTTCCTTGTTACATAAACACCAATACCCGGCACTATATATTAACCCATTTATTCCCACATTATTACAGAAACAACTCGTCCAAATCTTATATAAGAACCCGTCCGTTTGTCAAGCTGTGCGAGCAAAGCATCAATACATGTATGTAACAGTGCAGACTCTGATCAGAGGGACCCTTCAGGACAACTATCTAGAATTATCACTGTGATCAATGCCATCACCGTAGTGAGTGTCAGGGTATGGAATATTTTTAAGCATTAAAGGGGCAATAACTCTGTGAAAAGTTTCCGACCCATTTCCTGTTGATAATGAATCCTTCCGCAAGGTCCTGTCAGTAGTTGCCAAGAAATATCGCAGATAAGAAAAACCAACAAGACTGCCTGACAGATGGGATAACCGACATGCTGACTCATAATACAAAGGTCCAGATAAGATCCGCAAATTCAAACATTTCAAGAATAACTCCTATATTTCTCCGTCAAACCCTATTTTGTAAGCACTCTTTAGAATCGCCACTTCAGTTGGGAAATGATGATTTTAGTATTTGAGTAAGTACCTTTATCTGTTGCTCTGTTATATAGCAAGAGTATTTGTTGAAAAAAACTATAATACCTGGATTACCTAGTCGATAACTTTAAATATGCATGTTATCCTATATAATACATTGATAATCTTTTCCAACCATTTATTGAACGGGCTTTTCGTTGTTTTATTTGTCCTAAAATAAACAGTTTGTCCCCTTCAATATTTGATATTTGAATTTAACTTTAAATTAGGATAAACAGAATTAAGAAACGAAAACAAACAGGAAATTATACATGGACAAACACTTCTCCCCTTGTGGACCTATTCAAATATTAGCACACAGAAAATACATCCTGGCAGTATAGCACCATGATCAAAGGCAAATGTTATATTCGTACGAGCAAAAGAATAAATATAACAGCCTGGAAACCAGCGTTTAACCCTTTAAATGCTGATTGTTGTATTTTCAAAGTGGAATGACCCATTCGTGTTTAACTATACATTCCATTCAGTGTGAAAGGCTAAACTTTGCTAGGCAATTATGAATGACAAACAGTGCAGACCCTGATCAGAGGGCTCCTCCAGGAGCCCTCTGATCTGGGTCTACATTGTTTTCAAACGAGTTATTTCAAATGACAGTTAACCCACTACCCGCATTGAAAGAGTTAATTTGTTTGGTACATGTACACACACTCTTCGATTGAGTATCACTTTACTCAGTCTTATTGCGCTAAACAATATCATGCCGACACAAACCCTTATCTGTTGCTATTTTAATTACATGCGGTTCGTTTTTAGCTCTTGAGAAACCTTTCACAGACTGAGAGTGTCAAACAGTGATATCACCAGTGTTTCAGTGATATCTTTACCCTTTAGCATGATACATTCGAGTTTATGAATATGCTTGGAAAACCATGTAGATCCAGCTGAAACACTGGGTATCTGTGCATCTCATCGGAATAAACTGACAGGATGGTTGGGTTTTACCCATTTCCTCATAAGTTGTTTTAAGACTCAACCTCTTTCAATAAATCTACCTAAAAGGAATGTTTACTAGAGACAGGAAAATTTCAGAATTCTGTAGTTTTGTAACCATTGTGATAAATATAGCATTTGTCCCTTTTGTTTGGACCAAGTGCTCTTTTCATCACAATGATTTAAAAAAATGACCTTTATGGAGGCGTCAAAAGGCGTCAAAAGGAATGTGCTAACATCGCTGTGACACCTGCTGGGTAAGATTATGCCTATTATCATCATGTTCCAAAGCATCTGACACTCTGGTTATTTTTAACAGAAATGAAGGAAAGTATAACCTTGAGAGTTATAGGTGACGATAATGCTTTGCCAACGACAAGTATGTAGAACACATTGAATGATTGAACTACAGTAAACTCGATTATTCGAAAACTCGTTTACGTTTCATATATTGCTCTTGAAGACATGTGGCAGCGTAATGCGTGGTGAAAGTCATGCCGAAAACTCCCCTAGAAGCTTTCTACATGACGTTCATCCTGCATTAAGCAACCGCCTGCCTTAAAGGGCACCTGATCTTCGCTGCTAAAATTTCGAATAATCGATTTGTTACTGTATATACGTTAGTATGCAACAATTTGACATACCGCATATGCCATAGTGAATACGTCTCCGTCAATATCGTACGTCTTGCCCACGGCCAGCCAGCCTTCGGGAGACCAAGCCCAATGGGTCACCACAGGGTAGATAAATCCTGAAAGACAAATATAGAAATATCAGACACGTGATTTGGGTCAAATACTTTTAAGTAAATGTAACACCATACCACAGAGTAACCATTATCTAGGACATTGCTAATTATTTGAAAGATAAAAACAAGTAATTCACAACCATTTCAAAACTAATAAGTTATTACCGGTACAAACATTTGTCATTTTATTCAAGTTGCAAGGTTTTTCCTTAAGCTGTCAGAATGTCAAAGAGTTTAGAACACGGTAAGATGCCGCTTAACGTCATAAAGACTCGTTTTTCATTTGGATAGTATTTGCAGACAGGGGTTACCAATTAGGCAAATGTGTTGAAGTTTAATATATACAGTTAAGTCTCACTATAATACGACAACTCAAAAAGGAGTATGGATTTTTCAAAATTGGTGGTAGCTAAAAGCAAGACAAAAGTTAAGCAGAAAGGTGCTATAGGATTTTTCTGCGTTATTTTTGTCCTGCATTAAGCAACCATCTGCTTTAACCCTTTCCCTAATATAAACGTGTCTTCACACATTTGCAAATAGAGTAGACAGAGATCTGACGGCTCGTATAGGAGCCGTCCGGTCAAGGTCTGCTCTGTTTGCTAATGGAAACTGAAAGATCTATTTCTTTACTTTCTAAAATGGCTACAAAGTCCCGCCTTCCATATTCTATTTAAACTATTTGTCCATGAATATTCAGTAGGTAGCGAATTCGGAATAAACATAGAACATGAAAAGGGTTAAGCTACCACCTGTTTGAAACTCCAGAATTGAATACTTTTAAGTGGTCGCAATACCCAAAATTAGACATTCTATTAGCGAGACTTAATTGTATTTCATTTCTTCTCATGTTGAAATGAACAAAATAAAGTCTGATAAAACTCTGATTTGTTACAATATTTTCTTTCATCCGATTCGTTCAAACGTTTAAGAAACTATTGACCCGTTGTCATACATCCTGGGTCCCGATTAGACGCCGAGTTACTCGGCGTCTCATCTATATCCAAGCTATTTGCAAATGCAAGACGAATAAACTTTAGTACAACTTGAGGAGAAAAGAGAACAATTTCGACATACACCTGTCTTAAAAACCAAACAATTCATTTATTGAACATATGAGTAATACAAAGCAGGTATTCGCTTATAGGAGCTTTCTGCATTATTTTTGACCTGCATTAACTCTTTTGGCGCCAAATTTAAAAGTGTCGTCTGCAATAATAATTTCATATTAAATATAATTCTAAACTAAATAATAAAGGTATATTAGTAAAACATTTGGTTTTAAAAATCTGTATGATTGGGCTAAAAAAATACAGAAAACAGTGAAGTCCCAAGTCAGATGCCGCCTTGAAAAGGCGGCATTTGACCTGGGACTGCATTGTTTTCAATGGTGCCAACAGGCGACATTGGTGCCGAAAGAGTTAAGCGAACGCCTGCCTTATATGCCAATAAGTATACCCTTTTTGATGGTCGCTTAAGACAGATTCTACTGTATGGCATGTTAGTGTTGGCTAAAATAACGTTCAAAGTGATTGGAAGATAATATAAGAGGTTTGAATGATACTTTGACATCTGGCTATAATCTAGAATTTCAGATTTACATTGTATGCACGAAATGAACTCGACATTTCTGAATAGTTACTCAGACCGCTGTTTAGCCCACCCGTGGTGACGGTTTCAATAAGCGTCTTCTGTTCGTTTTTTTCATTAAGTTATGATGAGCCAGAGGTCTAAATAATTAATTGAATGGTTTGCCTCATGATATCCTGTCATCATTATCACTAAGTAAACATGAGCAAAGTGGTTGGCCTACAAAACATTAACAGACGTCTTTCATGCTCTGCTGTTGATGTGCTACATCTAACGGAAAGTGGGACTGGGTACACATGAAGGACCCCTTCGTGAGACGTAAATGACAAAGACTTGATTATGCCATCTAGTGATGTAATTATTGCATGATACAATATGAAATAGATTAGCCTTTGACTCTTCTTCAGCTGTAAATAATTATGTCTGATTAAATTTCAGTACGCTGCTTTTCGATAGATTCAAGCCGTGACTCCTTCGCTGCCAATGCCGCATCTGTCATTACCAATATGTGCAAACAATTTGGATCCAGATGAGACGCCGAGTAACTCGGCGTCTCATCCTGATCCAAATTGTTTGTTACTATGACACTGTTTTTTTTTAATAAAATTAAAGAAAAATAAAAACACGAACATTGTAGCAGACGACAAAGATTGCAGACAAACAATTTTGCAGTGAAGGAGTTACAGTCGGTAGTGCCCTCTTCAACAACAAAACTTTCTTGACCTTGGTGATATAATGTACACTGAATAATTAATTCAAGCCCGCTGTAAAAATTAATGCCCAAAACTGTGGCCTGGTGTAATTTTTATTTCTGTTTGCACAAGACAGACAGCTTGCTGAGCTTAAAGAATGGTAATCAACGACAAAAGTACCGGTATTCCTGCAGACATCTCTCAAAATGAAAATTAGAATCACTCAAAATACATGATTTATTTATTTACGATAAGTTCACAAACCCTTTTCAATCTTTGTCTTAATGTAGGTTATTATTTATCTTTCAGTATGCCGAGTTAACATGCTAATCGTTGTCCGTTAAACCTACGCAAACAGTTTGTATCCAGATGAGACACCGAGTAACTCGGCGTCTCATCAGAATCCAAACTGTCTGTTACTGTGCTAATGTTTTATGAAAGAAAATGGGAGAAAAATAATGTAACGAAAAGTGCAGCAGACGAAACATTCGGCAGCGAAATAATTAAAATAACCATTTAACGTTTACCCTTTCAATGCCATGTACAATATAAAATCTGTCCGCAAAACGTGTCAAGGACTACAGTTTTCACAATACCATAGTCTTCTATCCCTGTTCAAAACGATTGGTAATACATAGTTTGGCCCCAGATGGGATGTCGAGATACTCGGTGTAGTGTCTGATCCAAACAGGTTAAACCGAGTATTTAGATTTCGCTCATATTGCGTAAAGAATAATTTCTCACAATGTGCAGTTAACCCTTTCCCTGTTGAATATGTAAGGCATAATGACATCATCAATACCTTTTCACTACTTTTTTTTATAATGGAATATATGTACACGGGCTTTTTGTTTTGTTGATGGAAACTGTAAAGTCAGATCTATTACACTTTTGCAAATATGAAGGAAAGGAACAGAACAGAACAGAGTTTTATTGAAGACTTATACAAACGTACACCGTCTTGTTAACATATAATGCATACATTTATCGTAATCACATGAATATGTACAGAACAGAGCATCTAAACATAGCAGATATAAACAAAAACATAATGAATAATCAGCAAATATGTTGAGGGTGAATTATACAGTAAATTTACTGGGAATTTAAAACTGTGTCTCTTAAAGTCATAGCTTCTTTAATATATTTTGAACACTTTATCAATACTTTTTCTGTTTTGAGATTTTAGTAATTCAATAAGGTTTAACTATTATCTGGCGATGAACGTGATGTCTACCTATACTCTGATTAATTACTTACGGCGTGTGACAATATGTTGAGAAACTCTTGACTGACCTAGTGTCAAACAGCTTTGATCCTGATGAGACGCCGATATTTCGTCGTTTCGTCGTTTCATCTGGTTTAATATTGTTTGCAAAATGTAACCCTTTGCTCCATAAATACGCCTTTCTGTGACTTTGCAAACGTTGTAGACACAGATCAGACGGCTTCCACAGGAGCGGTCTGATCAGGGACTGCTCTGTTTGCTTAGTATAATAGTATAGATATGACTCTACGGTGTCTGCCATTACCAATAATTCCTATTTTGCTGTGCAATTATAAAGAATAATGTGATTAGTATTCATGATGTCATTATGTCTTACATGAATGTTCATGGAGTAAAGGGTTAACCCATTACCTCATAGGCTATTTTAAATCCAACCACTTTGAATAAATCTACCGAAAAGGAGCATTAAGTAGAGAAAAGGAAATTTTAGAATTTTGTAGTTTGAAACCATTGTGATAAATAGAGCATTTGCTCCTATATTATCACAATGGTTTCGCAAAGTGACTTTTACAGAGGCGTCAAAGGGCGTCGGTATGAGGGAAAGGGTTAAAGGCGAATAAGGTCACGCGAATCAGGCTAAGGGTGAAGGTCATATGATAAAATTATTGTCTAGGAGAAATTAGCTTTCAGGAAGAACATAAAGAATCTCATTTCTCTACAATGATAATTTCCAGATTTTCTGATACCTACATACAATAGTCTCACCTGAGATAGAAATCTGTGTTACTTCTCATTAAAGTCAAGTTAATACTGCTATTCATGTAGCCATGATTTCTGGATCATTACTTTCATGTAATCCTATTTTCTAATAAAATCTTATTTATACATACACGTACACTGTACGGTTCATAAACCATTCACCTTTAGTCCACTGAATTCAAAATCTTATAACCCTTTCCTGTACATGTATATAAACGTGTTTCACGCATTTGCAAACAGAGTAGACCCAGATCAGACGGTCCCTACATATCTGATGACTCCGAAAGGGGACATCTGGCAAGGGTCTGCTCTGTTTGCTAATCGATTTTAAAAGATCTATTTCTTTACTTTCTAAAATGGCTACACTTTTACACTTTCCATATTTCGTTGTAAATAGTTTGTCTATAAATATTCAGTATGCAGATCTATTGAAATTTGGAATAAACATAGAACAGGGAAAGTGTTAATCCTCTGTCTGACAGAGACGAACAGTTACGCATATGCTAACAATGTAGACCCAGGAAATGTCCGGTTTGATATTTAAATGATAACAAAAATTCTCCTTTGTTCATAATGTCATTTAGTTTTCTCTCATATAGATGCCTTTTTGACACAATTGCAAACAGAGTAGATCCAGATCAGACGACTCCTGTACGAGCCGTCTAATTAGGGTCTGTTCAGTTTGGTTATGGAATGATAAAGCTCTCATTCTACAGTTTCCGAAATGGCTAAAAGTTACCTTTTTAAGCTATCATTATAAAAATGCAGTATTCGTGAGGTGAGTTTTTTGCATGTTCATTCATGAAGGAAAGGGTTAAAAGTTCAGCTGATAATCATACGGTCATTATATTATTACACGTAACGTGTTTTCCATGAATACACTACTATATATGGGCAAGTAACCCGTTCAAGCACATTCTAATCAGATTAAACCTTTCAGTGCCAGCATTATCGTCTGCTGGACACATTCTGCTTCAATTTCAGAGTAGACGCTTGTTCAAGTCCTGTATAAAACAATAAATAGGGTGTCAAACAATTTGGATCATGATGAGATGCCGAGTTACTCGGCGTCTCATCTGGATCAAAATTGTTTGCATATGATGTCACAGAACTGTCTCCATGACACTGAAACGATTAAAGACACGATCTCAAACGCCTAGCTGTCTGTACGCTGCTTGTTCTTGCTGCGCTCTTGGGTTTTGTGCATTACTGGCAGAATAATGGCCATTGATATAGTGAAAATATAGTGAAAGTGCTCATATAGAAAATTTGCATTCAGTTCCATCCGGCATTGGCGGAATTATGGCCCTTGACTAAGAAAATACCGGCAATTATTCAACTTATGTCAGTTGCTTTACAGGAATGGTTATCAGCATGTGACGTTGTGAACTGAGGTTAACCCTTCCCATGTCCTATGTTTATTCCATGTTCCAATGCATATTGAATATTAATGGACAAAATAGTTATAATAAATTTGGAAGGAGGAGTGTAGCCATTTTAGAAAATAAAAGAAATAGATCTTTCAAACTCTACTAGCAAACAGACCAGAACCTGATCAGACAGCACCTATAGTAACCGTCTGAACTGGGTCTACTCTTTTTGTAAATGCGTGAAAACACGTTTATATGAAGGAAAGGATTAATGATGCCGATTCGTCCAGGTATGGCAGAGTATTGGTCATTGGCTTCTTGAAAAGTTGCAGCTTCATCAGATTAGCAAATAGTCCACGTATGAAGTATACATGTATATCACAATAGTTCAAACATAATGGCCAAGGTTAATGAAGTCGATCTTTGTAGTTTAACTTTATTTCATCAAAGAAAAATGTCACTGAGAAAACGGAAATATAGCTCATTGCTAATATGTACTAATGGTTTTCAAGACATACGTATGGGAAAAGTTGAAATCCTGGTCAGTGACATACTGTGTTATCATCATGTATGGCAGAATCTGTAGCACCAGATCTATAATATTCCATAAGCAAATGCGAGTATACTTTCCTAACAGAGTAGACTCAGATCAGGCGGCTCCAATATGAGCCGTCTGATCTGGGTCTACTCTGTTCGGAAAGGCGTTAAAGGCGCTGGAAATGTGTGGAAGGCGCTTAAAATGTGTGAAAGGCGTAATTATGTTAAAAGCGTGAAAGAGTGAGTGAGTGAGTGAGTTGGGCGCGAAAGACGATTAAATGCATTGAAGGCGTGAAAGACGTTTAACTCATTTTCTCCTAAGCTATTTTTAGACCCAACCTTTTTAAATTAATCTACCGGAAAGGAGCATTAACTAGAGAAAAGGAAAAGTTTAGAATTTTGTAGTTTGAAACCATTGTGATAAATAGAGCATTTGCTCCTATAGGAGCAAATGCTCTATTTATCACAATGGTTTCACAATGTGAATTTTATAGAGGTAAAGTCTGTAAGCATCCTATAGAAATGTATGCATCACTTTCAAAGCTGGCCTACCCATGACATCAAATCTGAACTACAGTAAAACTCGATACTATGAACACTTAAACGCGTTCCATTAGTGATCTTTAACACATGTGGCAGCTTAACTCAGGGTGAAAGTCACACAGAAAACTCCTCTTGGAACGTTCTGCATGACTTTCACCCTGCATTAAGCAGTCACCTGCCTGCAAAGATATACATTCCTCCTTAGTGAAATTTCGTAGTATCGAGTTTAAAAATTACTGGTTTTAAATGCAGTTCGAATTTCCTCCCAGACGGGTTGACAAATAATGTTTAAAGCCACTTTTCAAACTTGGTCTCCCGTGCTGTCTGTAACAATACAGTATCCACGAGGCTTATGACTTACTGAAAACAATCAGTCTTATCTCAACTACGATGTCGTGAAGTAATTTGATTTTTACGTCATGGTTTGATAACCTACATGTAATTCGTATCTGATTAATTAAATAATTCAAGGCTGACCGCGGAGTGTGATAACTACAGTCGAGTCCTGTTAAGGCGACCACGTGATCTATTAAAATAGGCGTCTATAAAAGCAGGTGGCTCCTTAATTCAGGCCAAAATTAATGAAGAAAGCTCCTTAGGGAGAATTTTACATACGTTTCAGCCTACATTAACCCTTTCCCTCATATGCTATTTTAGACCCAACCTGTTTGAATAACTTTACCAAAAAGGAGCATTTACTAGAGAAAAGGAAACTTCTGGAATTGTGAAGCACTGAAATCATTGTGATAAATAGAGCATTTGCTCCTATGGAGCAAATGCTTTATTTATCACAATGGTTTCAAAATGTGACCTTTACAGAGGCATAGAAAGGCATATTTGTTGAGGAAAGGGTTAAGCTGCCATCTGTCTAAAAGACCGACATTGAATGGCTTTGATACAGTAGTCTCGTTACTGCAATCACACAATTTATTAATAGACGAGTCTGTAAAAGTAGGTGATTGCTTAATGCAGGACGGAAGTGATACAGAAAGCTCCCATGTGAGTGTTCTGTATAACACGTGTCTTGTATTCCACCATCACCTATGTTAACCTTTTCCCTGTTCTATGTTTATTCCAACTTTCAATACTTATTGAATATTCATGGACAAAATAGTTATAATGAAATATGGCAGGTGGAACAGTGTAACTACTTTAGAAAGTAAAGACACGGTTACATGTATTTCAAACTCCATAAGCAAACAGAGCAAATAAAACAAATGTGTAAAGTTTCATAAAAACTTGCATGAATGGTAAAGAAGTAAAAGCAACGTTAAAGTTTCTGGACGACGACAACGACAGTTCGGGCACCGGGGTTTCGACCATAGCTCGTATTTCTCTTCGCAAAAAAGACGAGAGGTAAAACTGAACATTATTCTGTGTCTTTAAGGCGTGTGGTTGCTGAATGCAAGATAAAATGTAGAACATTCCAAAGTCAGGCACTGTGATCGTCGTATAAGAACGGAAGTTGCGATTGTCGTATTAGAATGAAAGTTGCGATCGTCGTATTAGAATGGAAGTTGCGATTATCGTATTAGAACGGAAGTTGCGATTGTCGTATGCGATTGTCGTATTAGAACGGAAGTTGCGATTGTCGTATTAGAGCGGAAGTTGCGATTGTCGTATTAGAATGGAAGTTGCGATCGTCGTATTAGAACGGAAGTTGCCATTGTCGTGCGTGCGTGCGTGCGTGTGTGCGTGCGTGCGTGCGTGCGTGCGTGCGTGTGTGTGTGTGTGTGTGTGTGTGAACTATAAACTTAAAACAAAATTTGAAACTGGGTATTTGAAAAATAGAGCAGACAACAATTTTGAAGCAGACAACTAGAACAATCATAGAAATTAACAGATACCTGTAGTCACTGACTGCTCCTCCTTGAAAGCATTCAATTACAGAATTACTTGATGTATGGTTCTGATATCTGGTAATTGCGCGGACAAACAAGCAGAGCAAAACACATTCATTCCTGAATTCGTTCCGCTATGAAAACAGTTTGGATCCGGATGAGATGTCGAATAACTCAGTGCCACATCCAGATCCAAACTGTTTGACACTCTAAGTATAGCCTGGATATCAAATATAAAGTAAATTATTAATGGTAATTGTCACAGACGACAAATTTGATAACTACTAAGGGTTGAAAAAAGAGGCGATGCGCAGGATACACTAATCGATAGTGTAGCTTGCGTTTAATTCTGTAATGATTATGTAGGAATGTACAGTGAAACCCCGCTTATGCGACCACTTAATAAACAGCCACTGGCGTCGTTTAAAGCAGGTGGTTGCTTAATACAGGACGAAAGTTATGCAGAAAGCTCCTATAGGAGCTTTCTGCATAACTTTCGTCCTGTATTAAGCTACCACCTGCCTCTGCCACCCATAATTATGCCTATTTTTGGTGGTCGCATTAGCGGGGTTTTACTGTATTCCCATTGTTGTGACTATTTATCTATCAATGTTAAGTACTTTAACCCTTTCCCTCATATAAACGTGTTTTCACGCATCTGCAAACAGGGTAGACCCAGATCAGCCGTCTGATCAGGGTCTGCTCTGTTTGCTAATAACAATTGATAGATATGTTTATTTATTTTCTAAAATGGCTACACTATTTCACCTTCCCTATTTCATTATAACTATTTTGGCCATGAATATTCAGTAGGTATTGGAATTTAAAGCAAGGGGAAAGTAAAACAGAACGCTCCTATAGGAGCGTTCTGTTTTACTTTCACCTTGCTTTAAGCAGTCACCTGCCCAAAATACCAACTAATTAATACAAATATAGTGGTCGTTATAGAGAGGTTTTATTGTATTATATTTTTTATAATGACATACGAACACGGGAAAGACTGGCATGGCAGAAACTTTAGAATCATATCTATATCTTTTCGTAATCGAACAGAGCAGACCCAGATCAGACGGTTCCTACAGGAGCCATCTGACCTGGGCCTGCTCTGCTGTTTTCAAAGGCGTAGAAAGACATATGTATGGAGTCAAGGGTTAAACACATTTGCAAACATAGTAGACCCACATCAAACGGCTCCTATATGAACCTTCTGATCAGGGTCTGCTCTGTTTGATTATGAAATGATACAGCTCGTGATTATAACTCTGCCAATACCAAACTATCATACGTTCATATGTCATTATAAATATCCAGCTAATAAATATTCATGAGGCCACTGTTTCTTACATGAATATTCACCAGGTAAAGGGTTAAAAGCAATTGATGTAAAACATAGGTTATCTTCGAAACTAACAATGGGGCAATGTCCGTAACGTTGGACGTTGACCTTTGCGTAAAGAAATTAAGGTTGTGTTTGAATACGAGCCATATTTTGTACAAATAATATAATTATATAGTCCAACAAGATTCACCTGACGTTGCTGACCTCTATTATAGTAATTTCACACTACGCTGGGTTTCTATATATGACTTCGGTAGTCTCCGTGAATTATTTATACATGAGTGCACTTATTATATATCCAGGTACACCAGATTAAAATACAGTATATCCTCTCTATAACGGTCAATACATTGTGTTAATTAGTTGGTATTTAGGGCAGGTGGTTGCTTAAAGCAAGGTGAAAGTAAAACAGAACGCTACTACAGGAGCGTTCTGTTTTACTTTCACCTTGCTTTAAGCAGCCACCTGCCTTTGACACACATTACGTGACGTGATTTAGTGGCCATTATAGAGAGGTTTTACTGTACCATTCACCATTGACAAATGTATCGCCAAGAATGTGCCTCAGATGGATTATATCGTGTCTCCCGTGCATTTTATTATGTACGATGTACTGGCGAGTACTGATATATACTGCGTCATCTCACTTTAATTTATTCTTGCATAAAGGTCAACGTCAGGTGAATCGTGTTGGACTATACAGGAAAGTGTTAACGCAAATGAAAATAAGAACAAATACTCTAAATTAATTTCAAATTTAATCACTTCTCTAAATTCAAGAGATGTACTTCTATTATGTGTGTTTAGTATAGAGATATAGACTTTGACTTTATATGTTATTTATATGTGTGTATGGACGATAAACAGCATGTTTAAGTCCTAAAGAAATAAAATTTTGTTCTGTTCTGTTCTGTAACAGCTCCAATGAATAAAATAGATACAATATACCCGTGAAGTTTGACTGACAAAAAAGCCCATACATGTAATAACGAGTGATGCTCATACCAAACCCTTTAGTCCCTGAATATTCATGTTGAAAATAATGAAGGCCATGAGTATCAATGAGCTTTATATTATAACATAGGAACAGAGGAATATTTAATCAAGACTTAAACCACTTCTATTTGAAGAACTATTGACCGAGTGTCAAACAGCCTGGATCCTGATGAGACGCTGAGTTACTCCGTGTCTCATCTGGATCCAAGCTGTTTGCAAATGCGAGTCAGGCCGCGATTAGAGGGATGAGGACTGACATAGAAACGTAGCAAAATTATTTGGGCAGCAAGTTGGTATAACAGAAGTATGACATGGTGTGAAGTCGAATGCTGCGTCTATTTTTTTCGCTTGATCTTGTTTTACTAATTTGTTATGTTGTTCAGGGTTGTTGTTTTTTGTTGCTGTTGTTGTTATTCATGTCAGCAGAATGTCCGATATATTTGATACTGTTATAATGTTTTTGAAACAAAAAAGTAACGATGGTTCCATTGTTCCATTGTTGAATCGAAATTCCCGACATCTTTTGCCTTGAGAAGGGTTAACTCCTGTCGTGATAAGCTCACCCTGGCTGCCATTAGCAAACAGATTGGATCCAGATGAGACACTGAATAGCACGGCGTCTCATTGAGAACCAAGGTATGTGCCACTCGGCCTATAGCTTCTCAAAAGTTCTGCCAACTGGATACTTTATTAAAAAGTGATGTTTTCCACTAACATCATTTTGATAGCATGAGAAAATATAAACATAAAATGCGATCTGCATGTACCAGGCTACCGCTTAAACATACATGTCAATAGCATCATTAATGATTTTACAGCAACTACAGTAAAACTTCTCTATAACGCCCACTAAATTACAAGTATTTTGTGTTAGAGGCAGGTGGCTGCTTAAAGCAAGGTGAACGTAAAACAGAACGCTCCTATAGGAGCGTTCTGTTTTACGTTCACCTTGCTTTAAGCAGTCACCTACTAATTAACCAAATTTGGTGGCAGTTATATAGAGATTTTACTGTAATTATAGTCCAATAAACCAGTTTGTATTGGTTTGATAGACAAAAAACAAGGTATATAATCTATACATGTAACGCACTTCGGGGGAATCCTGAAATACCATTGCACACTGTTCGGATCAGGTTTGTTTGTTTTTTATCGGGGGTTACTATACGTCGTTTTAACAGTATTTCAGTCATATCATGACGTCCAGCTAGTTACAGGTGGAGGAAGACCACAGAGGTTATTCTGTACACGGAACAAATTACATTGTTCCTGCACAGAAGAACATCCAAGTAGAACCATCGACCTACCGCAATCTAGCTGGAAGGCTTCACATGAAAAATCCAAATGCCCAGACCGGGATTTGAAACACAGCGATTGCCAGTCGAAGACCATGACCACTCGGTCACGGAGGCCCCTTAGTTCGGATCAGGATGAGACATCGAGTTAATGATGATCCGATTGGTATGATACAATAATTATATATCAGCAAACAGATGCAAGAAAGTCTGCTTCGAAATCTCAAAAATAAACAAGAGGGCCATGATGGCCCTAAATCGCTCACCTGGTTAAAATAGATTTATGCATACACTGTATTTCTATGTAAAAATAAGTCAGCTTCAGATTGGGGCCAATATGAAACCATAGGCCATAATTTTAGGCCTGGAGGTTAAAATTTGAACAATCTTAATAAAAGAACTTTAGATGATGCCAGGGGCGGGGCAATTTTGGTCCTGGGGCCATGATTTGAACGATCTCGGTAGAAAACCATTAGATGATACTACATACCAAATTTCAAAGGTCTAGGCCTTTTTTTTAAAAATCTACCTATAAAAAACTGATAAGCCATGGGGCGGGACCACTTTTGGCCCTGGGGGTAACAATTTGAACAATCTTTGTAGAAAATCATTAGATAATGCTACATACCAAATATCAAAGGTTTAGGCTTTACAGTTTTGGAGAAGAAGATTTTTGAAGAGTTTCCTATGAAAAACTGATAAGCCCCGGGGCGGGCTATTTTTGGTCTGGGGGTCATAATTTGAACAATTTTTGTAGAGGACAATTAGATGATGCTACATATTAAATATCAATGGTCTAGGACATATGGTTTCAGAGAAGAAGAATTCTAAATAAGCCCCGGGGCGGGCCATTTTTGGTCCGGGAGTCATGATTTGAACAATCGTTGTAGAGGGCCATTAGATGATGCTACATACCAAATATCAAAAGTCTAGGCCTTACGGTTTCAGAGAAGAAGATTTTTAAAGATTTTCCTATGAAAAACTGATAGGCCCTGGGGCGGGGCCATTTTTGGTCCAGGGGTCATAATTTGAACAATCTTTGAGGAGGACCTTTAGATGATGCTACATACCAAATACCAAAGATCTAGGCTTTATGGTTTCAGAGAAGAAGAGTTTTAAAAAATCCTATGAACAAATGATAAGCCCTGGGGCGGGGCCATTTTTGGTCCGTGGGTCATAATTTGAACAATTTTTGTAGAGGACCATTAGATGACGCTACATACCAAATATCAAAGATCTAGGCCTTATGGTTTCAGAGAAGAAGATGTTTAAGTAAATTGTTGACGACGCACATACGCACGACGACGGACGCCGGACACTGCCCCCTCACAATACCTCACCTGGCACTTTGTGCCAGGTGAGCTAAAAAAGGATAAAGGGTTAAAGAAAACGTGAATATGGATGCTAAATGTTATTTGTGGTATGTTCGTCATACCCTCGCAGTCTAAACTACAGATAGGTTATAATGAAATGCGTACAACTAATGAGGTTTTAATAACTGGTTTGGGTTTTTCCCTGTTGTACCTTTCTAATGTAATCCGATTTATAACTGTAGATGCCTTGTGAGTTTTATTCCAAAGTCCCTCAATTTAGAAGTTTTCGCCATAAAAATGATTTATATTTTCGAAAATGTTTCAGCGGTAGTTAATGAGTTTATCCTTTGCAGTAATTTCAGCGTGAGCTGCAGCGAAATGCAGTTTCATTTGAAACCGGATTTTGATAATATTCATTCGCGTTGATAATCATACCCGCGAGAAAAAGTCACAATTTCTCATTATCTGTAAGCCGGTTGAAGTCCGCTTGTGCGTTATACAACAGAAAGCATGTCATTAATGCATGTTACATCTATTGCAAAATCGAAATGAAATAATGACAGAAAAACAATTTGGATACAGCTCAGTGGCAATGCGTATCTATGGCGTTAAAGGTTAACCCTTTCCCTCATATAAACGTGTTTTCACGTGTTTACAAACAAAGAAGGCCAAACTCAGACGGCCCCTATATGAGCCGTCTTATCAGAGTCTGCTCTGTTTGCTAATGGAATTAGATAGATATGTTTCTATACTTCGTAAAATGGCTACAATGTTCCACCTGTCACATTTCATTATAACTATTTTGTCCATAAATATTCATTAGGTATTGATATTTGTAATAAACATAGAACATGAAAAGGGTTAAAGGGGATGTCCCTACATTTGATGCATTTCATAAACACTTAAAATATACAAAACTCATTTGTTTATATGCTGAAAAGTAGTATATCGCAAAAAGCCCCATCCAATTACCGTTTATAATGACAAAACATCCATGTGTTTGATATCGCCGATCCCGGTTTTACTCCCCGATGTTTCAGTTTTATTCGGGTTGAGTTTTAGTGTCGTAACAGTTCGCCCTATTCGCGATTCTCCGACCACTTCCGAGAAAGCTATTACGTAAACAATGCAGGGATCGGGTGATCATCGGCAAAACGCGGAAGAAAAAAACGGAAAAGGCCGATACTATTGTGTTGTAGAACAAAAATTATCAGTATTGATGAAATCAGTTTATTTGTATCACATGGGCATTTTTCGATATAAGTTCAAATTGGGAACCTTCATAATAATGATAGAGCATAACAAATACCAAGTTTTATTATATTATTGAAAATATGCGATCATTGTAGGGACTTCCTCTTTTGTTATCCATCTTTCAAAACATCTGCAGCATCAGAATTGATATTTGTCAGTGTGTGTTGGTGATGCTCTAGGGACCACTAGCCATGGTTTACATTGATTGCATATGATAGTGCACTCGTTTCGCGCATTCAAAGGTTAATAGTTTTGACGGAGCCCTCTGATCAGGATCTGCACTGTTTGCTGAACCCATTTGTGCCAAAGGCTTACCCAAGCAAACAATTTTGTTTGTTGTTCCCCTCAACATGAAAAAAACGGATGGTTCTAATATGATGTCTGGACGTGTTTTCCTTGAATGATATGGGAATGGGTTAATTTTGCGCATTTACGAACAGAGTAGACCCAGATAGACCTGTAGCTCCTATAGGAGCCGTCTGATCAGGGTATGCTCTGTTTGCTTATGAAGTTATGAAAGATTTTATTCTACAGTTTCTGCCTGAGCCAAAATGTCCTGCGTTCATAGGCCATTATAAAAATCATATAAGAAATATTCATGATGTCAATATCTTTACATGAATATTGAACAGGGAAAAAATTAAACAAAAAACGAAGTTAATTCGTTAGATTGATGCTGTAGAAGTGTTCTACTTTTCACCTGAGATATGATAAATCTGTAACGTTGAAAGAGTTCTGATCTGTACAATAAAATCTGTATTAAGCGACCATTGAAAACAAGTATACTCATGTTTATTTGACTGAGGCAGGTGGTAGCTTAATGCAGAACAAAAGTAATGCAGAATGCTCCATAAGGAGCTTTCTGCTTTACTCTTTGTCATATTTTAAGCAACCACTGCTATCTAAGACTTATATTTGATCAAGCAATGGTCGCTTTACACGGGTTTTACACTTTATTGTTTTACCTGTGATCAAACAACTGTAGATGATGTAGGCAGTGAAGTCACACCTCTCGGCCACCGCACCGGATACGATGGTGGCCGCCGTTGCTGCGAACACGAACTGGAAGAACCACTGTGCATACAGGGAGTCCGGCATATCGCTGTGCGCGAAATACTTGTACCCGATAAAAGAGTTCCCATCACCGAACGCAAAGGCGTAACCAAACAGCCAATAGGACATTCCTCCGAAAACTGAAAAAGCATGCCCCAATTTAGTGAATAAACTAGGGTGGAACTGCTAAAGCAGTCGAATGATTACTATAGAAAGAAACCAACACAGAACGCTCCGTTGGGAGATTTCTGCACTACTGTCGTCCGGCATTCAGCTACGCGCATAACACCTGGTAAAAAGACAATTTCAAAGAGGTGTTTGACATTTAGACAATCAAAACAACATGCAGTATAGGTGTGTAATCATATACTAAATCTGCTCCATGGTGAAAGATGCATTCAAATTTAAAATTCAAAACTTTAAATTTGTTTTATTTCCTTCGCATATATATATACAGTAAATCACCGCTGAACCGGAATTCTAGTACAGAATGATTCAAATACGTTTAGGCAGGTGACTGCTTAATGCAGGGTGAACGTCATGCAGAAAGCTACTAAAGGAGCTTTCTGCATTACTTCCACTCTGCACTAAGCCTCCATCTGTCTCCAAGACGGATATTTATATTAAATTTAACGTCCGGCTGAGAGGGGTTTTACTGTACATCTAAGTACAGTAAAACCTCTCTACAACGGCCACTAAATTGTGTTAATTAGCTGTTATTTAGGGTAGGTGACTGCTTAAAGCAAGGTGAGAGTAAAACAGAACGCTCCTATTCCTTAGGAGCGTTCTGTTTTACTTTCACCTTTCATTAAACTGCCACCTGCATTTAATACAAAATACTTGATGTAATTTAGTGTCCGTTATAGAGAGGTTTTACTGTATCATATATTGGTCAGTAAAATTGTACAGTTACATGTAACCCTGTCGGATGTAAAACACAATCGTTTATTAGTTGGTCGTTTAGAAAGGTGGTATGTACATTATCCCTTTATCCGGTGAATATTCATGTGAAAAATAATGACATCATGAATATTTAATAGCTGTTTTTTAAATGACATACTAATATGATATACACATGATTGTTTGACCATGGCAGAAACAATATCTACATAAATCTATAAGAAAACATAATATACCATAATCAGACTGATCATACTGAAGCCGACCCACCTATGTCTACACTGTTTGAAAATGCTTCAGAATGCGTCTCCATGAGGCTTAAGCGTCTGTCAAACATTCGACGGAAAACAGAATTGTTCATCCGTTCGCCTCCGTTCGAATGCGTTTCTTATTATATCAGGCAAGGTCCGTTCAGTCTGGCGAAAAGTTTTGAACAAGAGCACAATTCAAAACGGACTCAACCGGACAAAGGGGCCCGCTGGATGTACGGTATCTATACGCTGACATGCAGTTTGTTCGAAACTCGTGAGTTCATTCTCCTGGACTTGTCCAGTTCGCATCCGTTGATGTCCAGTGGACCTGATTTGCGACTGGACTACTACATGACATGCAACGGGTCGACCGGAGGTGTTCCGGACACTGACCGCATGTTCGGTACCAAATCATTCTTTGAACGTTCGAAGAACGTCTTTGTAATGTCAGTTTCTCATGCGTTGCACTTTCGTTTTACCCGGTACTTGTCCGTTAATCGTACAGTGATGTCCGTTACTTGGTCGTTTATTTCCCTGCACATGTCCGGTAATCATGCGCTCATTGCGCGTTTTATGCGCTCCATACACCGGTCGAGGGCCTCGAACAGCATTGGGGACGACAGTCTTCACCGGATAACTTTCTGCCGCAATGTTTGTATCCGTGTGACGTCCGTTTACGCCATCCGACAAGGTGTGACAGACGCTTTAATGCAGATTGATTTATTTCAGTAAACTTCTAACATCAACCTTCTTAATTATTTATAACCTGTTTAACTATCATATTGACGACTTTCGGTACCATTGCAAGCAAAGTAGAACATATTCAGACGGCTCATGTAGGAACTGTCTGGTCATTATCTGCTCTATTTGCTAATAGAATAATTACGAGTATATACAGTAAAACCTCTCTATAACGGACACTTAATTACATCACGTATTTTGTGTTAAAGGCAAGTGGCTGCTTAAAGCAAGGTGAACGTACGAGTAAAACAGAACGCTCCTATAGGAGCGTTCTGTTTTACATTCACCTTGCTTTAAGCAGCCACCTGCTTTAAATATCAACTAATTAACACAATTTAATGGCCGTTATAGAGAGGTTTAGTGGCCGTTATAGAGAGGTTTTACTGTATCTGATTCTACAGTTTCTGCCATGGCTAAATCAAACATTCAGCTGATTAATAATCATGACCTCAATATTTCTTACATGAATACTCATGGTGTAAAGGGTTAATCCTTTCCTTCATATAAACGTATTTTCACGCAATTACAAACATAGTAGACCCAAATTAAAAGGCTCCTATAGGAGCCGTCAGATCAGGGTCTGCTCTGTTTGCTAATGAAATTTTAAAGATCTGTTTCTTTACTTTCTAAAATGACCAAAATATTTCACCTTTCATATTTCATTATATAACTATTCTGTCCATGAATATGTAGTAGGTATTGAAATATGAAATAAACATAGAACAGGGAAAGGGTTAAGTAGAATTCACTCTAAGGACCTCTATTCTATTTACAATGTGGTCGTCATAAAAGGGATCTGATATAACATCAATTAATGATTACACTTACAGGAATCCAGAGCATTCTTGATCAGGATGTTAGTCGTGTTTTTACTCCTTACAGCTCCAGCTTCAAGGAATGCAAACCCTGCTTGCATCACTGAAAAGTGAAGAAATATGGTCACAATTAGTAAAAGTAACATCAAAAAGAAGTAAAATCCAGTTTCCCAGTCACGTAGTAGCGTAACGTAGGAAGAACGAAATACAGAACTCTCAAATAGGCATTTTCTGTATGACTTTGACCTGGCAATGAGTAACAACATATCTTAATAGTTCTGTGTCAAATCAGCAATTAGTGGCTTAGCCATTTCCTTCATATAAACGCCCTTTTCTCGTTTTTGAAAACATTGTAGGCAAAGTAGGGGCTGTGTGATGAGAATATGTTCTGTTTGCTTATGAAATCTCAATTCCTCTGTTATATTTATAACTTATAAAATTAAGTTAATGAAGATAAATGTAATTATACAACAGGGCATGGGTAAAGAAGGAGAAATGTATTTTAAAATTCAGCAAGAGAATGGTTAATGATTATTCATGAAGTGGTCAAATTCATGCCTAAATGTTCAACAGGGAAAGGGATATATTTTACTATGTTGCCAAATATACTACGCTCGGGGATTGTGCATATCCAACGTGATATTAGTTAACAGCACAGAAATTCTATACTTGTACTTAAATATTTAAACAGCAACAATAAACCAATTAAAACTGCATGTATGTCTATGAATAATGAATATTGATTTTCCCATTTACCTCATAAATATTTATGTAAGAAAATCATGCATCATGGACGTTTTTAGATTACTTTTGATAACACAGAAAGATTTAGCCATGGCGGAAGCTGTAGAATCAGGTCTATATAAATATGTAAGCAAACAGAGCAGACCCCGATCAAACGACTCCTACAGTAACCGTCTGATCTTGGTCTACTGATTTTGCAAAAGCTTTAAGAGGCATATAAATGGAGTAAATAGTTATGCACGTATATACATTGATATTGTACAATCAACCCCCTCTAAAACGGGCGTTAGATCAATATATGTTTCGGTCTTGGAGACAGGTCATAGAAAGCTCCTAGAGGAGCTTTTTGAATGACTTTTACCCTACATTAAACTGCCACCAGCCTAAAAGTATCTAAATTGTTTTCTACTAGAATTACTGTTTAGAGGGGTTCTACTGTATACGATTTTGTTTTCAATCTTTACTTCGTGGATTGATACAAGCAATCATCACTAGATGATTATCAAAAAGGTAAACTTTAACCCATCCTCTCATGTTGACATCTTTTGACGCTTTTGGTAAAAGTCAGGTTTTGAAACCATTGTGATAAATAGAGCATTTACTCAACAGGAGCAAATGCTCTATTTATCACAATGGTTTCTAAGCTACACTATTCAAAACGTTCCCATTCTTCCAATATTTGCTCCTTTATAGTACATTTATTCAAAGAGGTTAGGACTAAAACAACCTATGAGGTAATGGGTTAATGACGTCTAAAAGAGAATGTTTGACTATAGAAGAACATTGTAGCATCAGATATTCCTAAAGCAAACAGAGCGTATCCTGTTCAAATCTCTCCTAAATGGCGTATCTATAGAGTAACGGGTAAACCATGTTCTACAAACTACTTGTACGTAACTACTCCATTACGTCGGTTATCCGTATTTACATGTACCCCACAGTGCGAGGAGCGCAGATACACACACGGAACCAGACTACTTGTGTATAACCGTCTCCATAAGTTAACGTCGGTTACCCGTATTCGCATGTACCCGACTGCGCGAAGAGCGCGTGTACACATACGGAATCAGACGTATGAGACCAATGACAAATCAATCACAATGATAGTAGCTAGTTGGAACCGAACAAACATATTTAAGAATGTTCTTGAGTCTCAAGCGTCAGCTTGTGTTTGATGAACTCAAGATCAGAATGTCACTTTCATTTCATTAAACTTTATCCCCCTTCCGCGAGCCGACTCGCGTCTGCTAAAAGCTTGAGACGAAATCATTTTTACAGTGGGATAAGAGTTAAACCTTTCCCTTTTTTCACGCATTTGCAAATAGAGTAGAACCAGGTCAGACGGCTTCTAGAGGGTCTGCTCTGATTGGTTATGCTATAATATAGATCTGATTCTTCAGTTTCTGCCAAAGCCAAAATGTTCTGTGTTCATATGCCAATTATAAAAAGTTATGTAATTAATATTCATAATGTCAGTATTTCTTATGTGGATATTCAAACAGGGAAAGGGTTAATACCGTTGTAGAACAGGCATCAAACAGTACAGACCCTGATCAGAGGGCTTCTCCATTCTTTCCAGAATCAAAGTTTTAATCCTCTGGACCCGAGACATGCATGCACTGCAATTTAAAAACAGTGTAGACCGAGATCAGAGGGTTCCCCTAGGAGCCCTCTGATCAGGGTCTGCACTGTCTGTCATTCAAAATCCTCAGACAAGTTTAAGTCTTACATACTGAGTGAACTCTGCAGTTGAACACTATTCCATTCAGATATTTCAGGGAGGACAGGGTTAATCACCAATAGCAACAAAGATAGCTGATTTGTTTCAAAATGAAAACTAACAAAGCATTGTAAGTATCAGCGTCAGTCTGCGACTGTTGGTGACAAGTTTAACCTTCACACTCTTGTGAAAGAAATTTGTCTGATCAGATTTGGATTTCGTACCATAATGACTACTTCCGAATCGATTAAACGTTTGAAAACTATTGACAGTGTGTCAAACAGCTTGGATCCTGATGAAACACCGAGTTACTCGGCGTCTCATCTGGATTCAAGCTGTTTGGTGGCGAATAGCAGGGTAAGGGATAATGCTTCAACTATTTGTTCAACCTATAGTATGCTGGGTACGTATTGTCAAAGCTCTGTATTTGAAAGCATAAGCTATACAGTAAAACCTGTCTAAAGCGGCCATTCGCTTACTGAACACAGGAGTTTAACCCATTACCTCATAAGCTATTTTAGATCCAGCCTCTTCTAACAAATCTAGAAAAGGAGCATTGGCTAGAGAAAAGGGAAAATTTCAGAATTTTGTAGTTAGAAACCATTGTGATAAATAGAGCATTTGCTCCTATAGGCGCAAATGCTCTATTTATCACAATGGTTTCACAAAATGACTTTTACAGAGTCGTCAAATATCGTCAATATGAGGGAATGGGTTAAAAAGCAGGTGGTTGCTGAATTACAGGGCAAAATTAATACAGAAAGCTCCTACACGCAAAATGTTAAATGTATTAATCTACCGCTTCCAGTGGCCAATTAATGATTACCTTTGAAAACAGTTTGGATCCAGATGAGACGCAGAGTAACTCGGTGTTCTATAAGGATCCAAACTGTTTGATACTGTTATTAGGTTTTATGAAATCAAATTGAAAGAAATTAAAGCAGACGACAAATTTTGCAGAAGAAAATATTTTGCAGGAGGAAACTTAATGGGTATATGGCCCTTCTGGCAGATTGTTGAGTCTAATTGATATTATATTAGATCCTCTTAATGAGGCAGAGTGGATTAGTATGGAAAAGCTTGCTCCAATTATATTAATGCTTTCTTTCATATAAACGCCTCTTCTTACATTTGCAAACAGAGTAGACCCAGATCAGACGGCTCCTATAGGATTATCAGGATCTGCTTTGTTTGCTAATGAAATTTAATAGATCTGTTTCTTTAGTTTCTAGAATGGCTACAATGTTCCACCTTCCATATTTCGTTTTAACTATTTTGTCCATGAATATTCAGTAAGTAATGAAATTTAGTTAACCCTTTCAATGCTTAATTGTCAAATGGACTGTTCCAAAATTCAAGAAGGTTAAGCCTATAATTCAAGAACAATTTAAAAGAAAAGATAATTTGACAAACAGTGCAGACCGTGCAGACCGTGCAATGGTAACAAATACATTACAGGACTACATTAATTATGTGCCGGAAACGTCCCTATGTATTTTTTGTATTATAATTATCCCAATGCTATCCCGGATGAATAAAGTATTTGTGTTTGTCGGGTCTACACGGTGACTCGTGCCACACACTGGAAGAAGTATCATTGCATCCAATATGTTACGAACGTTTCTGTCATGCCATGACAATGTCATCCGAATAATATGATATCCGGAAAACTACTTCCTATGTGCGTAACATAAGCCAGGGGTGTGTTTTATTATCACAAATCTGAATCAGGATTACAGATCATGATTGTGATTCGGTCGTTTTTATCGAATCACAAACATGTTCTCTAATCAGACTAATCAAGCTCTGGCCTCGATTAAAATCTAATCATAATCAAAATGGCGGAACTTACATGTACACTAACAGCAGAGGAGACACAACTTCAAACCATTCTCAGAATGGTTATGGAAGGTAACAGTTGAAGTAACAGTTACATTTCTATTTGCTCTCGAAGTAAAATGTTCCCAACATATTTTATTTAATTTTATTAGATCTATTTTTTTTATTATTATTTTATTTATAGTTTTAGTTTTTGTTTACAACATGTCATATCAAATTGTTTTAATACCATAGCAATCGTGACTAAGATTGTGTGTATAATCAAAATCATTATTTAAGAAATAAAACACACCCCAGGCTTGTGAAAGAAGAAATATAATCGGGTTTTGCCGCGATACTATAACTGTTTACGTAGACATTTTCTGGTATTGTAAGGCAGAATAAGATATCGGAAATATTTTTCTGTGATATTGAGGCAGGGTGCAAAGTATAATAAGCCCATTGATGAATTTTCAGAGAGAAATAGTCCATCATTGTTTATCAGTAGAGTCTATATACATGTACAGTATGAAATGGTAAAATGTACGAATGACAAACAATGCAGAACCAGATGAGAATGCTCCTCTTGGAGCCCTCTGATTTGGGTCTACACTGCTTGCAAACGACGGTGCACTCGTTTCCCGCATCCAAAATAGTTAATATTTACAAACAGTTTGAATCCAGATGAAACTATGTTCGGCTTCTTTCTTCTTGCTGTAAATACAGTAACCCCCCTCTAATGCGAACCCCTAAAAGAGGTATATTTCTAGGTGTAGAGGCAGGTGGTAGCTTAATGCAAGACAAAAGTAATACAGAAAGCTCCTACAGGAGCTTTCTGCATTACGTTTGTCCTGTATTAAGTAACCACCTGCTTATAACGACGCCCATGTTTATTCATTCAGTGGTCGCATTAGAAGGGTATTAACCCATTTGCACCCAGTGTCCGTTAAAAGGGACATTGGTAAGCAAGCAGGGTAGACCCGGATCAGACAGTTCCTGAAGGAGCCCTCTGATCAGGTTCTGCGCCGTTTGCTAAACCCATCGATGTAAATGGTTTATACCAGCAAATATGTTGTATGCTATGCTCACCACCCACCCCAACATGAAAAATGGATGGGTTCCAAAGAAGTATCTGGACGGAGTTTTTTTTATATATGATATGGGAATAAATAGGTTAATGTCTGCTCAAGCTTCGATATGACGCAATTTCTACTTACGTCTAATTTCTTTTGTTTAACCCTGAATTTTAAAAACAAATTTCCAAACTTCAAACAGGTCAAGCAAACTGTGAGTTTTCCGGGATTGAAAAAAGTATAAAGGAGTCCTCTCATCTGGGTCTACACTGTTTTCAAAGAACTTTAATCACTCGTTTCCCGCACTGGAAGCGCTAAGAAACTACTTACCGAGTGTCAAACAGCTTGGATCCTGATGAGACGCCGTGTTTATCGGCGCGGTGGCTCATCTGGATCTAAGCTGTCTGCAAATGCAGGTGAATTAATAATCACATTTGACCTCTCATAGATCCCGGTGTCTTGTCGGGGTCTACACTATCGTGTCACTCTGGTTGTATATTTGAACAAGAAATGGAAAAGCAAATAGCCTGGAATGTTTGTTGACGACATTTACTCAGTACAAGGAGATAGAATCAATGGTTAGTTTAAACATATTTTTTTATTTGAAACAGTGTACAGTAAAAGCCTTCTCAACCGGAATTCTAGTAGAACATAATAAAAGAATTTAAATACGTTTAGACAGGTGGCTGCTTAATGCAAGATGAAAGTCATACAGAAAGCTCCTTAAGGAGCTATCTGTTTGATTTTCACCCTGCATTAAGCTGCCACTTGGCTCCAAGACCGACATTTATACTAAATTCTGAAAGTAGGAGAACGAATTGAACGTCCGATTTAGAGGGGTTTACTGTACATTAAACGTGGTAACCACAAAGTATCACTATAGGATTAGAACAAAGCTTAGAGCTGATTGAGTTCTTCTTCTCAAAGGTTATTTAACTCGCTATTCCATCGTATGTAAATAAATACTCTTTACATAAATGTTCATCAAGGAAAAAGGTTTAACCCTTTCCCTGTTTATTCCAAATTCCAATACGTACTGAATACTCATTGACAAATTAGTTATAATGAAATACGGAAGGTGGGGTAGTGTAGCTGTTTAGAAACTAAAGAAACAGATCTATCAAATTCCATAAGCAAACAGAGCAGACCCTGTTCAGACGGCTCTGTGAAAACACGTTTATATGAAGGAAAGGTTTCTCATTGTGAAAGATGATTCTCTGATTTCATATAGACGTAATTGATTAGCAGAGATTCCGAGGAGGAAGTACAAATGTATATTATTTTGAAGAGAGACGCGAAGAAAAGAGAGGTTTCAGTTATGCATCAATGCGCAGAGCATAACAATTAATTCTTTAACTCTTTCGCTGCTAATGACCTATATATAGATGCAACAGTTTGGATCCAGATGAGACGCCGAGTAACTCGGCGTCTTAAAATGAATATACCTATGTGTTACTATGACTGGTTTTTGAAACAAAAATGAAGAAAAAAATGAAAATTGTAGCAGACGACAAAATTTGCAGAGGACAAAATTAAACAGCGAAAGAGTTAAAAGGCTAGACCACTATGGTTACCATGAACTCTTTGCACCAAGTGATTGTTGTCTTAAAACATTCGTCGTCTGCTACAATTCGTGAAGTCAACTTTTCTTTTTTAACCCTTTACTCCATAAATACGCCTTTCTGTGCCTTTGCAAACAGAGTAGACCCAGGTCAGACGGCTTCTGTGGGAATCTAATCTGCTTGAAAAGTTCACGTGCCATAATAAATATTAGTCTTATTATTATTTATATCATGAATATTCATGGAGTAAAGGGTTGAAAATAAACAAAGAAGTAAACATGTATATTATCCTGATAAGAATTAGATGTCGAGCTACCGGCGTCTCATTTGAATCCATACTGTTTACGTAGGTTATCACGAATTCCCAGATCACGTGAGAATAATCCCACGTGGACAGATGCGACCAGTGGAACCTTCACATTGGAGAACTGGATGATTGCTTAAAAAATTATTTCCATAATTGCATAATTATCCTCATAAAGATTTCTAGCAGAAAAGTCCTTTCAACAAAAATTCAACAAAAATCGATCACACGTGCATTTGGGCGTGATCCTGACCTTTTCGCTACTAAATATTTTCCGTAATCAGACGTCTCTTGCAGTGTGATATAGCGATAGTATTATAACGACACCATAACTTCGGTTGTTATCTTTATTTCTCAGACCTAGAGATATGCAAGCTGGCAGCATTTTCCTCGACTTCTAAACTCAGACTCTAGTAAGACTCCGCCAGTCTCCTGTCTCCTTACCCATACCCTCCTATAGGAGCAAATGCTCTATTTATCACAATGGTTTCAAAACTACACAATCCTAAAAGTTTCCTTTTCTCTAATAAATGCTCCTTTTCGGTAGATTAATTCAAGTAGGTTGTGTCTAAAAATAGCCTATGAGGTAATGGGTTAAGCTAGAGTTTAGCTCTCTATTTATACAGTTAGTGAACCTGGAAATGTTAACCAAATTGTATAATCGGCTTTTAGTTTATATCAGTCGATACACTTTAAATGGTCATTTCCTAATTAAAGGCGCATACCCTTAGCGTGCTCCTAAATCCCCGTATTTACATGACAATATTACACCCCTACCCTATTCAAATAAAACAAAAACAGTTATAAGCATGGATCAACACAATAATGTAATGTCCAGTCTCTAAGGCACGTCTCTTTTCTAACTAAAGTTCATAATACGCGTTGCTGTAAATCCGATGAGTCCAGCGCTGATGGATTCAGAAGGAAAGTTCATATATCAAGGCTATTATGATCCTAACACTCGAACATCGATGTAGAGTTGACATAATGTATTGTCCAAATGTCTGAAGAACATTGAGGTTCTCCGAATAATTTTTGAAGTATGTTAATGAAGATGTACTTCTCCAAAAAGTCTACGATAGTTCCGTGATTTGTTGATATAAGAAAGATACTGGAACAGTATGTAACGATTGAGTTATCACAGCACTTGTCCAACCCTGAACTATCTCCAAAATGTCTGCGATAGATCCGTGATTTGTTAATAGAAGAAAGATACTGACACTTTTTGTAATGATTAGTTATCACAGCACTTGTCCAACCCTAAGCTATCAGGTGTCTGAACACCAGGTAAATAGTTAACCCCATTGAAACACAGTGTCCCTTAGAAAGGACATAGACATAACAGTGTAGACCCAGATCAGAGGGTACTTGAAAGAAATTCAACTGTCGCATGAATACGAAATTGATAAGCCGTTTTTTATAATAATGAAAACATTTTTGGCAATGACAGATCTTTATCATTCCATAAATTAACAGAGCAGATAGGGTTTACCCTGATTGCAAAATCTTCTCCATACGGTTAAGGGTTAAAACTTAAAACAATTCAATTTTCTGATGACACGTGATCAAACTATTATATGACATATCAGACAACGAGCATGTGTATCAAGTTTGATGAAGCCAGCTCCTATATTATGTAAATTCCGGCAAACCTAAACACTTTCACTGCAAATAAGTTTTGCCGTCTGCTTCATTTTTTTCTTGTCTAATTAACCCTTTACTCCATAAATACGCCTTTTCCGTCTTTGCAAACAGAGTAGACCCAGATCACACGGCATCTATAGTATCATATACCATATAATATAGATATGATTATCTAGTTTCCGTTACAATAAAGAATTATTTTGTTCATAGTACCATTATTAAATGCAATGAATACATGTTAATAATGTCATTATATCTTGTCTGAATAGTATTGGAGTAAAGGGTTAAAACTAATAATCAAAATTACAGAAGATGGACTATAATGCAACACCCAGTTACTCGGCATCGCATCAGTATCCAAACTGTTTTCAAATATGATAACAAATTCGACCGTGGAAGTGTAACAGTTGACACTGACCGCATCAGTATAAGTAGGCCTACTAAAGCAGTGCACGAGGTATAAGTAGGCCTACTTGAGCAATACACGACTCTTTATAAGTAGGCCTACTACAGCAATACACGACTCTTTATAAGTAGGCCTAATACAGCAATACACGAGGTATAAGTAGGCCTACTACAGCAATACACAACTCTTTATAAGTAGGCCTACTACAGCAATACACGAGGTATAAGTAGGCCTACTACAGCAATACACAAATCTTTATAAGTAGGCTTAATACAACAATACACGAGGTATAAGTAGGCCTACTACAGCAATACACGACTCTTTATTACCAGTCAGAGTAAATCCTTGGACTTTGATTGGTCAGCTTGCCCAAAACTGCCGGGGTGTACAGTACCGTATTCAGCGGCTTCCACGGAGAATACAGAATTATTCAAATTTGACGCGTGACGTCATTCGTTTTGTTTTTATTTTTAGCGTCGATTCGAAATTTCATATCGTCCTTACTCCAATAATTCTGGATGGATTACGACCAAATAATCAATAATAAACGTAAAAAACTATACCTCATAAGTTCCTCAATTTATCAACTTATCAGTGCAACGTGTTACCGTTGATGTTTACAAGTGAAGTTTCAATTCCTCTTTCGAAATTGCTCTGAGACGACGTCATATTTGCTCTGTGATGACGTCATGTTTTCTTTGTCATGTCGTCATACAATTAGAGATCTAATGTCAGCAAAATAAGAGTTGTTCGTTTCTTAATAATTAGGTAAATCGGATCTCTGACTGGTAATAAATTCGTTACACGGTAATTTGGCAGGGTGTACGGGCTGGTATGACCGGGTTAGACCACGTATTTCCTTCGGCTAACGCCTCAGGAAATACGGGATCTAACCCGGTCATACCAGCCCGTACACCCTGCCAAATAACCGTGTAACTAATATTATAAGTAGGCCTAATACAACAATACGCGAGGTATAAGTAGGCCTACCACAGCAATACACGACTCGTTATAAGTAGGCCTACTACAACAATACACGGGGTATAAGTAGGTCTACTACAGCAATACACAACTCTTTATAAGTAGGCCTACTACAACAATACACGAGGTATAAGTAGGCCTACTACAGCAATACGCGACTCTTTTTGTTTATTACATCGAAACAAAACCTAGCTAAAACAAATTACAGTAGAACCAGCTTGAGACAGGTTCTCCTGTACACAGCATCGAACTTCAGTTATAACGCTCATGTTTTGTTTTCCTTCTTTATTAGAAGGAATGATTCAATATTAACGTATCAGTTTACCAGTTGATAATCTACATCAATCAAATTGACAGCAGTGAAATCCCTGGCATTGCACAACGGGCATAATGAGCATCATATGGCACATGCTAAACTTTATAACATTTTATTTGATAGATCCGCATACTAACACATTTGCAAACAAAGTAGACCCATATCAGACAGTTACTGTAGGAACTGTCTGATCAGGGTCTGCTCTGTTTGTTTATGGAGTAATGTAGATATGAATATACAGCTCCTGCCATGATCAACAAACATTTCTGTGTTCATATGCCATTTACAACATTAATATAATTATATGTATATTCATAAAATCATTATTTGTACATTGGGTGATGCGTTAATTTAGCCTTGAATTTTAGTTTGGATTTCGCATGATGTGGGTGTCATTATGGCCTTTGAAAACGGTTTTTATCCAGATGAGAGACCGAGTAAAGATGTGTCTCGTTACGATTTGACATTCAGATGGTATCTTTGGAATAGAATAGATGAGCTTCTACTGCTAAATATATATTAGACAATATTATAAACCCTAGTAAAGACGCTTAAATGAACATTTTATGATAATAATAATCTTTTGACCACTTATTGCAATCGTCTCGATGAGATGATTGTAACAAGTAGTCTTAACATATGGTTTGATAGAAAAAATGGAAGTTGTGGTATTTTGCACACCCTTTATATTTAAAAAGTATGTCTATAAGTGAATATATTTCCCTGAATATTAACCCATTACTTCATATGCTATTTTTGACTCAACCTCTTTGAATGAATTTACCGAAAATGCGCATTTACTAAAAAAAGGGAAATTTTAGAAATGTGTAATTTAGAAACCATTGTGATAAACAGAGCATTTGCTCCATATGAGCAAATGCTGTTTATCACAATGGTTTCAAAAATGATCCAAGTTGGAAGAACTTGTTGTCCGACCCCATTTCTGTTTATTATGAAATAAAATATGTTTAAACTAAAAATGGACTTTTATAGAGGCGTTAAAAAGCGTCAAAATGAGGGAATAGGTTATAGATTCAAGAGCTGACAACTGATTTGTCCCATAACATATAATCAAACACTTTTACTCTTATCCCACTATCCGCGACCAGACTCGCATTTGCAAACAGATTGGATCCAGATGAGACGCCAAGAAATTCAGCCTCTCATCAGGATCCAAGCTGTTTGAAACGCTTGTTCGAATCAGTAGAAATCCATATTGCAGCAGGTCCAAGTTTTAGCAAATAATTTTCACAGTATGCAACAGGTCCAAGTTTTAGCAAACTTTTTTTTTCACGGTATGCAACAGGTCCAAGTTTTAGCGAATATTATTTTTTCACAGTTGGATAAGAGTTAGTAATCTAAGATAAACTCACAACTTACATGTTATAGGGTTACGTATGCATGACAAAACCCAAAACTAATTTACAGTGATAGTTCTTACAACAAACACATATTTTCAATAACATAATAAAACATGGTATGTGTTATGTTCAATTAATCTCATGAAGATTGTCAATTTGAATCTATATCGAAAAATGTCCCAGTGGTACAAAATACATCGTTTAAGTCAATACCTACAATGGTTTATTCTACAACAAAATATTACCAACCTATGTCGAACAATTACGAAACTAAAACGCATCATGAATAAATACTAATACATTGGCGAATAACATCGGATCTCTGATATCAAACATATGTAAGTGTTGTCTTTAGCGTTTATTCGATTGTGTTTCTTGCGATGTACTTCTCTTCAATAAACAAATAATTCATGTAATCTTTATGCATTTGCAAACACTTTGGAAGTAGATACTTTCAATTTAATTAATATTTTAAAGTTTGTGTCAGCTAATTACTGATTTTAGGCAATAAAATACATGCTACTGACGATTTGTTTGCATCTTAACCCTTTCCCTCATAGGTTATTTTTAGATACAACCTCTTTGAATAAATCTACCGAAAAGGAGCACTAACTAGAGAAAAGGAAACTTTTAGAATTTTGTAGTTTGAAACCATTGTGATAAATAGAGCATTTGCTCCTATAGGAGCAAATGCTCTATTTATCACAATGGTTTCGCAAAGTGACTTCTACAGAGTCGTCAAAAGTCGCCAAAATGAGATAATGGATTACAATTGTTCTCGGAGTATCATCAGAATCCAAACTATTTAAAACTGTGAAACTTAACTTTAATCAACAAGAAGTCAACCCTTTACGCCATATGTTCGAATTTTAACACGTTTGCGTACAGAGTAAATCCAGATCAGGCGGCTGACCAGGAAATACTCTGTTGCTCATAAAATAACATCTGCTGTTTTGGTTTCTGCTTTGACTAACGACTCATGTGTTCATTATCATTTGCCATTCAAAATCACCTTATTAATGATGTCATTTTGTTCTTGCATGAATATCTATGGTGTTTAAACAGCGCTGCCTTAGAACATTTGAAGTCCGTATAGTACAGTGTATGTAAAAAGTGTATGTTGACTGCATATTCACCCAGCTAACAATTCTCTCCTACTGACGCCTTTTTTGCGCCTCTGTAAAACTCATTTATTAAAACCATTTTGATAAATAGAGCATTTGCTCATATGGAGCAAATGCTCTATTTATCACAATGGTTTCAAAACTACACAATTCTAAAATTCCCCTTTTCTATAGTTAATGCTCATTTTCGGTAGATTAATTCAAAGAGGTTGGATCTAAAAATAGTCTAGGAGGGAATGAATTATGAAACGAAAATTATGGAATGGAACTTACGGTATATCACAATGCCCATAGAAAGTTCAAACCAGAAATTTAGATTTATTTCCGTGTATTGTCGCCATGTCTGCAACTCCGTTAACTGACTACTTATAATTGTAAAATTTACATCCATATTTCACCAAGCCTGGTAATCCACTTCACTAGAACTGTCCTTTATATTCCCAGCAGCAATATTTCACTGCCAATTGCCTGCTTTATTCATGATTAGCAATATATTCACGACGGAGGCAGACTTTTATACGCGCAATGTCACTGGCTTTTCAATTGCCTTACTTTACCATTGGCCACTGCTGCACATTGTACGCGTTTGAACTGCTAAATCAAACAGTTCGTTGTAAATCCATGGAGCTGTCATGCTTGTATCACTCAAAGAACTTTTAGCATAGGTGTCTTTTGAAATGTGACCTACTGAGACAGTTTACCGATCAATGAGTTCCCGCTCTCGGACAGATATGAGTACAACCCACTGTGTCAATATAATAATTCAACGAAATGTCTAAAGTCTCTCTAATACGACCATTCCAAACAAGTATAATTCTGAATGTTTAAAACAGGTAGTAGCTTAATGCAGATCAAAGGTGGTACAGAAAGCTTTTGGTATCACTATTGTCCTGCATTAAGCAACCACCTGTTTTACACTCTCCCTTGTTAATAAATCACGTGGTCAATATATTTAGAGACTCTACTGTACAATATTATTTAAGACAAACACTCAAACCAAACAAGAGCGTAAGCCAGTTCCACTGCCCATCTGACATTTAAAATTGTTATGGTCCTGTCTCGTATGGGTATTATACTTTTGTTTAGGGTCATTATAATGGTCGCGGCGAACTAGTTTGTGAGAATCTCGGTCTCTGATCAGGATACAAACTATTGGACACTCTGACAATAGTTTCTCCAAAGCTTAGCATTGTACCACATTGTAATTGCAGCAGAAATTAGAGTAGAACCTGTCTTAAACGGTCATCAGAAATAGGTTTAAGTATGGGTATGTAAGGACGGTGGTAGCTTAATGCAGATTAAAAGTAAAGCTCCAATACTTTTACCCTGCATTAAGCAACCATCTGCTTTTTAAGACTCATATATTCAATAAATGAATGGCGCAGGACTGGTTCTACATAGAAACTTTTGGCTGAGTCAGACACTGTAGAATCAGATCTATATTATACCAAAAGCAAACAGAGCAGATCCTGATCAGACGGCTCCTACAGGAGCCGTCTGATCTGGTTCTACTCTGTTTGCAAATGCATTAAAGTGCGTTTCTAGGAAGGAAAGGGTTAAGAGGATGAGGTTATGGCGTAGGCTGCAGTATTTAGCATGGCGCCATCCCTGAAACCACACAAGCCGTGCGTTCAATTAACGATAACGGTACCGTGATGTCTTTTTTATCTGAACGAACCGTTCAGAAAAAACAACGAACAGTCCGATGTATTGCCATCAGTTGTGTTAACCCTTTTCCTGTTGAATATTCATGTCAGAAATAATGGCATCATCAATATTAACTTACTAAACTTTTTTAAAGCATTATTAACAAAGAAACGCTTGCCTGTGACATAGAGTGTAGTGAGTGAGTGAGTTGGGTTTTACGTCCGACCAACAGTATTTCAGTTATTTGCAGACGGCACCCGCATGAGACAAGTTATAGTGCTGCCTCACTGGAATACTCCTGCCGCAGGTACATGGCAAGGGCACCCCACCCAGTCACATTATACTGACACCGGGCCGACCAGTCCTAGAACTACACCTTTATTGTCGAGCGTAGACAAGGGAGCTACTAGTACCAACTTTTAACGACTGTTTTTGGTCTGTCGCGGCCGGGGATCGAACCCACGACCTTCCGTACCGCAGGCGGACGCTCTACCACTGAGCCACACGGCCGGTCCATAGAGTGTAGAATGTGATCTATATAATGCCATAACCAAACAGAGCAGACTCTGATCAGACGGCTCCTAAAGGAGCCGTCTGTTCTGGGTCTACTCTGTTTGCAAATGCATGAACATGCGTTTATGTGAAGTAAAGTGTTAGCTAGCGTACGACAGGTCTTTGCTCGCTTTGAAAACAGACGAGCTTGCAAGCACAATTCCTAACTAGGTCAATGAACTGCGTCAACAAAACGTGTGTGTAGAAATGATAGGTTTGCAATAAAATGTATAATGAACAGTGTATTTTCTGTTGCTAGGGTACTGGTTAAAAAACCAAATATATATAATAATTCCTAACAAGGTCTATAGTCTCCAAATCAAGGACGCTACTTGTCAAACAGAACTGTAACATTCAAATTTCGATAACACTTATATAAACGCTTTTTCATGCATTTGCAAATATAGCAGACCCAGATCAGACGGCTCTTATAGGAGTCGTCTGAAAAGGGTCTGCTCTGCTTGCTATTCTAAAATGGCTACAACGTCGCACCTTCCTTAGTTCATTATAACTAGTTTGTCAATGAATATGCAGTATAAGTATTGAAGTTTAGAATAAACATAGAACAGGGAACGGGTTACTGGCAAGCCGTGATCGTGCAGTGGATGCACAATAAACATTAATTCATAAAGACGCCTTTTAAGCACCTTTGCAAAAAGTAGACCCAGCTCAGACGGCCCCTGTGGTAGACGCCTGATCTAGTTCTGCTCTGTTTGCTTAAGAAATAAAATAGATATGATTCTACAGTTTCTTCCATGATGGTAATTATTCTCTTTTTCATGATGCCATTATAATAAAAACTCAGTTTAATGAAAAGTGGTAAGGGCAAAAACAAGTACCGTAACATCGTCATAAGTAGTGTA
Organism: Azorinus chamasolen; assembly: GCA_963576725.1. Classification (NCBI taxonomy): domain Eukaryota; kingdom Metazoa; phylum Mollusca; class Bivalvia; order Cardiida; family Solecurtidae; genus Azorinus; species Azorinus chamasolen. The sequence continues at coordinate 14,937,300 of OY755246.1, read as the reverse complement.
AGTACATAAAAGTCATACATGTATATATTGTTTCTTTATAATTATTTATTTGTCTATGTACGATTGTAATCAAGAAGAGATTTTTTTTATAAATATCTATTTGAGACGAGACTCTAATAAAGACTACTATACGTACAAAGCACGTTCTATTTCCGTGTTTACTATAAACAATGATTCTATTGGCTACCGCTGAATGTACTTTCATGCTGTGCTGATTCGCCCAGAACGGTACATGTATATCATATTGACGACTTTTGACGCCTCTGCAAAAGTCACCTGTTGAAACCATTGTGATAAATAGAGCATTTGGTCCTATAGGAGCAAATGCTCTATTTATCACAATGGTTTCAAACTACAGAATTCTAAAGTTGTCCTTTTCTCTAGATAATACTCCTTTTCGGTAGATTTATTCAAAGTGGTTGGATCTAAAAATAGCCTATGAGGTAATGGGTTAACCTTTACCCCTACTATGAACCACAACAACGTGTGCTCAAATATGGATCTACATGTAGTTTAATTTTGTCTACTTCAGATTCGATCAGTCTAATGGGAAAGAAATGACTCAGTGTCATACAGCTTGGAGCCTGGCGAGAGGAGGATTTGTTTGGGCGTCTCATCTGGACCCAGTGCGTTTGCTTAGCGGAATAAGCGTTTACCTTTTCCTTGTTCTAGGGTTCTTGCCTATTGAATATTCATGGACAAAACAGTTGTAATGAAATATGAAAGGTGGAGCATTGTAGCTAGTTTAGAAAGTAAAAAAAAAACGAACTATAAAATTCCATTAGCAAGCAGAGCAGACCCTGGCCCTTTAGAATCAGTCAGATCTGGGATTACTCTCTTTGTAAATGCGTGAAAATGCGTTTTATATGAGGGAAAGGGTTACGATGTTGATCTAATGGCGAAAACATTGTTGTCGAGTCGTATTGCACTTTACCAGCCTGCTTTTATAATCAGAGAATTAAGGTTTTGTTTGTGCAACACTTCAAGAAATGCTAACTCTATTCATGCTAAGTGCGTCTTGGCTGCCATTTGCAAATAGTTTGGATCCAGATGAAAACTCGAGTGACTCGGTGTCTCATCAGGATCCAAGCTGTTTGACACTCAGTCAATAGTTACTTGCAATAGCGAGTCTGGTAGCAGATAGCTGGATAAGGGATTCGCATGTTTTATTATACCCTTTACGTCATGCATATCAAGGTAAGAAATAATGAGATCATTAATATTAACTGGGGTTTGTTTTTACAATGGCAACATGAACAAAACAACGTTTTATTATCACACAAACTGTATAATCAGATCTATATAATAACATAGGCAAGCAGAGCAGACCCTGATCAGACGGCTCTCTCAGAGAGCCGTATGATCTGGGGTTACTCTGTTTGCAAAGGCGCGTCAAAGGCGTATTTCCAGTAGAACCTGTTTCAAGCGACCATTCATTTATTGAACATAGGAGTCTTATAAAAGTGGCTGCTTAATAAAGGGTAAAAGTACTACTGCAAAAAGCTCCTACAGGAGCTCTCTGCATTACTTTTGACCTGTATTAAGCTACCACCTGCCGTACAAACCCTGCCGTACAGCTCCTGCAGAAGCTGTCTCATCTGGGCCTGCACTATTTACAAGTTGATTGTGCAACCAGTGGACGCCACAGCAGTGACTGCACAGCGAAATACTTGTACACAGTGACGATATATGTAATTTTACAACAGGACATGGATGGGTAAAAGAAGTAGAAATGTATTTTAAAATTCAGCAAGAGAATGGTTAAAAAGCAGGTGGTTGTTTATTGCAGGGCAAAAGTAATGCAGAAAGCTCCTGCCTGAAGTAAATGATTAACTCAATATTCGAGAGCTGTTACTGTATATACTGTCACAATAACAAGGATTCTTCCTCCCAAGAGTCATTGCACGTACATTTTCGTTCAGTGCAAATCAATTATCCCATTAATTATAATCCACACGGTCAATTTTAGGATGTTTTGTAACCAGGAACCCCGAGCATTTGGGACCTGACCCCGAGCCTTTGGGACCTAACCTACTAACCAACGATCTTCATTAACCCTTTAGCTGATATACAGACATTTTACGCATATGCAAACAGAGTAGACCCAGATCAGACAACTACATTGTCAGATATGTGTCTGCTCAGTTTGCATATAACACTACATGTAGATAGAACTGATACTAAAGTGTCTTTCACGGCAAAAATTGCCCTTATTTTAGATATCATTTTAAAACTCCGTCCAGCAATGTCAATGAAGTGGTGGATTCTTGCATAATTCATTAAGTAAAAAGCTAACAACGATTTAGAGTCAAGCAGGGGAGTTTATATGAGACAAGTCACGCAAAATGGGCATTGCAAGCACTTTGTAAGACCTAGATCCGACGTTACAAAAAAGATGATTTGCTTGAGTCTGAATTAAGTCTAAAGTATCTGATTGGTCAGATTTTGATTTTCAGATGCAGCTGAACTTCGATATCTCGAACTCGGATAACTCGAACTTCGAGATAACTCGAACTAAAAGTTCAGTCCTTTCAAAACGTATAATACAGTATTGCTCTATAATGTACCACTACGCAGATCTAGAAACACACGTGACAGCTTAATGCAGTTCTAAAGTAATGCTGAATGCATTAAACTGTGAACTTGAGAAATCTCCCTCGAACTAATTTGCATAGTCCTCTGAAGTTCGAGATATCGAAGTTCAACTGTACCTGGAAATGAATCCATACGTTCCATAAGCCCGTGAACATGTTCATGGAATCTCTGCCGGACGTACATGTACATACATGTATATGTGCACCACTGGTGCATCTTCTTTTTCCGGCGTAATGAAGTGTCATGATATTCTACATCGAAGACTGGCTCGAGATATAAATCAATTCCCTCATGAATAATTATGCAAGAAACTATATTGTCATGAATATTCATTGACTGGATTTTTACAATGGTACCAAACAACTGAACGTTTGGCCATGACAGAAACTTTAGATCCAGTTCCGTATAGTTCCATATGCAAACAGAGCAGACCCTGATCATACAGCTCCTACAGGATCTATCTGGTCTGTGTCTATCCTGTTTGCAAAGGCGTAAAATGCGTCTCTATCATGTAAAGAATCAATTCTATGTCAAATGAAGACTCCGAATGATGATTGGGTGAATGTACATGTTGTACATAGAATTCATCTAACATGTATGCGTTTGAACCATTCATCATATGAGTAGCCATGTTTTAACCCTTCCCCGGTTCTGAATATAGGCCAAATGTTAACACCTGTTAAATATTCATTAACAAAATAGTTATAAAGAAATATTGAGGGTGGAACACTGTAGACATTTTAGAAAGCAAAGAAACAGATACATGTATATCGAATTATATTAGCAAACATGCAGAGTAGACCCTGATCAGACGGCTCCTCTAGGAGATGTCTGATCTGGGTCTACTCTGTTTGCAAATGCGTGAAAACACGTCTATATGAGGGAAACGGTTAATAATGATATCGTAAATATGTGTATGAACGAGTATATATGAATACGGGAAGTGTTTGGCCTTGTCAGAAGCTGTAGACTTATATCTATATGTATATTGCTAGACAGATCTATATCATTCCATAAGCAAACAGAACAGACCCTGATCACGCAGCTATTACATGAGTCGTCTGATCTGGGTCTACTATGTTTGCAAATGTTTCGGTATCAGGTAATGGGTTACATTACATGCCGAGGTAGCCATAACCTTTGACATACCGATATGCAAATATGGATAGCGATAACCTTTGACATACCGATATGCAAATATGGATAGCGATAACCTTTGACATACCGATATGCAAATATGGTTGATCTAAAAAATGACGGAATTTGGTAAGTTCAGAAGTCCAGTTCATCGCTAACCAACGAGTGCTTCCTCGTGTTGAAATGACACGCATAACAATGCTTGTGAATTACATGCAGTATGCCTGACATATTTCTGCGTAATAATAGGGTGGGTCCAAACGAAAATCCGCCCAACAGACCGGAACGTAACTCCGCCCACACCGGTTATAACGAATACTTGATTCCAAAATATTTCATTTAACAATATCAACATGAATTGAATTCATTATACAAACGATAAAAGGGTGGATATGTAAGCAAGACTTATTGTGTTGATCTCCCAACACATAATCATCTACACCGACTCGCTTTGTACAGAACTGGCTGCAAGTTATTGCACAAGAATAATTGCAAAGACATAACCAAAATCAATTATCTCAGCAATGTATCCCATTTTAATGACAGTATGAGTATCAATTAGTTGATATGACATTAGGAACAAGGGAATGTTTGTGAACAAACAGTAGAATCAGATTTATATCATATACCATGGGCTGTCTGATCTGGACCTACTCTGTTTGCAAACGTGTTAAAATGCGTTTCTATCTAGTAAAGGGTTAAAACGGATAATAATGTCCGGGTTAAATTTCGACGTAGGATACCAATTCGAGAGGCAGTTTTTATGTGGGAGTCCATTCACCTTAACCCTTTCCCTGTTGAATATTCATATAAGAAATAATGACATCATGAATATTTATTAGCCAATTATTTTTATAAGAGCAATATAATGTAGCTACACAAGAGTAGTTGGCATCTGTAGAAACTGTAGCGTCAGATCTGTTATAACTTAATAAACAAATAGAGCAGACCCTGATCAGATAGCTGTTATAACTTCATAAGCAAATAGAGCAGACCCAGGTGAAACAGCTCCTACAGGAGCGTGAACAAGCGTTTATAGTAGAACCTTTCCTAAGCCGCCATTCATTTATTGGACACATGCGTCTTAAAAGGCAGGTGATTGCTTAATGCAAGGTAAAATAATGCAGACAGTTCCTATATGAGCTTTCTGAAGAACTGTTGACCCTCATTAAGCTACCACCTGCCTTACAGACCCATTATTATACCTCGTTTTGATGGACACTTAAGGCAAGTTCTACTGTATACAAGGAAAAACGGTTAAATACAACGACCGGTTTGTACTCGACTTGTTTAGGAGATTCTGGTTTGAAAACGAATGTACTGGTATTTGAAAACATGTGGGGTTCATGTCAGAGGGCGTTTCAGGCTTTACATAGTTAAACACTGATGGACTATTCCATTTCGAATATCTAGCAA